>VXBI01010137.1:1508465-1545501 GCA_013397375.1 Toxostoma redivivum | reverse complement strand
CCCCCCCCCAGGAAAAAAAGTCTTTTTACAATCTGCTATTTATATCAATGTTTAAATACATTTAGGGCACAAACTGTTCATGATTTTTTAATAGGCTTATTTAGTTTCATTTACTTACACAGGTATTTTTTGGAAACACTCAGGCAGAGAATGTGTTCAATGCACCATTACACTTTAGGGTTTTGATAAAAGACATGATATCATGAGTCTCATCACCACTTCTGTTATTCTTCTTACATAGTAGCGACAAGATTGAATCACCATTTTTAGCTATTCTTCAGCAGAACTTGTAATCTATCAATGTGTCAGCTCAACAGCAGTTTTCTCTTCACACTAATGTGAACCAGAAGGTCCAGCTATCACTGATTTTGACAATTTTATTTTATCTGAGATTGCATGTATTGCAGAAGTTTGAAGCAGATGAATTATAGGGCCTATTATATTTTCCTAAAGATGTACAAAACACAGAATACGTCACCTGAAACATTTCAAACTAATTTGTACCAGATAACATTCCTATGCTTGGTGTTTCATAAGCCTTACGCTAGAAGCACTACTAAATATTTGTCTGATAAATAACGAGATCAAATGTGGGTCCTGTAGTTTTTTGAATGCCTCACATTGCCCTCTCTGTTGTTACATAATGCATCATAAAGAAATACGTGCCTTCATTCTCTTTAAATCACTCCAGCATGGATAGTACTAAGCTTTCCTTCAAGTCCTTGTTATGCAAGTACTTGCTACTGCTAATAGCTGTCAGCTCTGCATGGTTACTTAAAAAACAAGGTAACTGCAGACTTGTTGTGAAGCTCCTTGCATTTCTGGAATTGTCAGTGATGTGATTCCAGGTGTGTTGCTCTCTTTCTCAGCTATAAACTAAATTATTGTGAACAAACAGGTTTTCCCTCATTAGAATAAAGTCACATTCATTCCAGTACATTAGAAAGTGACCAGGTTTTTTGTTGAGTTGCCTCTACAAGCATATTATGAGTATCTGAATGCACTTCAGTGTCAAAATATTGAAATAGACCAGAATGCAGTAATATTTTGAACGTCTGTTGGAGAATGCAGGCATATAACTAAGTATTGAAAAAATACATAGCACAGTGAAAAATCCATGACCAATCTAGCAAATCTATTAGGTAACAAAAAATCCATATGGGCATTAAGTACTATTATTTAAAGTAAAATCTGTGTTATACAGTATAAGCAGCATTCAAGTGAAATTGATGAGACACCTATCTAGAGCAGAAAGAATAATTTTTTTAAGCTATGATACGACGTTCTGTACTTCTTTACTTGGAAAGTGGAATTTTACTCGTCGTTTTGTAAAGGTATAAATGTAACAACAAGCACTTTGGAGAATTAGGAACACTGCCCGATTTGTGGAATTTTTTCTTCCCTCTGTAAAACACAGAGATCATTGGTGGCAAAAAATCAGGAAAAACCTGCCTGGGTTTTCCAATATCATGTAGATATTTTTGAGTACCCTGTCCTTTAAGATGGCCTTGGTTTTAAAGAGACTGAAATAAGAATATCTCAAAATTCATCATATTGACTGTACTTAATTTTTTTTCCTCTTCCTTTTTACTTGTAGAATATGCAAGTAGTAACTCAGCGATGTGTCACCGGGAAAGGAGGGTTTGTTTCATATTCCATTAACAGATATATTAGTTTATTGCATTTCTACATTTCTTTACCTTTTTTGTTGCTTTTGTAAATTTGAGGTATTGGCTTATTTGTTTATTTCCATTTTCCTACTTCTAATTATTTTGAAAAGTTCAATTATAATCTGTTCAGATTTTGGTATGACACAGGGAAAATATTTTTTTCAATTCCTTTTGCAAGCAGTAGGGTGGTGGGAGGAGGTCTGCACTGTAAAATAATGTACCTACGAAATTGTACTCCAGTGGGAGATTAAATAAGAAAGAGCAGGATAACTGAGACAAGTCATTTGTCACAGATGTTCATGCAGTTCTGGTGTTTTATTTTAAGCTGAATTCATCAAACGTGCTAAGGAGTAATTTCTGTCTGATATGAAGTTCCCATCAAAGGAAACTAAGTGGTTTAAGTTTAAATTGTGGTTTGAAAACACAGGGAAATGTTACTGGGCCGGTGACAGTTTGATTTGGTAGCCAAAGTGGACACAAGGAAGTAAATTGAAGAATGCTATTTTTGGCCTAAAATATGTCAGGAAAATACATCACTAATATATTACTGTGGAGAAGTGACTTTACCTAGAAGATGGTTTTATCTCTGAAGCACAAAGATTTTACCGCAGGCGTCTGAATTATGTAGATTGTAAAGGGTACCGATGCCGTTGGGAAGCAATCATGAAATGGTGAACCTCAGATATCTGAGCTACATTTACTGAGTACTTTTACAGTATTTTGCAAGTTTATAATATAGGTTTAGTGTTAATTTTATTTAGTAAAAATAGAAGAGGTAAGCACTGTGTAATATTGATTTCGGGTTTTTTAGATAGGCCAATTATCATATTTAGCAAAGTAGAATACAAATGAGAAGGCCCAGGACTAAGATTACTTTAAAAGGGAGATTTTTTTTTTTTAATCAGTATTGGACTTATTCTTAGTTTGTATTAGTTGCTCTCTCTTTTAATATAATTTTCTCTTTTGTTAAGTTCCGTCTCTTTTCCTTCAGAAATATTGTGTCCCAGCCCCGAAATTAGCTTCTGTTTACTGGAAGAAAATTATTTTTTCCCAAACTGAAATACATGCATTAATTTGCTGGACTTACAGCAATTTTTATGTCTGGTATTTCTGAGAAAGAGATCGTAATGTCCATTTTAATGCAGCTTACCACAGTATAGCAGCCATAATTGAGCGTTTTTCTCTTTGGTAGTCGGGTATACAGAATTGTCAGGCTGTTTGCTGTTAAGCACCTGAAAACCGAATCAGAAAGAAGTATTTTTGGTATGATAAGTTTGGCTTTCCAGTCTGTACTTTCTTTTGAGTTTTCCAGGTAAATGCTGCGCAGATTGATTATCAGAAAAATTAAGGCTTACGTAATCGGGACATACTTTTTTCTACTGCCTCCCTTCCCCCACTTAGCTTTCATTTTACTATGAGAAATGAAAAATTTTGAAAAGAAAATTACTATGACATACTGATTATACACACATTTTCATGGAACTGCACAGCTAGGCTATTTGTATGTATTTAGTAAAAGAAAGCACCAAGCAAAATATTAAAACCTTGAGACGGCTAAAGTTTAAAATTATAGTTGTCATTAAATACAGCTTTATCTAAGATGCTGTACCTAGCTCTGTAGCAATGAGTCTTTTTTCTTTGAATAGGGAATTAGAGTACTTCTTTGTAATCTTTATTCAGAATAAGAAAAATAAGAATGTCGTACTCCATTTTTTTTATTTGTCGTAAAGCTGATGCTCCTTCATAAGGGAGTTGGTTTAATACCTAACTTTCAGAGGATGATTTTCAGTGATTGCTGTTGACAAAATATAAGCAAATGAATCAGAACCCTGTCCTGGTAGATAATTACAAATTGAATTAACTAAAAAGAGTAATATTAAAATTTTATCTAAATATGCTAACATGAGCTCTTACCCATAGGTGGCAGTCATCTTTCACTATAGCAGGGATGCCAAACTTTTGGTTCGTGGTATTCACGCTTATGCTGAAATAATTTTGATGAGGTATGCGTATGTACATAAGAATATGCATGTCTGCATTTTGGGAGAGGGGGAAGGAGGTGAAATTAATCATAAAATAAGGCAGTAATTAGGAGGAATCTGAATTGTTGTGTATGAGCAGTAAGATAAGGAATTATCATATTCTGGAGAAGCGGAAGAGGTATTTATAAAACCACAGAAACACATTTTTAATCAATCCATTGCTGACGCTCCTCAAAACAAAGTAGTGATAATTCAGAAACCAGTTAGCCCTACAAATTGAGCAGAAAGGCAAGTATCTTGCCAGCCTTAGTGAGCACAACCCCATATCGTGCCCAGTCCTCCAAACCACATTTCTGTTTTGTCACTCTTTATCTGTAAATTACAGAAGCACCACAGTGATGATGTTGCCCTGGAAATCCCAGCAATAAGGCCCCTTAAATATTGAGCAAATACAGGAAAAGTGCTCTGGGTGAGGGTGTCCTTCCAGTCATGGAGAGCAAGCAGAACCTGTGAGCTGCCGTGCCGTCCTCTGTCTCTTTGCAGGGCTGCGATCAACACCCGTGGCAGTGCTGCGCAAGGGGAAAATGCTGCCTGCCCAAACAGATATCTGCTCAGTTTTCCCATCAGATTTTTTAGGGATTTATGTGGTTTATGGGGATTTCCTTTTTGCAATACCACTAAGGAGGCACTTGGGATCCCACCAAAACTGGAGGGGATGGAAGGAGCTAATAAGGCCAGGTCATCTCAGGCTAAAACAAACAGAACTTGTGAAACTACAAATGTGTCATAGTGAGACGACAACATTCTTCTGAGAAAAGAAGACTGAAACTTGAAATTCATGGGTAGGTGAAGTCATATTCCTTTTTCTATTACAGCTGCACTGAAACTCTTTTCAGTTAAGATCAATCTAATATTGTGTCAAGGTAGGCCACTGTACACATTCAGCAGAGGTCAGGAACTAGCATTTTACAAAACAGAAAATTGGAAAAACAGACAATTATGTGTTGCTGTTGCTGTATTTCACTGTGATGCAAGATTAAGGGCTCAGAATTGAGCAGAATGGTGCAGTATTATTAAAACAGAAGGACTAATTCTCCTTATGCAAGAGTCACAGCAACACACATCATTGTATAAGCCAAAGCAGGCAGTATGATTTCATAGTCACACAGGGTATTTCCACAGACAGACAACCACAATGTGACTAATTTGATATTTGCATATGCATGGCCCCATTTGCTCCCCAACTGTAATAATTAGAAGTATTGCACTCCACATTAATTTACACTCTTGTGTAACACTATTGAATATAAGATAGCGGGTGGTGATAAACTGGCTGGTGACAAATGGGTAAATTTGATATGTGTTTTGAAAATCAGAGCTTTCATAGCCAGCTTTGTCCTTGACAAAGTGGGCAGGGCTAGAGAAGACCTCCTCTGCTGTGGGGCCTTGATCCTCTCTATCGCAGGCAGCCGTGTTGCACCCTTCAACTTAACATGCAGAGACACTGGTCTCCATCTTAAAGTTACCCCCACCATCAGTTTGCCTCTGTTTTTCTGTTCCTCTACATGGTTAAGATTTCAGATCATGTGCATCATAACCAGCTGAACCTTCTCACATTCTGCAAGGTCTTTGCCTTCAGTTTAAGGAGCATTTCTCTCACCTGTTCCTGTCTGTCCTCCCTTGAGTTTTTCAGTTTGCTGCTCAGCCTGAGTTCAGCCCAACAGCTGTGCCGTACCTGTCATAGAGAAGGGTGATTTTCCCTGACCATTCTCCTAACCCTCCTTTTTACCTCCACTTCCAGTAAGTCTCTTTTAATCTGTAGGGTTAGAAGGAAGCAGTGATGCAGATGGGATATTGCCAGTGCCTCTTATGGCAGCATTAATACCTTCCTATGCCTCCTAGATATAAAACAACTCATATTTTGATTTTTTAATGTATTTATTTTTATATTAGAGCTACCTGCTCTCAACATCTCAAAATCCTTAAGGATTGACTGAAACACCCAACTTACCCTTTTTTTATGGATACTGGCAGCAAAACTTCTTCATTCCTAACTTGTGACCTTGACCTTTGCACTATCATACTGGCATTGCAGGACAAGGGTGTCAAAAGGCTTTCTTATGAAAGGATGTCATCACTTTCATAAAAGCCACAGGCTTCCCCTGAATTTCCTGGCATGTCCAGCTTTGTTTGGGAATCTCTGCAGTTTGCACGACTATGGATGTGAGCTGGCACACACACACAATACAGCGCAGGGCACTGCAGGTGAGCTAGCTTGGCTCATGAAACAGAGTTGTCTCTAGGATTAGGTTACCTCCAGCACATCACAGTGTGGTAGTTCAGGTAAGCGTTCCGGAATTTGTACAGCACTTCTGACTCACTGTCCTGCACTGGCTTCATTTGTCAGAGACCAAATTCTGAAATATTTTTACAGGAACAACAGAGGAGATGGACTTAGTGTCTCATTATATTTTTTCTGTTGATCTTGTAGGTTAATCTCCAGTTTACAGGTGATTCCTGGGAAACTGGAGGAGGAGAGATGTACAAGGCTTGTGTGGCACTCTTGAATAACATCTAAAAATAAAAATTTTATTTTTTGGTTTTTTTTTTTAATACAAGAATCTGGAGGATTTTGGTTGCTGTTTGTGGAAGTTAGCTCACATTATGACTGTCTCTAACTAAGCAAGCAAAAATCTGTTTTCTTTTTCTTTTTTTTTGCCTTCTCTTGGAACTGGCTATATGGCATTTGTATTGTGGCATTTTAACATAGTGATTTTATTTTATATATTTTACTTCTGTGCCTGCAGGACAACTAAGAAACTTGACCACTTTGTTTTTCTTTATAGTGAAAATACCGTACTGAAGAAGTTTCCCTAAGTTAGGTATGGGCAGAGTTCGATTCCTAATTTAAGGTAGTCAGTGAAAATAACTAATTAGATCTGTCTGAGATCATTCTTTAGGGAAGTCCACTATAAACTTTCTGCTAGTTTAAGGCTTTCCTTTCCAAACTACTTTGCAAGCTTTTATTCATATTAAGAGTTAATTTAGCAATTTCTGTCTTCCTCAGTTTATTTTTTTTCAGGTAGTGTACTAACAAATGTTTTCCTGAATTCCGGTCAGATTAGCTTAACTCACTTCCTTGATGTAGAAAGTAGGGTTTGGTGCATTTTTGTAAATGTCTGGCTAGTGTGCCATAATTAGGAAAGCTTTGTAGTGTTTTTCTTTTTTTCTATTTATCCAGTTTTATCTCACGCACCCTTGCATCCAAGTTTTTGATGGGTAATCCCAACTTTTCTTCCTGTTAAACTCTCATTACTTCTAAAATCTTAGTTGAGGTGACTGCTCTTGTGCTTTGTTTCAAGGACCAAGTTTTCCCACCCAGAAAAAAACCTTAATTTTTTTTTGCCATTTCACCTCCATCTAAAGGATTCATGGAGAAGCTCACTCACGGAGATAGTAGCAAAACATGGATTTTTTTCTTGGAGTCTTTAGCATATAGCTGAGAAGACCATAGACTTAAGAGCCTCTAAATCCTGTAATTTACTCTGCCAAGACTTTCACACTTCACTTCTAGTCCAGCCCAGGGCTCATCATATCTTGGAGGTTTTATAGAGTCTTAAAAAGAATGTGAACATAGCTAAACAACTTGGTCAGGGTTGCTACAAGTTAAAAAGCATACCTTCAAAACCTGAAGTTACACCCAAATGAAGAAATCAGAAAAGAACATCTAGCTAGCCACTTATATATATACATAAAACCACTATTAACTGTATCCAAAAAGTATTTTGAAGCAAACCAGCATGACAGAGGGGAAGAAGCAAGCAGGTTTTGCAAAGAGAGGCAATGCCTCACAAGTCCTTCTATGGGAAGCAGAGATCTGGTTGACACAGTAAAAAGGAATTAAATACAGATAATTTGGCATCTTTTACTCAAAAAATGCTCTCAAAAACCTTAAGCTGCATGGGCAACGAGGCAGCCTTTCACATGGACAAACATCACACGAGAGGAAGCAAAGGTCAGAAACAAATGGTCACTTTTTGTGGTGATGGGAGTCCAGTAGCAGAGCCCCCTCCACCAGCATGCTCAGAAGTGTTCTGTGAAGGGGAAAGAATAAAGGTTGCAGAGATTACTGAGAGGATGAGGGAAGAGGCCATGAATTGGAGTGACTGAGCAAGAAAACAGCAAACGGGCCTTGCTGTGGATAAATGCCCTGTGATACACAGAGGAGTCTTAGCTGGTTCCTACCCTCCAGAGCAGTGTTGTGGAGCTCGAATAAATGCTGCCACAAAAACATCAATGCACAGCTTGGCAGTGGTTCAAAAAGCATGCAAAATATTAGGAATTGCAAAGAAAAGGACATGGAACAAAAAAAATCTCATTATTATGGTGCTGCGTGAAACTCTTCCACCACTTTCTGAGTGTTGCACATGTTTCTTTGGTCTGTCTGCCTTTAGCATAAAGGCATGGCAACACGTGTTTAGAAAACATTGCAAAATCAAAGCTAGAAAGCCAATATGAGACAAACAAACAAAACCCACTGCACTAAAGGAAAACAACAGTTTGCTTTGCAGGCTTCTCCCCCACCTTCAGATAAGCCAAAAGGAAAAAAAATCAACATAAGAGGAGATAGCTATGGTACTACCTTAGAAACATGCTAAGGGTTGATGAAGGTGAGTAGGTAGAATAGTCTGATCATAGTTTGACCCTCATTTGCACCTCTCTTCCTCTCTTTTATCCTCATAGATCAAATTTACTAATAATGGTAAAGCAGTTGTTCAATGTCATGCTAAAAATCATTGATAAGCAAGAGAGAGCATTGGATCCATTAACCTGTAGATGGACAGAAAGGGCATAGTTTTTGGAGGGCTTTTTTCCTCAGATTTTAACAGCTTTCCCTGTCACTGCTGCTCAGGGACATGTGGAAAACTGTAGGTGAGGAGAAGCAGGGTTGAATGCACTTGGCAGCTCCTCCACAAGGTGTGGAGGGTAATTGCAGGAACTGGTGTTAAGCCAAGGGTTCTGCCATATGCATGATGAATAGTAACATTTTTCACTGCTGTAAGACAGCAGCAAATATTTTTAAGTGTGGTGATCAATTTTGTTCTCTAGCATCTAATTGAACATCAGTAAATATGTTATTAAGATGCTTGACAGTGCTCTTTTGCAATCAAGGCCAAGATGTAGCCAGATACTCATCTTAATCTCTCGAGACACATTTCAAATGAATTTTTACAGTGCCTAGAGGAAAGGTCCCTGGTATGAAGTGGGACACCTGGATGTTAAAAGCAAATTATAATTAATAATATGTTGTGTTTGTGATGTCAGAGTGGCATCTAAAGACAGTGGTAAAACCTTGTATAGGCTACTGCTGGATTCCTTTTAATAAAATTGCTTACTTTAAACCCCTCCCAGGGTGTAAGATATGATGTTCTTTTGTTGACAATATTTTCTCCAGAATATTTATATTTATGATTATCAAGGAACCACCCAATACTGAGAGAAGCAGTGTTTTGAAATTACTCCGTTGTATTGCAATGTCTGTTATCATTCTGTCCTGTGAATATATGGATAAACTTCCTCTCTGCTTATCAGAAATATGAAAGGAGGTTGAGGCTCTATACCTCCCACTGCAAAATGCAATTAGGGAGGTAAGCTATACCTGCTTAAGATAGGTATATACTGACTCCTTGATTACTCAGTACGCTATGAGTAATCAGTCCTCACTTCTACAATGACAACTTTTTGATCTTCTTTCTTCTGCTGCGCTGAAGGATCTTTTTAACTCAATTTTTTGGAATAAAATTTACAAATTTTACTCAAAAAATCTGCTAAATTCTACCATATACGAAAGCAAATCACTGCAGTGATTGCTACAGAAATGGATTCTAGTTCTGATTTAAATTCACATTTCTAGTCAATGCAATTTAACTGCAAAATTATTCTGTTTTCCTTTCACCCCTAGGTTTTCTTATTATTTTTGAACCATTGAGAGAGGAAGGATGGAATCCTAGATCCATTGCAGTGCTTGAAAATCTCTACAGAGAGCTACACTGAAATGAGAGCTCGAGGTGTCTAGAGTTCAAACAAAAGCAATTTGGCTGCTGCAGTTGGTTTTGAGCAGTCTTCTCAACATTTTAGTTCCAGAACCTACAGAACCAATCTAAAAAAAACAGCAATCCATTTTTGTGCATTAGCCACAGATGGTTTAAGTAATAGTAGTAATAAAGACCGAACCATGAATTTTAGTGGTCTGCCTTAACTTTTTTCAATTATGTACTTTTTACCATTGTTAGTTGACTCCTACATGTATGAAAGTATATGCATGCTTTAGTTTGGGGTGCACTGTGATATTTCTTCTGGACAAACAAATAGGTGCAACAGTTTTGCAGGCAATTATCTAGTATTTCACAATCTCCAAACGGCTTCTGGACAGCAGACCTGAATTAGAAGACATAAAACTTGCCTTCATTAAGGTATTCGTCACAAAGCCTGAAGTGACATATGCTGGAGTAATTTGTAGCAAATCATTATTACCAGATATGAAGTAAATTTTCCATTAATTGATTAATTACTACAGTCTTTGGGCATTCATCCTCATCTATAGATTATTTTGCCCCTTTTTTAGGAGACAGCACAATGTGAAAACTTTATTATTGTAATAACATGTCAAAAAATGAAAGGCAATAACATGGTAAAAACCCCCCAGAAGTGGTAATAGGACAAGTCTATCTGAGCTGGGAATAGCCAGAAGAGCACACCTTCTGTGCCATAATTGCAGGCAGAGTTCAAATTCATAAAAGCAGTTGTTGAACTAAAGCACATGAACCTCCTAAAGAAATGGGATTCCTGGAGTGATCACGTATCATAGACTCAGAGAATGGATTAGATTGAGGAGGACCTTAAAGAGTATCTGTGTCCAGTTCCAGCCTCCCTAGTTTCCAAGCTATGCCACCATCCTTCCCAGAGAGCGCTCTCAGAAGTTGTCCACTGTCCCCAAGCAAGCCAGCAGCAGAGCAGTCCTGTCCTACCAGCTGGGAGCAGATTGAGTGTCTGGCCCTTTTACCCAGGTGAAGGTGGGTGAGCACAATACAACTTAACTTCAAACTGAGCAGTGCGGGCTGCAAGAAAAACACTTGTGATGTCCTTGTTCTGTCAGCCTAATGAAACTCCCACTTCCAACTGTAAAATCTGGAGGCCTGATTTGAACTTTTTTAACCCTGGGGCATGGCCATAGAGATAAAAGCATAGAGTGGCAGAGTATAGTAATCTTCAGGATGTGTGGTATCATTATGTTCAGACGCTGTGTAAGCCTGATACAATAGCTCCTACCACATCTTATTTGAACTTGAACTATACCTTATTTAGGGCAGAGAAACATTTTCAAAATTGCCCAGACATCATAGAATTTTTTAGAGGTATATCTTTCAGCTTTTCCATTGATAATTTTTTTCAAGTCACTAGTTCACTTTCCCCTCATCTATTTGACTTTATCATAGGGATAGCTGTATTTGCCTGCTAGCGTGAAATGCTAGAAGGTCCTACAATTTTTGTAGTTTCAGATTTTGGTTTATCTTGCCAAAAAATATGGGTATGGAGATGAATACAGATTATTTTGTTCATCATATTTGCCTTCTGCTCAGGGATACAAGGAAGCTTTCACTGGATGCAGAACATACTGTATTAATTTCGTAAATTTGGTCTTGCATGTGGAACAAGTATTTGTTTTGCTGGATTCTCAAAACTTCTGGAGAGAAGAAAAGGAATGTTGCCATGTAAATGTCTCTCCAGAAAACAAGCAAACAAACCAAAGAGCCAAGATCTCCATCGTGGCGCCACTCAGCTGACCTCAGCCACTTTGCACGAGGAGGGAGCGTAGCCTGTATCTGCTGTGGTTGTTTCACTGCAGATGAAAAGCAAAGGCAAGGCTTCCTCCTCCCGGGGTTTTGTCAGAAAGGGAGGTCTGCTTTCTGTACACACATGAGCAGTGCCTGAGGGATGGGGCAAGTTTTATTTCCTGGTGACATATATGAAACACCCTTTAGGTATGAGAAAATCGGGTAAGTTTTGAAGAAAGAAGACTAAGAGTAAAGCAGGAACTATTGACTACAAATGAACGGGACAGTCCTTAAGAGGATAATTTTCTGCTTTTAAATCTGGTGCCCGTATTAAAATTTCTCCCAGCAGCATGTGCATGACTGATACTTATTCAGCTGATAGCGCAAAGCAACGGTGACCCTGGCACCAATGCTGAGGCAATATTTACAAAAGGATGAACTATTTTCGAACAATGTCTTCAATGTACTAAGCACAAACAAGCTTTTCTTCAGCATCAGGCATGCATGTTGACTCGTTCCAACGATTTTGTTCATGTACAAATGTATTCATTGTGGACAATGCAAGGAAAATGTCATTCTCTATTTATATCCCGGTTTCCCTTTGTCCTCTTTACAGTATCTTGGGGCAGTGATGCAGAGCAGAATCTTGTTCTAAACTCCTGCTATTTTCCTCCCCGTCTTTTTCCGAAGCGCTCACAGTAGCAGAGCCGCAGCAAGTTAAAAGGCTCCCTACAGCAGATTTTTTTTTTTTTGAGACACAAAGATCTGTCTCTCCCTCTGCTTCACAGCAGAGAAGATCTAAGTCCTGCCTCTTGCTCCATCACTCGGAGCACATAATGGTCTTGGCAGCAGAGGATGTGGTGGTAGCAGCGTTTTGAGCCATGTAAGTGGATGCACCTGGCACAGCAGTGTGAATAAGCGATGTTAAGGCAATTCTCCCCCAGCAATATATGAAACCTCCACTTCATGAACAGCCTCTCTGTGATAAAGGCTGCCTTTCTGTTGATTTGGATAAGTTCCCCAGTATGGTCAAAACAGAATAATGGAGGACTTTGAAAGAAGGGCCCTTGTACAGAAAATAATTAATTTTGCAGCAGAGGGGCAGAGAGAAAGATTTAGTGACACTTGAAAACAAAAACCAAATCCCCAAGTCCTAGGACTAAACAAAAAAGCACGAGTGCAGGCTCACAGGGTATTTTCATTGTAGAACAAATCATCTGTCCTAAAATCATTCTTGGGCAGGTTGGCCACCATTTCAGGTAGGAATTAGGAACGTTATTTTAAAGGACATTTCAGGGAAATTCTATTTGGCCTTTTAAGCATAGTCTGATTTTTTTCAAGGTGGAAATGTTCCCTTCTGTCAACTGCGGCATTCCCCTCTGATAAGCTTCACTTTATTGGTAAAATTATATGCATTGTCTTAGTACTCTAATAATATCTTTACAAAAAATCAGGCAATAAAACTCCTACAATGAAAATAATTTAAATTGAAAGCTCAGCATTAAATAGCGTTTGTCTTTAGTAGATTTCTTCACTTTTTCCAACTGTGTGTATACAAAGAAAATAGTCATACATGCCTCAGATGCAACAGTGAAAGGACTATAACACATTCCACATGTTCTGAAGGAACACATTTCTGAAGGAAGAATATGTGGCTGTTTTCCATTGTGAGACTGCTGAGGCCTGTGCACTCACTTGAATGGACCTCCCTTATAGGGATAAAAACATCCCTTATACACAGGATTCACATCCAATTCACAGTCAAGCATCAAAACATTCACTGATGATTATAGATTTTGGTAAAAAGTCACTCTTTTCTTTCCCAGATAAAATATCTCAATCAGGTTGAAGTAATTTTGCTCTCTGAAAGAAGAGTTTGAGACTTAATGAGTATTACCAAATGAAAAAAATTTAACCACATAATGCATTTTAGATAAAGGGTATATATAACACCAAATAAATGAACTCTTCTTGTAATTCATTCTTCTAATAATGAATGATTTCATATGCTTTAGCACATAAAAGATTAGATAGCTTGAAAATTAGAACAGTCAAACTTTTAGCACAGTGTGAGATGAAGATAAGGAGTATTCAGTCACTGAAAACATCTTTCCTTCATCACCATCTAACTCATCCTTAAGGAATTTTTTAAATTACAATTGCGCAATTCTTAACTACTGTACAAAAATAACTTCTATTAGCTGGAAAACATTTTAAGATCTTTCAACTTTAGGGTATAGAGATAAACTGCCATGTGAAGGCTTGCCTTATCACTCCCAGGAATTGAAGTTTGACAAAGGTTGGTAATTCTGACATTTGGAGAGATGATTAAACCTCCTAAATGATTGAAAGCTAAGCATAACCTTCAAGATTAAATGAAGATTAAATTATTACCTACTATGGATGTATGCAATAGATATGATTTCAAAAGTTAGCTGGCAGCAATCATTCGTTCTCATTTTTCATAGAATTTTTAGAAAGTAGCATCTCCCAGAGTTAATACTGGCATCTACAACCAAGGATAGTACTGAAATACAAATAATTTGGTTGTAATCTAGTTTATTGGTTTGGGACTTTTGTTTCAAAAAATTTATATCACTGCTACATTACCATATTGAAATCACTCAGACAAATAACTGATCAGTCCCTGTTCAGATAATGAAATACCTTTGGAAGTGTTTTAATATTATGTGAGTCTTTAGTGAGCAGCAGGAAGAATATGCTGTCTTCAGTAAACTTTTTTCAACTGTTTTCTCAGTATGCAATATGTGTCAATATAGAAGATCTTTTCTGCCAAAACATAATTTTATCTAAGGACAAGCCTTGTAAAATGCTACTTATCAGGTTCTCTTAATCAGAAGATGTATAATGAATGACTGCAGCTAAAATTATTTTATGCTTTTGTTGGTACTGCAGCAACTGGTATTACTGCTTTTTGTAATTTCACATTTCTTAGCAACAAAAAAGTTTAACTTCTGTTGTTGGAAGCTATGCTAGGATTATTTTCACAGTCTGCTCAATTTGCCTGCTCTTACATCTGACAATCCACCATAAGCAATTGAGAAATATTTTCTGCACAAGCTACATTAAGCCTCATAACAATTATTGCTATCTTGGCTGATCCATTCAAAACCGTTTCTCTACTTAATCCAAAAACCTAAAGCTCTTTCTTTTCAGGCAGCATATCCTGCCTCATGGAAGGCGTTTTACCACTACAGTCATGGTCAGAATCTGGGTACAGATGCAATGGGAGTTATTGAAGTTATATAGGCTCAGTATTAAATAATAAATCCTCTGATTATTCCCCTTCAGTGCTGGGTCCCACCCCTGTACACTGTGCTTGACCTACAGACAGTACTGAGCCTACAATAAAAGCATGTGGTCATCATTTTTAGAGACAAAAAAATTTGCATATGAGATGACTGTAACAGCAGTTCTGGTGTCACCACATCTAGTCTGGGCACATACTGAAAATGGATCTTTTTACATTCAGTGGTAGCTCATTTTAACAAAGAAATTTAGAATTAATTGGATTTAAAGGTATAACGTTAATATAAAGCCTGAAATGAGATGAGGGTTTGGGAAACAAGAGAAACTTCAACAGAGATATATGAGGTTCAGCATCTGAGAAATCCTTTTGGGAGGATGAATACTTAGCACTTCTCATAGCAGTTGTGAGATTTTTGTCTTGCTCTGAACAGTTCAGTAATTTTCAGGCTGTGGCATCAGTTCAGTGTCTGAGCCAGTGCCTTGAACCTGGAGCCATCCCTGTTATTTCTATTTGGAGGAGGGTGCATCTCCTGGTAACACAAATACCCAGCGACTCATTTGACACATCCACCCTTGTAGTGCCTGTGGGTTGCAGGGACCCTTCCAGTCCTGTAAGGGCAGAGGATAGGGCTCCTCTGACCCAGGTGGAAGCAGGCAGCCAGTATGGCAAACCCAGCCCTGCATTTGGCCACCATATGCCCATGCTGTCCCCGACCAGTGCAGTTAAATGAATGGATGGTCTTTATTTCCTGGCCTTCACTGAACTGGAGACACATCCTGCAGTTGGCTGTGATTTGTATTTCCTTCAGCACCTGTAGTCTGTGGTATGCACTTGACCACTGTGATGTGTAAGTGTGTTATAACAACTGGACACAGTGGGAAACTTGAGCTCTTGGACAGGTGACATTTTTGATGCTGTGGAACAGATGCAAACCCCCCTAATACAAAGTGGTTGTTTTTACTGAGGCCACGAAGTGCAAACATTTTTTATTTATTTCATAATCTAACTTGTAATTTATACTTCAAAGTCAGATAACCACAATAATTTTGCCAGAAAGAAACCTTTCTGAGCTGGCTGGCTCTACAGATGAATGCCACACAGCTGACTCCTCTGCTCATAAACCAAAGGTTTTCTTCTGCAACTGTAGCACCTGTTGTTTGGGATCTGTGGGAGAGGCCACATGACCCCAAGCAGGGTCCATAGCTCAGTAGCCAAGGAGCTGGAAGCTCCTGACCAGGCTGGCTCTGCATGGGAGTTGTCTGCACACCTCAGTCCCACCACTCAACAAGCACTACATCTGCTTGGGTTTTTGTCACCCTGACACACACTCACAGTCCTGGGCCAAATGTTCCTTAGACACAGAGGGATTGAAAGACGAGGCCGGACAGACCTCAGTCCTTCAACCATTTGGGAGTGTGTTCATGGGGCTGAACAGAAACATTGCAACCTGCTTCTAGTCTGGCAAAACTTGAACAGCATCACTGACTTTCTGCTCAAGTCCTCAGGTGAGCACTCCCTTCAGGCAAAATGTTTTAAGTGATGGATGAATTTAAAGTTTTATTTACACTGGAGAAGCTAATGAAAAGGAGTGAAATTTAGTTTTCATTTCAGTTTTAAGTGATATTTCAAAGACTATATAACATTTAAGCAGTAATAATCAAATTGCTAGAAGGCAGAATAAAATGCTGGTACAAACTTTGGAAGCTGGTAGTTTCCAGAAATTTGGCAACTATCTCCAATATTACCATCTAGTATGGATCAGATGTCTTCATGCTGATCTTTTTTTGTTGTTGTTTTTTCCCCAATAGCAAGATGATTTGTTCATTAAATTGCTATTTATTTCAATGTATTCCTGGAAAATAAAGCTTCTAGTCTGTAACAGGCTTTCATGTACTCAAGCACTTCACATGTTCTAGGTCAGGCACCCTTGACATGTGTCCTTGTGCAAAAGCTCCTGTAGAATGTTTTACTTCACTCCTTAGACAGAGGCATTAAATTTGACAGCAAAATTGCTTCCACCCTCTTTATATCAGTAACTACATAAAGGTAAGTTAGAGCACATGGTTTTAATTTAGCCTTTAGTGGTTTTATTTGGCGGGGGAAAAAATCTGTTGAGCACTAACCTTGAATTAGAAGCTGACCTCCGAATTAGTCAGCCTTTTTCTTGTAAATGCATTTTGTAGAGTATAAACATGAACCATCTATTTACATAACGTTAGTGACAGCCAAATGATTTCTTAGGAGCATTAATGCTGGAAATCCCAAACACTCCTTCCTTGCTGGAGAATGGTTTATAACTCCTGAGAATAATCTCTCCAGCAAGTAACTGCAAACAGAAAAGGCTGATCTTTTTCTGCCTGAATTTAGGATTTCTCTAGTATTTCAGTAAGAAACCCCAGATAATAATTATAAGTTGCTGTTAAATGAAATGCAGGTCACCTCCCAGGGTGCATGTGTGAAGCTCTGACAGTGCTGCTGGTGGTGCAGCCTGCTCCTGTACTACAGTGGCTTTATAGGAGATGCTGTGAAAAAGCAAAGAACAGCCTGAATCCAGCTTGGCACTGGAGAGCCCTGATGCAGAGTACCAGTCGTGGCCCTGAGGGATGTCCGAGGACAGGAACCCCATGGTATGCCTAAGTTTCTCCACCTGTCCTGCTCCTGGTTAGCTGGGAACTGAGGGCAGTGAGGAGCAAGGAATTTCAGGGAGCCTGAAGCTGAGATCCTGCTTCAACCCAAGGGATCCTCCAGCAGATCTGCAGCCCCCCTCTGCTTCCCCAGCTGGAGCTGCACAAGAAGGCAGCCTAGCAAACTGATGGGTCCTGCACATGTGCTGCTGCCTCTGACATGTATGCAAGCACTGCATCCTAACTGAGCTCACAGCAATGTCTTAGAGATTTTAGGGCTTTTTCTCACATCGAAGTAAAATGAAAGCCATGAAATGCCACCAAGCTTTGAAGTTCCTGTGTTTCTTTGAGCATGAGCTTTACTGGTTTTAAGAATAAAATTTTACTAAATGGATATATTAACAATGATGAAAAATAAGTCCGAAAAACACCAAAATAATTTGTGTGAAATATTCTTCAGGCCATGGGGTCATTTAACAGGTTTTAAGAAGCAGAAAAGTAACTTGGCTCATTTTAGTTTATTTTTGCCCACTTTAAAGAGAGAATGTTTTGTGGATGTCATAGTTTTCCTCTTTATTGTTGAATAAACAGCAGAATGTCCTTTCTTTTCTTTTTAATTGTATTTTCAGCAGGTATTTTTATTACTATTATTATTATTATCATCATTATTATTACTGCAGTAAAAGTACATATCATAGCATAGCACTTCTAGCATGCTCCACATTTGTCAGCATGCCCTGCCATAATATGCCATAATAAGTCTCTAAATGAAGATGGTATTTTTCATGCTTTCAGCCACAGCAGCAAGGTACTCTGCTCTTTGCTGTGTGTTGTTATTATTAGCTCTCTCATGATCGAATTCCAGCCTCGGGCACTGGTTGTGTGATGGGGCCAAGCTCTGATGGCAGGTTTCAGCCCGTGTTTTGTCTGGCTGTGTTTGCCCTACCTAATTCGTGATAGGGAGCACAAAGACTGGGCTGAACAGAAGGGAAGTGCACAGCCAATTCAGGTATCCTCAAATTACTGCTTAGGACTTGTCTCCAAACTGGAGTAAAGTGCGTTCTGTTTAACATAAAAGGTGGGAAGGTTTCACTCCAGGCAGAGGTTTATCAGTCCCAGCACCCTCTCTAGTAAGTGAGAATAAGAGAGGAAACATCTGAAAGCTTCTCAGATAACCAGCAGCAGACCACTTGCCCCTGCCCAGCACTGTTTTACTCACTGGTGTCCTCCACGGAGGTGCCACCGGGCCACTTGTGTTTGGCATTCGGGGGCCAGGTTGCAAGGGGCACAGACAATGTTTCTTTGTTTGCCAGTGTTGTGAAACACTCAGTTCAGAGTGATCCTGCTGCCCTCCTGTGCAGCACAGAGTCTTTCCCAAAGGTTTGGCACAAATACTGCTCACTGCCAGCGAAATAAGGCAAACACCTTCCTCTCCCACTGAGAGCAGGAACATTGACTCCTGCAGGTGTAGCTTGTCCTTTCTCAGCCCTCCTTCCTCTGCTGGCCTGCAGTGTGCAGCAGAGTATCCTGTGGATAGGCCAGCTCTCTCCAGGATGGAGGGGTGACATGCATTCATTATGCTCATTCAATGGAATCATAGATTCACAGAATGGTTTGGGTTGGAAAGGACCTTAAAGATGATTTAGTTCCAACCCTCCTGCTGTGGACAGGGGCACCTTCCACTAGACCAAACTGCTCCCAGCCCCCTCCAACCTGTCCTTGAACACTTTGAGGAATGGAGCATCCACAGTTTCTCTGGACAGCCTTTTCCAATGTCTCACTACCTCACAATAAAGAATTTCTTCCTAATATCTAACCTAAATTTATTCTCTTCAGTTAAAAGCCATTCCCCCTTATCCTGTCACTACCATAGTCTCTCTCCATCTTTCCTGCAGGCTCCTTTTAGGTGACGGAAGGTCACAATTAGGTCATCCCAAAGCCTTCTCTTTTACAGGCTGAAAAATCCCAATTCTTCTAGCCTTTCCTCATAGGAGAGGTGTTCCATCCCTCTAATTACCTTGGTGGTCCTCCTTCTTCTCTTGGCTCCTCTTCTGGGCGTACTCCAACAGGTTGATATCCTTCCGCTTGATACTCATTTTGCTCATTTTACTTGCTATGTTCAGACATGAAAGCAGTGTCCCTTCAAAAGTGGAAAAAGCAATTTTTCCATCCTATTTTAGGATGACTTTAGGGAATATAGCACTGTGTGACTGAGGTATGTGTCCTGCTGAGGCAGGGGGATATTTCTCATCTTCAATAAAGCCTGTAGAAGTTCCCTTCTGTCTTCTGAAGTGCCTGGTCCTGAGCTTGGACACACCTGGGAAATGAAGTATTACTGCCTATTTCTCTGTAGCAGGTCAATCTTGAGCTGTACAGGGAGTGTCACGGGCTGCATGCTCCTCTTCTGCTGGAAGAGCTCCTTGTCCAAACAAAAAGGATTGAATGAAAGTTTTAGTGTGGTTAAAACACATTTCTCATGGGAAAAGCCTTTGCCTGGCCAATCAAGGACATTTCTGTGCCAGAATAAGCTAGAGATTAGAGCAAAAAAACCCCAAATTTTTCTAGTTAGTTACTGATATAAATAAACAGCAGGAAAATTCTTGTCCTTTGCCTGGCTTGCTTTGTGTCCAAAACTGAAGTGTTCTGCTTGCTCTGCTTTCCAGTAAAATCTCTTGCACTAGTTATTTTCCTATGTAGGAGGGAAAAAAGAAGTGTTGGCAAGAATCTCTCAATCTGTCTCGTCAGCACCACCATTAATTGAGCATTTTTGGTAGTGGATCAGTTCTAAGCTGAGGAAGTGAGGTATCTTTATTGTGGCCCACAAGACAAGCAGGAGCATGGCACAGTGGGGCTCAGGTGAGCTGGAATTTCTGCTGCCATGTTTCTCTCTGTGGCTTTGGAGGGCAGTACTTCCTCCCAAGGACCCCAGAGCCAGGCCATGACTGCCACCAGGCTGTCCTTTGCTTTTCTTTTTGCTCCTTCAGGTTACAAAGCTTTGAATTTTCTTCCAGCTCTGTGGTGGGCGACATGGATGGCAACTTATTTATGCTCCTGTTGTCTCTAGAAACCTCCAATTGGGTTCCTCCTGGCATAGTTAACACGCCTACTGCCTGCCAAATATTTTTTTAATCCTAAAAGCCTTTCTGTTGCTAGGTTGAAATTTTTTCTGCCTTTCAGATATAAAGTGACTAATGGGATACATTTCATAATACATCAGCAAGCATAATACTTGTTATTATCATATTTTAGTGCCCTTTAAAAATTACCAACCTGTCCTGGGAGGATGGGGTAGTATGTAAATTGTACATCCTAAAGACAGTAGGGCAAATTCTTTGTTCTTTGATAATCACATATTATAATTAGGGATTAGGGAGATAGAGTTAAAAAGTATTGGTGTGGGGTTTATAAGCCAATGTTTCTCAGGAGATGAACAAATGTCCAACAGTAAACATTGTTAGCAGTTTTGTGGAATTTAGATGTTGTAAACCCCATCCTAGTCTGGTACAGATCTCTCTCAGGTTTCCATGTTCACGGGCTGGGAACACATCTTCTTCTATCCTCCCTGGATAGCTGCTGTTTTTTCTCCTCCTGCTGCTTCCTCCTCTGGTTCTGTATTTGTAGACAAGACAGAACCTCAGCTCATAAGAGAGCAAATGAATGGAGAAGTCATGTGGACCAAAAGGAGTAGTGGACACTGACACTGGATGATATCTTCAGATAGTGTTGAATGTATACTCAAATGAAAAGTGATGAGGCCATTTAATCAATAAATGTCATTGCAATTTTTGTCCTTTTATCTTCTGATAACAACTCTTTCTGCCTGAGACAGAAACAGTCACTCTAGGTCACTCTCAGTGATAGGTGGGATAGTTCTAACTTCTGAAAACCCACAGGAGCCATGCTAGAAGAAACAGGCTTGCAAGATTGATCTATGGCTTAACAAAACAAACTATTGCCACTTAGGCAGGTTCATGGATTCTAGAATAAATAAGACTTGCGTCCTTCTTGACTCCTCTGGGGACTGTATGTATGGAACAGTGTGTTCCCTAAGTGTGGGCCAAAGGGAGAGCCCAGCTCTGTACTGGGGAGCACACCTCAACCTGCTCTGCCACACTTCTTGTATTCCTAAATGTTCCATTGATTGATAATATCAGCTGAGAAACTCACATTACAGAGATTTCTGCATGCAAGTGCGTTTAAAACACCAGGCAATTTCCTTTAGCTACAGTGCAATGGTTTTGGGCAATAAAGACGTAAGGTTTTTGTTTTTGAAGCTGTTACAGAATAAAGCTTGGTTATAATATGATCCGAGATGTCTTGCTGGTTCTGTTATGCCTTCTTACACAGTAAGTGAATTAGCAAAACTGCTTGTGAAGATTCCTCTTGAGCATTTGTTCACTCTTTTTCAATTGATTCCAAGGGGTTTCGTTGTAATTTTTAATTATTTTCTAGCCCTCCAGTTGACAGTAACAGATTTATTTATTGCAACTGATAATATTGACAAGATAAATGAGCTCTGAGCTTAGTTTTGATTTTTTTTTTTTTTAAAGTGTTCAAATCTGGAAGAAGTCTAAATTCACATAAGTCTAGAAAAAAAATACACTGGAAATTGTGAAGTTAAAATATTTTATTTTAGCAACATAGAATAATTTGGGTTGCAAGGGGTCTCTGGAACCCTCCTATGGTAAAATCCCCTGCTCATAACTGGACCAGCTTTTACACTAGTTCAGGCTCCAAAACTGAGTTGGGCTTTTTTTTTGTTTTCTCTTACCCAAATAATTTGCAAAATAAAAATCCAGTCTTAATAAGAACAAGGATTCTGAAGTATAACAAGGGTTGCCTGACAGTGTAGGAATTTTGCTTTCAATGGTAAAATTTTGTTTGCCTTTGAAATTCCTTGACACATCTCAATAGCAAAGAGAAATTTTAAAATCTGTTTATAATCCTGAAGAAGTAAAAGCATAGAAAAAGTCAAATATCTCATTATTTTTAAGGCAAAATTGAAGTTATGATGACATTTTTAGCTGCAAAAAATAAATTTCCAAGTATGAGTCTAGTTACATGGAAAAACATCTGTGCAAAGTCATTGGGAAAAAAAATAAAACAAAAATCCTTAAAATATATTAAATGCACTGTGTATTTTCACAGGTTTTTAATTTTCAATCTCACGTGTGCATGGCAAAACTAAGTACCATTCATTGGATTCATTATGATGACTCAAATCTGCATTAGGAAAAGGACTACACAGAAGAAAGGTTCCTTTCTCTGTGTTTTTAACAATTTTGCCAAACTTTTATTTTAAAAAAGTGTTGCTAACATTTTGAGGGTTTTTATAAGACACCAACTATGTCAGACCTCTTTTCAATGCTATTTAAAGCAGAAGTATCTGAATTAGATTTTCCAGCTCTTTTGTTTGTTTTTATTCAAGTTCTGCAACTGTTAATATAAACATTTTTTCTCTGTTAACTAAAATATTTTCATTTTAGCTGAATGTCCTACTTCATCTCCAACACTCCGACACCATATGAATGAAAGGATATTTATCAGCCAGCTTGCACATTCTGGTAGGGGACACAGAAGCGTTATCCAATGCTTTGGTCTTATAACTATCACTCATGTTATTCCCTATACATTCCTTCCTATCTTTGTCTGTTATTTCTCCCATCTTTCATGACACAGAAAATGTAAATACTACAAGGGAGATTCTGCATTTTTTTTCTGTACCGTGTTGTCTTGCCCACACACATTTGGAAGGATGAATAACTAAAAAATGTTTCAACTGTCCAGGCTTCCCTTCACATACACATTTGTAGTATTGCCAAAATGACATCTAACATGTGTTTAACTTCTGAAAACCAAAACGTTGCAGCTTAAACCATCTTTCACAACATTTCTATACAGTTCACTTCTTACAAACACATCCTGCCCAGGAAACACAGAGGAATAAGTAGGTCTTGAACTGAAGACCCATCTGAAACGTTTTCAAGGTTAGAAAGAGAGAAGCAAGGCATGGGGTCAGGGCCATCTCATGTGAGAGCTGAGGCTCAGTGTTGGACTAAATCCATGACTACTACGAGTTTTCCTGGCTCCACTGGCTGTTAAAGCACGGCAGTTTCCGCTGTTTCTGCAGCACTCTGGTTTGGGGACTGCTAACCAAAATTCAGGCCCCAGACCAGATCATTTCAACAAATTCAGATGCACAGCTCACTGTACATTTGGAAAGGTCTACGTGCCTACCTCCTGTTGTTTCTGCCACCTGTTTTGGCAGAAACAACAAAATAGGTTTTGTGTGTGTGTCTGTGTGTATTGCATAATTCACGATCCAAACTGAATCCAAAATATTTGGATGGCGGCCCACCCCACATTTGCTTGGTGGAGCTGGAGAGGCATGCCAAGAGCAGCACCAACAGCTGGCAGCCCAGGATGCTCCGACCCCCAGGCTGGAGACACAATCCAGAGCCTGTGCAAGAAAAAGGGTCCTGCTTTTTTAAATCAGCTCTGTTGGCAGCTGAGGTTTGCACCGGTGAAAGCAAAGCAAGGGATTGCTTTCAGCCCAGATACAGACACAGACCACCTCCCCTAGCACAGCTCTGCAGGTCACTCATTTCTTGCAGCATTTTACTTTGGTGGTGACCAGGAAGCATTTCACAAGTCACTGCTGTTGTACAGGTGGAAGCTCAGCTCAACCACACCTGAGAGCAGTAAGGTAAGGACTTTTAGTGTTTTATGCACAACTATAAATGTTCTTTCACCTTTTAGTGCTGCTTGCAACCCAAGATTTCATTTGAGCTGGTATAATATATACTTGCATCATTAACAATTACCAGTCATTGTTCCATTTGGATTTCTCTTGCTAATTAGATTCACTCCAACAATCTGTATGGCCCATAAACACAACCCCAAAAAGAGTATCTTCCCACAGTGAACAGAACGGAATATGAATAATCAGTTTAATAATTGTATTTGACTTAGCTTCTCAACACCAACATGTTAATCAAGAGCGTGCCAGGGCTCCCTGGTGGGAGAGTCCTGCTCTGCTCCCGACTGTTCTCACGAGAGGAGCCTGAGCTTGCCTGGCTGCTTTTGCCAAGGCTGCAAATGCCATGTGGGTCTTACACAAGGATTGAGAGCCACCACTTTTAATTCTTGCAGTTTTGCATGAGCACCCAGCTTCTCTCTGTCTCACTTCTCACATTCTTGCCTTTCTCTCTTACTCCTCTCTTTAGAAAAGCAGCAGTGATGGAGACAATATTAGCTCCTAGAGGAGCTGAAGCAATTCTGGAATGTAACCTTGCAGTCCTGAGCACTTCTGCTCCCCTTGCTGACCTGAGTACTCAGGCAACAAACCTGGTCTGGAAACCATTTCTTGCCCACTTGCTGGGCCGTGTCTGACAGCTCACTACAACAACCCCTCTCCCAGTGCATCTCCAGCAAAGGCAGCAATGTAGCTTCCAGACCCAGGTTGCTCCATATCTGACTGGCCTGAGGCATAGCCAGAGGGTCGGGTTCTGCTCCTACCTGTTTGGTTAAGCTTCACCTGGAGCCCTCCTGCCAATTCCCTTCTCCACAACACGTGTATGAAAACTCTGGTAATTGCTAGGCAGAGCAAGATATAGTTGGTTGCTTTGGCTTTGAATCACGTAGACAGGCAGTTGTTTTTATTCATTTTTTCATTGCTTTTCCAAGCTTTAAGGAAAAACATTAAAACAAATGCAATTGCACGCCACTGCAACTGCTCCTCACAGAATGCCACTGTGGGAGTCGGACCCCTGATGCTACAGCTCAGCTGCCAGGGACTGGGGGTGGAAGAGCTGGCAGCTCCCAGGACAGGGAGTGGAATGTTGCTCCGAGGCTCATTTGGTACTAAAGCACAGGGAGGCACCACTGAGCTTTTCTCCATCCCCCACCCTACCCCCACTTATGCTTCTTGTTCCAGGGGCTGCCTTTGACCCTAATCCAAAGAAAATAGATGTGGATACGCTTGTGGCTGGCAACAGCTAGGGGCTGGCCCTAGGCTGGAGCAGGGAGCACTTGGGTACTTGTGACAGCAGGAGGGTGCCTGTTTCATCAAACACCATCCCTGTCATGACAGGCATGTGCTCCAGTAACTTCCCATGGCCTCTTGGGAAAGGGGGTGTCTGGTCTCCTGGTCTCCCTTGCAGGTCTTCTCTGCTGCTCTGCTGTTAATACATCTTCCCCAAAAAGAGGGTTAGGAAGGGAGGGGAGTTGATTTGGACACTAGTACTTCCTCTTCTTAGCTGGAAATAGGCACAACATCAGAATCAAGGTGGCAGCACATAACTCCCCTGTGGGTATCTAATGCTGATTTTTCTTTTTCCTCAGTTCTGTTCCCAACTGATTCACTCTCTGTTAATAGCAAAAGCCATCTCTGACATCAGCTTTCACCTGCATGACTCTTTGTCTTTTACTTGAATGTCACCCTCCTTTTATTACAGCCATTCTCCAGGTGCCCTGCTCATCCCACCTGGCCTGCAAACCCCTCCATGCCATCAGTGCCTCATGGCTTTGTGCAACACATTTCATCAGCACAGTGCTCACATTGTGCCATTAACGCAAACAGTGGAACAAAATTGGTCCCAAAACTCCTGCTTGAAGAACTCTCACAGATAACTTCTGACCTGAGTTCTCCAGCCTCAGCACTCATTGTCTCCTCCTCTTACCAACAACACAATTTCTCTAATAATCTATTTTGTCTCCAGCAACATCAGTGGTTTCTCACTTGACATCATAGCAAATACATTAAAGTAGTCTAGATAAAGGAAATCTGGCAGATATCACCTGTCTGGAAAAATAATTGTTTTATCAAAGAGAACCATCAGGTTAGTCTGGCAGGATGTGCCTTTAGTTGCATTTCATCCCATTTTTGATGTGCCTTTGCATTTTTAATTAACCTTCAAGGCACGTTCCAAAGCCCTGCATACCAGTGAGGTCAGAGTTACAAGGATGCTGATGGTTGGCTGGATTATTTTTTAACCCTGCACAACTGAACACATTGTAATGGATATCCTGCAGTCGCAGGGTCCCTCTCTGACTTGGCAGATCTATAAAAACAGTTGCTAGTAGATGTGCCACCTCTCGTGCTGGTCTTTCCAGAGCTCCTGGACAGGCATGACCTGCCTCCCCGAGAGGAATGCTGCCTGCTCTTTGAGCACAGTAACAATTCTATTTCCATACCGCTGTTCCCATTAACCAGCCTTCTTTTACCCCTAGGATTTGCCTTGCTTAAACCAGAGCAGAGGGAAAATACTCCTTTGATTGCAGGCCATGCCTAAATTATCCTCAATCTCATTTACTGCACAACAGTCTGACTTTGCTTTTCTTCCTTTCTTACATTAAAGAAGTTTTACTCTTTTTTTTTTTTCTGAAATGCGTTGCAAGTTTCAGTTCAGGTTTGCTTCTGATGCTTACACTAGTATTTTTAGACCTCTAAATGATAAAGTCCTCTTTCTGCAAGGCTCTCCAGGATTAACCAGGGAACTGAGCATCCTAGTTATGTGGAGAGAGCAGGCAGGGTGCAGGATGCCTCACCTCCACACCTCTGCCTGTGCCTCCCCTGCACAGGAGCCTCCACTTTCTCCACTCGAGTCAGCTTTGCTGACTCCCACTTGTCAGCTTGCCCGCTGGCAAACTGAGCCTGACACACACATATTTGTGTTTATTCTCCCCATTTGCTTCAAACAGGGAGAGCTACTTAGTTCAAAGCTCTGCTCTGTGACTAGATCTCTAGTAACTTAATTGCATATCAAAACAACATTGCCTTGTATGACTTCACTGATGAAGATGTTTGTTGGTTGTCAAATCCAAGGATATCTGTGCCCTACCATTGCTAGCTCGAAGCATCATTGAGTAATGGAGCCTCCTCAGATTGCCAAAGCACTGAACAAAGACAGGAATAATCTCCAAAAGAGTTCTTATCTCAGCCAAAAACATGAACAGCAGCTAAAGGAGTGAAGAGAAAGTGTACTTGTGACCCCGCAGATTTGCTTCTGCTGAGTTTCAGAGGCCATGGGACCATCAAAAGTGCAAAAGATACTCAGCAAATCACTGCCAGAAATTTCTTTGCTAGTAAATTTGTGCTTATCCTGAGGTGCTCTAAGGCATGTGAGAAAATGCTCCTCGCTACCTGAAGAACAGCAGCAGACCAGATCCAAAGGGTATTGAAGAAGGTTTTGCTTGACTGTTCTCTCCAGTGCAGTGTGTGTGTGTTTGCACCCTCTGCACAAAAGACTGGCCTTGCCTGCCTGAGATTGATTCTTTCAAGATTTGCTCTTAATTTCATCTATCCTCATCAAATATGTTGTCCTCCAAATCCTGCTGGATGTGTCAGCCTAGCAGGTAAAGGTAAGATCTTCTCCTCACAAGAGCAGACATGCCACAAGTGCTGTCATGAAGAATTTCATGGAATCATAGAATGGTTTGGGCTGGAAGGGACCTTAGAGATCATCTGGTTCCAACCCCTGCCATGGCCAGAGACACTTTCCACTAGACCAGATTGCTCACAGTCCCATCCAGCCTGGTCTTGAACACTTCCAGGGATGGGGTTTCCTCAACTCGTCTGGGAAACTTGTTCCAGTGTCTCACTACCCTCATAGTGAAGAGTTTCTTCCTGATATCTAATCTAAACCTGTCTTCTTTCAGTTCAAAGCCATTCCCCCTTGTTCTTTCACTTCATGCCCTTGAAAAAGTCCCTCTGCAGATCTTTTGTAGCCTCTTTTAGGCACTGGAACATCCTGTAAGCTCTCCCCAGAGCTTTCTCTTCTCCAGACTGAACAACTCCAACTCTCTCAGCCTGCCTCCACAGCAGAGGTGCTCCAGTCCTCTGGTCATCAAACTGTACACAACTGAAGAAGTGAAGTCAGTCCATGCAACCTACAGCACACCCTCTAGGGTGCTATAGGACAAATAAAACATCTGGGATGTTTTATAGTCATCTGAGATATTCCCATCTGAATCCAAGCCTTAGCAGAGACATCCTGCCATGGCCAGCTCCACATCTCTCATTCTGCACTCAGCAGCTGGATGTGAAACAACAATTACATTGTGAAATGTCATGGGTCTACTAGGAAGCAAAAACACATCAATATTGTCTCCTGGTTGCATCGAGCCATGATGATTTTGCTTGACTGCATGCCTGGATGAAACAACAGAGAACACAAACAGAGATGGGGCCAGAGCTTGCATGTGCGCTACTTTTATCTTCCTGCCTTTCCAGCGCACCCATCGCAGCAGCGTCTAGGTGATAAGTCTGACTCTTTGCAAAACAGGAAGACTGTGGGCTGGCTGGCTTCTGTGATGAGCAATAAATTACAGGGGTTTTACCTGGCTGCCAGCCTCGCTGTGCGCTAGGTAAGGCAGGCGCTAATGCCGGGTGCTGCGGTGGCCGGCGATAGGATAATTACTGTTATTGCATTAGCAGAGAATAGCTGGGACTTAAGAGCCGGAGGGAAAAAGAGTCCCAGAAATTGGAGGACCGAAGGCATTGCTAGCTTCGTGCACACAAAGGCGACCGACCTATAAATAATCTGACCTCTTTGTTCCAGTAAAATGGCACAAGAATTAAGACCCCGGTTCAGGAAGAAACTTAAAATGCATGACTAAACCCGGCATAGCTGAGCAGACCTATTGACATGCCGGGGGCCCAAAGGCATTTCTGCTCTGTGAGCCTTTGTGCTCACCTGCGAGAGCGGCTGCCGGAGGTGTCCCGCTGGCAGAGCTGCTTTCCAGAGGCTGTGGGGGGCCAGCTTAATTACTGCAGGTAAAGGGGCAAAAGCACCCTGCCAGATTTCGAGTGGGACTTCTCAACAGTCTCTACTCTCCCTCTGCTTTCTAAGTTACAGCTAAAGAAAGAGAACTCTGTTAACCTCAGTTACCTGATAGTAGCTGGCAATTTGAAAATTAAAAGCTGACATGTAGAGCAGAAATATGAAGTGTTAGAACATGAGCCTAACAAATGCAGCCCAGAAATTTTCTAGTAAAACAAAACCGAAACAAATCAGAAACCGAAAAAAAAAGAGAGAGATTAGCCAGCAGCAGGGCAGGTCATCTCTAGGTTAGTTTCAGCCTGCATGTACATCATCTCTCAGCTTTTGGGAGAAAACCTCTCCAAAGATGTGCTTGTTCAAATTAAAAGGCTTGTTGTTAGGCTCAGAAAGCCCTTGGAATCCTTGATAAAGTAAAACTAGAACTACTTGTGAAAAGAAAGCTTTAATGGTTGCCCGAAGTGGGGAGTAGCACCAGTTACAAATATTTTTCTCCTAGCTCTTGGTCACAGAGACTTAGAAAAAGCATACCTGAAAATTATTAGTAAATAGAAGTACGTTTGGAACCATTCCCTGCTCTTTCTTTTTATCTTTGCAGTAGAGAGAGAGTAAATAACTATTTTCCTCATGCTGGAGGTGGGGAGTAAGCATGGAGAAGGTGCAAGACTGACTCAGCATTACCCACCACCAGCCCCTGGCCTGGCCCCCCAGGTCTGGGATCCACAACAAATACATGTGTCCCAGGGAAGGCATGGGTGTAGGAGCCATTCTGTTCCTTGGGAGGTGAGTAACAGGGCTTGGTAAGCAAACTTGGGTCAAGTGGGGTGTCAGACTCGATTGTGTGCTGCTGGTATAGCAACTTAGCAGCTGGCTAGCAAAACAATAATCCAGCAGCCTTTTTCCCAGGTAAGGGGAAACAATAGGAAATGCAAAGTGATCTGACAGAAAGTTTGCAGTGGACATTTGGACAAATGCAGGAAGTTCAGCCACTCTCATTTGTGCTGTGACAACAGGCAGCTCCCAGGTGCACACCTGTCCCTTTTGCCTGCACTATTTTTTCTTGCATCCAGGGACAGTAAGAGTGAGGAAAGAGCCACATTCTTCTCTTGTGACTGCTTATCCTGATCCACAGCATCTCACCACTGACCTTCCCCGTGCCCCACACGTATACACAGCCCCTAAAGCAAGCACTTTAAGGCTGGAAGTGTAATCCAAGTTTGCACTATAATTCTTCCTGGGTAGCTCAGTCATCATCAGTTACTGTGGAGCAATTAGGAACTAACAGGTCTAGCAGAAAGACATGGTGTTTTTGGTGGCTTTTCCCAAGCTCCCAGGAGCTTGGCTGTTGTCTGGATGGCTCACAGCCACTTCATGGTGTTATCTGTCAGAAACTCAGCAGCCCAAAGCTCTGCAGGCACAGGCAGTGTGTGCCCTGTGTTTGAACCATTTCCTGTTGGGAGCCATGATGTTTAAAGCTGTATTTTCCACCTGTTTCTCACGCTCCTCCATAGTGTCCCAAAGAGCCACCAGACTGCTGACAGAGCCAAGAGGCAAAGTTCATCATTTTGTTCTGAGGCAGTGCAGTGCCTGGCACAACTATTCCTGGTCCCTGACTCAGAGCACAACCATCTTTGAAATAAATAAAACGAAGAAGGAGAACATCTCTGGGCCTATATTTGACACTTGTATTCCCACACCACTTGGCTTTATATAAACATATGAATTGGTATGGTGGTTATTTTGACTCATCTGCTTAGCAATCATTTTATTTTAATCAATATTTATTTAACTCACCAGCTAGACAAAAGATCCCTAATTTCTTCATCTGATTTAATTGATGTTCCCTGACAGAATGAAGCTGGACTGGATAAGAGAGTACAAGCTGTGCCAGTCTTCTTTGGTTTGCATCTCTTTTAACAAGTCCTGTGACTGTTGCAGAGCCAAGGCACATCTTACATCTCGCAGAGGAATTGGGACTATACGTGGCTGGGACAAAGAGCCAAGAAACACGCCAAAACAATAAGCGTTGACACAATAATTAGCATATTTATTCTCCATGCAAATTACCTCTTCATACATTGTGAAACACTTTGCATTGTCAGAGGACTTCTGAGGAACCTGGAGTTTCTTACAGGCACCACAATAATTAAATACATGTCTTCAGTTGTAACATTAAAATACAATTCTGGGTGAAGGATCATAGAAAGAAACATGCAAGTTGTGCAGATAAAAATGATCTACCTGATCCCCCATCCCAAAACAGGCACCATAAATTATATTCCTGAAGGAGCTTTCAGGCCATGGAAATTTCAGGCCTTCTTAGAAGAACATTTTGCTTTTTATTTGAAGGAAATGATCTGTACCTTGTGTCACCTCAACCTCATTCCAAGGGTGAGGAGTGGCTGCAAGTTGAAGGATTGAATCACAAAGTTCAATCATATCCCAGTACTTCACTTGTCTGGAAAGAAAGGTTCACTTTAGCAAATGCTAAAACACACAGGCTTTCAGAGGAACTAATTTTTCATGCTCAGTCACAAGTGCAGGGGGAAAAATGAACTCTCACATTTACACTGTTAGAGTCATACAGTAACTGTGATCCTGAAGTCAACACGTGGAAAAGCTTAAGTGAAGCAACCTGTAACTTGCTGCCCAGATTAGTTCATGCCCAGCTCTCTCTGCCAGCATTTAAAGTCTTTGTGAAATGCTAAAGTGTAAAGGGTAACACCGTCTCTCAAGGCCAAAGTCAACTGATATTAGGAATGGGTACAGTAATTTTACAACCATTAACAGCATTAATGAACCTGTGAGCCCAGAAAGAAAGCTGCCAGAAAGATCCAGAACCGCCTCTGCAAGGAGGAAAAATTGCCTTGCCTCCACAAGCGTAGTGCACTGTTGTAAAAATCATGTCAGTATCCCGACTGCAGGCTGAGAGGGCAAAGCTGTCTGCAGTGACGGAGACAGATCCCCTCCAGAGACAAATGTGACACGATGAAGCACCCACCAGGACACCCAGATCTGGATGTAGGTCGAGATACGTCAGAGCAGGGTGGTGAGTCCTACGAAGGGAGCTGCTTCAGCACTGCAAAGTTTTAGGAGCAGGTCACCATCCTCTGATGGAGGGTCCTGAGGTTCCTTGAGGAGAGCAGAGCTCATCAATGGTGCCCTTCCCTTTCCCTCTGGCAATGCCCTTTGTGTGCTCCTCACCTGTGTTGTCACATGCTCACACTACCACAGCCTCGTGATGGAAAAACACCAGCTGCCAGCACACTCAAGGGCTTCAGGTAAGGATTTGGGCGGAGGGCTTGGAAAGACCCAGACCCCACTCCTAAGGGCTCCAGGCAACAGGAGACAAATGAAGAAATCTCATCCTCTCCAAAGGCACTCAGGCCTGCTCAAGATTTCTTCAAGCTTGGTTTTTCTACTCAAGCAAGTGGTACAAGGTCAGACACTCCTTGTACAGCAGCTCTTGAAACTATTGCCTGATTTTGGTGAAGCATGGCAGGACTGAGGATCTCTGTAATCACTCAGTTCCTGGGAGTTTTCATGCAAACATTACCCTTCCCTGGTTTGCACAGGAAAGCATGACCAGAGGAGTTAGGGTGCTGGCAGAGGACATGGAAGTGCATATGGATTCACTGTGTGTCTGTTCCCCACAGCAGAGGAGCAAGTGATTACAGCTGGAATCATGGGACATACCTGCTCCAAGGCCAAATCCTGGCTTCCAAGCCTGCACATCCGGAAGGGATGTCCCAGCCCTGGGAGGTTGAGCGGCACCATATGAAATAGCTTTCATTCTGGTCCAAGTGCAATCCAGCTCCTCCACTCTGTGTCCCAACAAGTCCTGGCTGTCAGCAAAAGCTGCCATCCTTGAAAACTGCCTGTAATTGCAGGCTTTCTGTGCTCAGAGGGAAAGAGGAGGGACTGGATAAACAAAAACCACCTTGGGTCTTTGAAACACAGAAAACACGTTCGAGTTGGTTCAATAGCCTTTCACAGACTCAATAAAAGATAAATCAAATTATCCACAATGAAAGCAAGTTTGGCATCCTTGTCCCTGGGTTAGTGGTAATGCAGAATCCTCACATGCAGTTTCTTACAACTGATGCTATTATTTGAGAAAGGCCTCAAGAACTGTCCTGTGAGGGGAGGGGGGAATGATAGAAAACCCACCCCTAACCCAAAAGGATGCACGGGCAGAATTGTGATAGAAATTTTCACTTTTCCTGCCTGTGAACAATAATTCCTGCAGTTGACGTTTTATCAGAAATAATTTAACCCAATTTTTCACTTAAACTACAGGAAACAAAGTTCAAGTAGGTTTCTCTAACATAAAGGACATCTTTTAACCCAACTTTCGCTCCTGCTCACCCCAGCACCACCCAGTGCTATTCAATGGCTTGAAATATGACATGAAAATACATGTCTTATCATATCAGTTGGCTTCTCTCACTACAGCAGCCCTTATCAACATTCAGCAGCCCTATTAATGCAGTCCCCTTCAATCAGCATGAAAATGTAGCGTTCCACAGATCTCTGTCCCTTCCCAGTATCATAGGCCATTTCTGGATGCCAAATAAAGAGCAGGAGCTCTTTTAATGCCAGCAGTTTGCTCCTTCACATCTGCCCTGCCTGCCCATGGTCCACAGCCCTCACAGCTGCTCCATGGCAGACCTTATAGCTGCCAGTCTCACATGAAGCTGTCCTTCCCTGGATGCAGCTGCTGGAGCCCTGTTCCTGTCCCACTGGGTTCCTTCCAGTGGCAAGGTGGGACAGCCCTGTGCTTGTGTCCTTTTTCCAGCACCTACTTTTAGGGGAAGGTTTACCTGTGTAAGTATTACCTATATTACACTGCTAAATGCAAACTGCTCTGAAAATATATCATAGATTTGCCTTAATCCTACACTATATTCTTAAGAGATGGGATGGAATAAAGTGCTAGAAAACTATTCTTCATGAACTGCCAGGATTTTTGTAGAAAAGAACTATGGAGACTCAAACCTACAGAGCCTACTGCAAGAAGCAGAGCTTCAGGAGTCAAACTGTTCAGGAACTGGGAAGTAGACACCCTTGATGGGCACTAAATTTGGCTTACAAACCAGAGAAACCCAGTCTTTGGCAGTTATATATCTGTTCCTTTTAGCAGCAGTATGTTCACCACGTTGTAGTCCTCATTGGATATATTGGCAAGCCCTTTACTAACATTTTCCCTTGGGTTATTTTCATTTTATAGGTGGTTGTATTTCATTTAAGATTCCCAAGAAATTACAAAATAATGTAAACAAATGTTTTCAAAATTGTTTGCATGTCTCATTTTCCCCCCATGAAACTGGGGTGTCCTTGAGATATTATACTGGACCTTAGCCAACAGACTGAGAAACAGGACTGGCAAAACCAGAAGAAGGATGTTGCAACACACCAGTTGAATCTTTTCCCCTGGGGTTTTGAGTTTGGTCTGGCCGGAGAGGTTGGCAGGAGGTGAAGGGGACAACCTCTCCGCTTTTGCTCCACATGAAGGCAGGCTTGCGAGGAGGAAGACTGTCTTCTGCAAATGCCTCTTGGGCAGAGTTTACACCAGGCTTGAGAGGTTATTTGGGGTCTGCAGGACACCCCAGGGCCGTGTTTTTCCCCTGAGGCTCCATGGCCCTCTTTCAGGACATGCAGGTCAGGTAGGGAGACACAATCTCTGCAGACAACTTGTGTTGCAAGACAGAAACTGCAATGCATGGTTGCTAGCTATGAAAAACTATCCAGGGAGAAGGTTTCTCTCTTACGAAATGCACCTCCTGATCATCCTGCAGAAATCATCCTTACCCTTGTTAGGGCTGCCATCCCTCAGCTTTTCAGTTCTACCTTTGATTTCCTTACAAGCTTTTGAGAATGTCTCCACACGAGGCTGCAGAGCAGTGCCAGCTTTGCTGCCTTTCCTAAAATGTGCACTTTCAATTAGAGGAAAAGAAACCCCAACATCTATCTCAGCTTCACAGTATTGGTGCAAATGGTTTAAGCTTTACTGGGGCTTATCAGATAGAATTCTAGCTAATCTAAGGCAAATTTCTATAGCCAGAGTGTTAATTTATTATTCTTTAGTTCACTGTTTGGTGGAGTTAGTGACTTATAAAATGGTGAAATTAATGGTGGAATAATCTTCCCTTCAAGTATTTAGTTGTGCACAAAAGCAGAGAAGTTTGTACTTCCCTGACCATTTTGTTTCTCTATTTCCAACATCATTCTCCAATGTCTGGAGAATTACTACACACAAAAAAGAATCATTCCACAGCTGAATAAATGTGTGTGTTTTTTCTAGGAAAGGAGGAAAAAGCAGGTATTTTTATATTGCCTTTAAGAAATGTTACCAGTGTAGGAATGGACTAAATTTGGACCAGTCACCTAGAGCCCAAACACATGTATTGCCAAATCGATTCCCTCCTTTTTCTAGACTTCTAATTTGTATTAGGTTGAACATGAAAACAATTTCTTAATGTTCTTAACATTAAACGCCCCCCACTTGGTACAACTGCAATTCAAAAGGCGTAAATTGCTAAAGTTTGTGGAGACACATATTTAGCTGTTAATATAGGTAATCACAGGTTCTCAGTGACCTCTATGTGAAACTCTTCTGTTTCTTACTATCTGTACACGTCATCATCAGGGCAATTAGTGGTAATAAAGAAAACTGTAAGAGAAAACTTCTTTCGGAACTTTTGGCTTTGATGTTTACAAGGCACTGTGTCTGTTACACGAGCATTCAGTCCACAAAACTTCATATTTATGTGAGGTGAACACCATTTTCTTGGGGAAAAGGAGCAAACCCCTCTTGCCAGTCAGCTTATTAGGGTTTTGTCATTGTTTTCATGGAGTGATTTAGGCATGACTGGGGAGCAGGCTCTTCAGGAGCCACATGCACATGGATTACACAACACACAAAAAGCTTGATAGTGTAATTACCACACCTCTGTTTTTTTAAATGCACTTCCTCCTGCTTTTAGGCTGGGTCCAGTTATTCATAGGGAACACCTGGCTCTGCAAAAGGAAGCACTAAATCCTTTGCCTTCAAAGCATACAGACAGCGAGGAAGGTCAAGTATTACTCAGGGATTTCTCACCACATCTTCTGATCAGATCTCTTATTTTCTCAGTAAAATGCAGCACATCATTTTTGCATGTTCAGCTCTGGAGCTCTTGATTAAACCAGTAAAGCTAAACCTGACTGTCACTAAAACAGGGAAACATAAAAATCGGCATTTAAACGTGCCGTTGAGCAACTAATCCCAGTTAATCCCAAGAGCCCCTGAAAGTCCCTTAGGGCACAGGACGGGCAGGGAGCAGCCATCTCCTGCAGCCATGGATCATGGCAACAGCTTCGGAGCCAGGAATGGCCCCTCCTCACCTGGGGCACAGGGGCTGCAATCCCACAGCATGACAAGAGTCCTCAACACCCCACCAGTGGCACCAGGAGAGGAGGCAGCCAGAGGGAACTTCAGGGTAGCCCTTGGCACCTTGTTTGCTCATTCTCTTTGGAGACCCTGAGCCTCAAAACACCAACACCAGCAAGCAAGAGACTGATTTATCATTATTTGGAAGGAACTGCTCTAGTTTTACTCATAGGTAAGGGCAGTTGTAGATGAAAGAGCAGCAAGGACAAAGGCAGACCCCTGGCAGGTTTTTCTCCAGGTCTGTGCCCTGGGCAGGGCAGGCAGATAGGATCTGCAGCACCATAAATCACCTCTCAGCAAAGGGAGAAGAGAAACAGATTGTGAAATGAACTGTAAAATAAACTCCTAATGTAAACATCGAACAGGCAGGGGGTTGTTTTTTCTGTCTGGGAGCCCAAGTCTGGTACAGTTTATTGGCTGACTGTGCTGGGACATTGTTTGG
>VXBI01010137.1:1410498-1495025 GCA_013397375.1 Toxostoma redivivum | reverse complement strand
TCATTATTATTATTAATTATTATTCATTTTACAAAAGAAAATCTTAGAAGCAAAATATATAAAACTGCCTTGTCTTTCAGTGTCATTTATCTTGCTACAATCTATGCTCATATGAAAAGCCATTTGTATGATACTGTCACCTTGCCATTCCCACTCCTGCATCTTCTGCCACAATGGATTATACATAATGAGAAGGAAAAAATAATCAAGGATATGTCCAAAACAACAACAACAAAAATAAACAGGATCACTAACGCCGTAACACACCCTGCAGTGATCTGTGCCTCAGCTCCTGGCATTGTCACTGCAAGTCACCTGCTGACGCCCAGCCGCTACATTTCCTTTAATTTCTGTGTTTTCAAACACATCTCTACAGGTGACTATGTCCACCTTGTGGGGCAGCTCAGCCCATAGCTCCTCACCAGCTCACTGTGGCAGTGAGGGCAGCTTTGCTAACATAAGGCAGGAGGGGAGCCTGCTCCAGCGGGCAGGAAAGGGGCTCCTGCCTCAGTACACGTGAGGGCTATGGCACCTGCTGTCAGTCCATCCTCATGAGCCAAGAGGCAAACTCACCAGCTTCCCTTGTTGTGCAACCAGGGCTTGGCCCTTATGGAAAATAGGAGTGTACCATTAAACTTAAAGAAAGAGTAAGAAAGAAAGAAACCAACCAACCAATCCAACAAACAAACAGGTCACACACATCCCCTCTATGGAATCCAGCCAGTTGACAGGACTAACAAACGCTGTATCTTCAGAAAATCCTGACACCTGAGCAGTGTTGGGTTACAGTCACTTCTGTGAATGTGTACAGTTCCTCAGATTCCCCAGGGAGAGAAAGCAAAAATGATTAAAAATCTACTGAAATCAAACTGGAGGCTGTAGGGGGAAGGGTGGGCAAATAGGGAAAACCTCCAAAGAGAAAAGCCAACTTAAAACATCCCATAAACCATTAATATATTGAAACACCACATATTCATTGACAAGTAACTAGTGTAAAGGCTACACAGTGTGTTCTCAACAGGATGGTGCTGAACATTGTCTCCACAGCAGGTGCTTGGCCATCCCAGAAAAGGAAGATTTTGCATACTTCAGAATGAGTTCAATTTTCAACAAAACAAGAAAAAAAAAAAAAGAAAAAGAGGGGGGAAAACGTAGGTTCTTCACTCCAGTAAGGGGCCTATTAACAGTCTGCTTCATTAGGAAAATAATGCAGGGTTCACAAAGGTCGTAAGCTGTAAACAGTATCACTGTCCACTTGCTGACAGCAGATTTGGCAAAGGGTTCTCTCTCTACATCTCGTGTCAGTTTGAGGGCCTGGAGAAGAAAAAGAAGAAAAGACAGTGAGATTACTGCATGTAGAAAAAAAGCCCCAACAAACACAACAAAAAAAGGCAATCAAGCAAACCTCCAAACAAAACAACAACTTACACTGAAGAGCTATTCAGGTATGTTTGCACCCAAGAGCTTCAAACATATAGCAAGGAATAAGATGACCCTGCCTGAAAATACTTTTCCCTTGCCAAGGTTCATGTATTTCTTTGATGGCTTAGCTGCTCTCAAACAGGACAGAAAAAACCCTCTCTCTGATGAAAAATGATGGTCAAGTCTGATTTACAGAAACCCAGTGCACTGTCTATTTGTTAAGTATTTCCAGGTAGAAGCAATGAAGCATCTTCCAGCTTTCCTCCATTTTTCATTATCACCTCTTCTCAGCATCACCAAAGAGCTGAATACATCTTCTGTAAGTGTTTGACATCCACCACCACCCTTGAAGGACAGATGAAGAGAATGCTCAAGACAAACAATAAGGAGCCACAAATTTCAGTGTGGACTTCGGAGTTTTCCAGTTTCCTGCTCACACAACACACCAGCAACAGACAGGGTCCAGCTGGCTTTAAAAACTGGGTTAGGGTCTATCTCACTCTGTAGCCAAGAAACTTCTCTGCAGAGAGAGAAGCATAGGGAAAGACACATTAGATACAGCATGGAGATGACTATGAAGAAACACGGTAAGTAGGTAAAACACCAAGAACATTTCAACCAAGGAGGCCAAGGGGACAGAGTTTTAAAGGTACTCAGTGGCTTAAAGACATAGGCAGGCATCACATGGGGTTTTGAAAAGTATGTACATTTAAACATTCCCATGAACTCCTTTCACATTTTCAGTAAGTCCACTTGGTAGACATCTGTGTTGCTGGGCATGTAGCTTCTGGCTCTGAAATGGCTTCTGAAAAATTATTTAGTCCCCTCACACCACTTACTACCTCTTGTGAGGATTTTCCCCAAGGCGAAAGATTGATGACTTTTTATACAGTGCCGGAACAAAGGGACACTGGCTGAAACAAAAAAGCCATTGAGTTGATTACAGGAATGTCTTTATTTCAAAAGACCCTGCTAGCAGGCACCCTCATGAAAAATGGTGAATTTAGCGAACTGCCAATTTAACCAGGATGGGCATCTCCTGCAAGGAGGATCACTCAAAAACTGTCTCTTGTCTAAGGTGCCAGGCACTGATCCTATGATAACAATTTATTAAAATGACCTATTCTGATAATGCTAAATGATTGATGGAAATTTAATCATTTTGTCTCATGGTTATTAGAGCAACAGTGTGACAGCTGCTCCCTGCACCATTAGGGGAGAACTTCATTCAGCACAGCTTAGGGAGCAGACAGATTGTGCATTTTACCCAAACAAAATTTGGCTTTAGCCTTAATTATGTGGAGGGGTTTGGGGTAGACTGTTTTGTGAATAAAGGGATTTCTGACTGGATCAACATATTGATTTCTTCATTTTCAAAGGGCAAATTAACACTGGCTGTTTGTTAATGTGCCTGCCTGGCAAGGACTCCATTTAGTGTGCCCCGATGGTCCTAACAAGGTCAGCAGAAGACACCCAGACAGGCCTGGTAGCCCCCAGTAAAGCCTGGCTAGCAGCTCGTAATCAGCTCAAACAAGTGCAAGCCCATTTCTCTACTTCCTAAAGCCTGAGCACCAGAGTAGGCTGGAAATGAGTGACTTCCCAAAGCACAACATCCTCTGAAGGCAAGGCTTGGATCACAAATGCCACAGCCCAGCAAGTCAACTCCCTCGCAGGCAGCTGCTAGTTATGCTGAGCACGGGCTTAACTGTGGCACGTGTGGGAAGTCTTGCTGACTTTGAATAAAGCTACTGATTAAAAGTAAAACAGTACAGAAACTCCCAATAAAGCACCAGAATATTGCTTAATGTTTAAATTAAAAATCTATGTGAAATATAGTGCCAGCATTTTGGAGACAGATGCACAGCTGAGGTGTGCAGCACCCAGCAGAACCAAACTATGTTCCATTTTCACAGCTCTGTTTACATGGATTTTGCAAATGGATTAAAAATGAAAAAGGCTAGATCAGAGTCTTAACCTGCCTGCCTTCAAATTACCCTGTTAAAATCCATAACAGACTCACACAGTCTTGCTTTCTGTCCCACCACAAAAAGCCTATTTACCCTGAGTTAGCAGCCTGATACCCCACAGTGATGAAAACTGCATCAAGGTAGGGAAAATGCTCCAGTTACATCTCCATTTATCACAGAATCATAGAATGGTTTAGGCTGGCAGGGACCTTAAAGACTGTCTAGTACAATCCCCCTGAAGTGAGCAAGAACACCTTCAACTAGATCAGGTTGCTCAGAGCCCCATCCAACCTGGCCTTGAGCAGTTTCAGGGATGGGTCATCCACCACCTCACTGCCCAGGCACCACAACCTGTTGTGCTGTTTTACCACCCTCATTGTAAAGAAAAGTTTTCCTTATATTTTATCTAAATCTACCCTCTTCTGGTTTAAAACCACTACCCTTGTCCTATTGCAAAAGGCCATGCTGAAAGCTTTGCCAAGTCATACAGGAGATGAGATGCCCCTTTCTTCTGTCCTATTCTCTTCCCTCTCATCCCCTACCTTGCTACTGACCAGTTACAAATGCTACTCTCATTTTACTCTATGGCCAAGCTCACTGGTTCTGATTTCCCTCCAGCAACAACATTTCTTCACCTCTGTCTCACATCATTCCACCACTTAACTGGACTCTCAAGCCCCATGCCAGCTTGTGCACCATCAGAGCAGCCCTGAAGAATCATTTGCCACCCATTGCTTTCTCCCCTTGATTCCCAGTGGTGTCAGTTATGAAGCACTGGAAATTTCTTCAGAACAGAAAGGTGACATGGCAATGCTCCCCAGAGCAGGGCACAGATAACATGCTCTGGTTTATCACTGAGCCAACACAATAACCAGCATATAAAGTTTTCTGTTGGAAGAAAAGCTGTGTGCTCCTTTACACAATTGTGGTATGAGCAGCCTAACATGGATCTCCTGATTTGGCTGGAAGGCTTGTTGAGTGGATCTCATCTTGGAACATATCACCCTTTAGAGATCTGTAAAACAAGCGTTCTCCCTGGGTACCACTTTGCAATAACTCTCCAGGGACAGGAAATCCCAGTAACTACTTTTACTGTCTAGACACTTGGGATGCAAACATTTTCAAGGAGACTCGTGTCCTTTAGTGACAGATGTGCATTTGTTCCGGTGCCTCTGCCCTTCTATTTGTCATCACCTCTAGCAGCAGAGCTTCTACTCCAAAGTGGGAACAGGCTCAAAAAGTAAGACTTGATTATGTGTAGTTACAAGTTAATATTCTGCCTGAGGTTTCACAGTTAAAGACTGAAAAATACACAGAATTTCTTTAAAAACAAGTAAGGAAAAGAACTACTGTGGTCAGTCTTTCTGTAACGACAAAATTACAGCATGAGATTTGTATTTCAAACACAATAAAAATTGGAAATCCCAATGCCACAGTGACACCCTACAAGCTTAGCACACGCTGCACTAGGATGGTCCTGTGCTGAGGGACAGCACTGAGGTCTGGGGACAAAGTCCAAGGATGAAAAAAAGAGTTGGCAACTTAATGTGACTTTACTTCCTGAACTTTCAGGCATGTCGCAACTTTGCTTTTTCCCTTTAAATTCTGCTCATAAAAATAGATCTTTCCCAGCTCAGAACTGGGGACAGAGAATAAGGGTTGAAGGATGGGAAGAGGAAGAATGCCAGCACATAACCAGGACTTATGGGAGCTAAAATGTTGCAGTGCTTGTAACTGCACAAACACGTAAAGCACGAAAGTGTCTCTTCCTTCTGTTGCTGCTCTTCTTCCAAGGAGCATTGCAAGCCATAGGAGACAACCAAGTATTTTGGAAGTAAATGTAATTTAAGACAGCAGATCATTCTCTTATCCCATACTAGCTCCCTGGGAAAGAAGGCCAGAACTGTAGGAGGCTGCCACAACTATTTATAAGCAGGTTATTCTGATATCCCACTGGTCTGCAGAATCATATAAAAGTCCAGGCTGAAGGGATCAGCATAATCTTGGTTCAACTTTCTATTCAAGGCTAGACCTTAGGTTAGATTATTCAGGATCCTGACATGTATGGAGTATTTCCAGCACAGGAGAATCCACTGCTCCCCTAAGCAGTTCATTTTACCCACAAAGGTGGGTGAAGTCCCTTCCACCCATTTTACAGTTGAAAAGCAAACTCTGAGTCCAAGCACTGTTGATACACAATTGCTGTTGAGAACCATCACATCTGGGTTTAATCCTCTGCCCTGGCCAACACAGGAGAGCTTAGATACAGGACTTCTCTTCACAAGGTCATCACATTTCTTACTTGACAACCTTTTGGTCAATTTTATCTCCTGTATCTTGTTCAGGAGCCCAAGGAGTGGAATGGAAATCCTGACAGTTATGGGTGATACTGCCAATGATTGAGACATCAGCCTGGGTGCTCAACACAGCACTTTTTAGGCAGGATGCTGCTGGACTAAAGGAAGAAGACCAAAAATACTTACAAAAGACATCTTTTTTTAAGGGTAAAACCCATCAGCTGGAATAACTGTGCCTATTTAGGCACTTGAGAGCACTGGGAAGGAGATGTCTACTGTGGATCGCAAAATTACGTGTAACTATTCCAACTGTGCACGACCATTTTGCTTGCATTTTTGAATCTGAAGAAAAAGAGTCACCTTTTAGAGTGAAAGGTACCTTCATGGCTAGAGACATCCTGAATTATGGGTCTAAAGCACTATGGAAATATGCTATGTACCTGTTATTCTGAATGTGCTCATAGACAGCTTCTTTGTCAGGTACCAAGCCTATTTTAAAAATATCTTACCTGCTATGGAATCTTCTTGTTTTCCTTTGCAGTAAGTTGAAAGTAAGAGGCCAATACCATGTTGATAAAAGACATCTATCATAGACATCTTCTATCATAACTTACAAGTGGCAGAAAAGGCAAGAGAGGAAAGGTCCTACCTCAAACCCCAATTTTATTTACATTTTTATGTAGATAAAAGCCAGGAGATGTAGGCAGTGCAAGGGAAAAACAATGGGCAGGACATTCAGCTCAGCTGAAGTGGATAAGCGCAAGCCATTCTCCACAGCATCATCTGGGAAAAGTGGCCTTTTTCCTGGAGTGATGGCAGACAGTCGTGGCTGCACAGCAGCTTCTGCTGGCCGAGCTGTGTCCCCGTCCGATTCCTGCTCAGCAGATGTCCCCTCTGCCAGACTCCAGTAACTGCCACTCTGTGCAGCAATCTGAGTGGAAAAGCTGATTAAACAGCTCTGGCAGACGGGACCAGAGTGGGGCATTCCCACCACCCAGCCACAGGTACCTGATTTAACGGGGTCAGTGTCCCCACATACCGCTTGAGATTTGACTGGGGACAGTGCTGATGGGAGCATCCTGCTGGAGATCCTTCACCAACGGCACCAGGAGCCCAGGGTGGCTCCTTTCTTCATCCCCCTTCCCCAGGCCAGGACAGAAAGGCTGGCTACCGGCACATAGTGCTACTCAAACGTGTACTCCCCCCTGCCCACACTGTACCTGTGCTTTTTGGCTGTCATCAACACAAGACTTAAACCTCTCCAGCTGTCAGTTCATCACCTGGGCTGAATGCCCAATTGCTATGAAAAAAAAGATCCTGACCTTTCCTCAGCTGCATGACGCAATGTTTCTAAAAAGGAGCTCTTATTACGCACTTCTTCAAGAAAATATGCTTTCATGGGGGCTATTTAAAAGTCTGGCTCAAAGGAAGGAATCAACAAAGAAAAGCCACCTGTAACCAGCCCAGTTATCAGGCAAACCACATATCAAGGGACCAACACTGATCTGCAGCTCTAAACAATCATTATGGCTCATTCACATGAGACAGACGATTTGCAAAGACTCATTCTGTAACAAAACCTGTGCACTGCTGATCCAAGAAGGAAAGCACTGGGGAGACCAGTTGATGCGGGCTGTTCTAAAAATATCAGTTTGTGCTGTCATCTGGTGAGAGTATGTCATCCTGTAATCTTAGCATCTGCAGGGACAGCAAGTTTCTGCCTAATTATTGCTGCTGAATCACATGACAAAGCATGAGGTTCTTAAAAATACATCTATATAAAACACCAACAGAAGAACACCCAAACCACAGGATAAGGCCACTGTCCTGGCTTCAGCTGCTTTACACTCACAACACAACACAATCCTGTGGAGGCAATCCTGGTTTTTACAGATCTTTTTCTTAGGTTAATAAAACCCCAAACAATAAACCCAGATTAAAAACATACCAGAACAAAAAAGTCCTACTCCCAGGAGTGAGCAATTGTGTTTGTGTGTCAGCTCCTGCTGTCTTCACACAGCAAAAGTCACAGCATCCCTGCAAGCCCAGGACTGGCTGGCCCCTGTATGCAAGGGGCTTTGATGAGCTTCAGTGGGATCTCATGAGGGGCAGTTCCAGTGGGGTTTGCCCAGATTTCCCCTCTCCTCCTCCCCAGCAGCCATGAGCAGAGAGTTTTTTCCTGTGCCACTGATGTGTTCCCCAGCCACCGAGAAGCCTGTTCAGGGCAGGGCCTCCTTGGAGTTGAAGGGATCCCTGCTCCCCACAAAATACATATTCTACATAGATATTTTTGTTTAAAGACTAAACTTAGCATGTGTGGAGTTCAACTAGTCACAAAACCACCTTTCAAAATTTGGGCTGGCAGAAACAACATTTAAATGTCACAAGTGCCACCACCTTAACCACTAGCCTACTAGAAATGGAGCAGAAGAATGTGCTGCTCTTGAATTTCCTTTAGATTTTTTACAGGCAGACAGCCTCACACCTTAGCTCTGTGTAAGAAACCTGGCAGCCCTATCCCTAAGACCTCATTTTTGAAAATAAGAGAGAAGCAAGTGCAGCTAAGGTCCTGAGGCAGTCATAGGTCATCAGGTAAGAGGTCCAGTAACACAGCTTTCATGGGCAGAAGTTTTCTGGCAAAAAATAAAAATCATCTTCTTTGCAGCAAATTGTACAGAACTCTCTCATGCAAAACTCCATCCAAATGGAGATCTCTGACTACCTATTTTCACTTTTAAGATGGTGTTGTAAACATGAAGTCACCCTCAGACCTATTTGTCTCAGGTATGAATTGTACACAGAAAAAGGCTGAACACCAATTAACAAACTGGCAAGTAGTACAAGCTGATATGGACTAATGAAAGACTAACAGACCTTTTGTTAGGTTTCCTAAGATTTTTTTAACCAGAGATGTCAATCATCAAGTGTGAACATTACATGACATTGCTATTTGCAGCTTGTGTATTCTGCAATAAGGAAATGTGGGACCTAGATGACAGTAGTGGAAAATGAGTGACTTTAACTGATCTGTCAAGTATTTAACATGTAATTTTCCAAGTGAGTCAATGAGAGTCCAGCACAGCTCTGTTACAGAGCCCAGCATCACTCTGATAAATGACACATTGAAATCTCTTTCAGAAGATGCAGCTTAGATGAGTTTTTCAGACTATGACACCAACTCAAGAAGTTCCTGCCCTGCTCATGCTGAGCCTTTCTCCACCCCATGCCCAATCCTGCCAGCATTGCTACCTGCATGATGCCATTGTAAACTGGATCACTGAAACAATCCAGGTAAAAGCAACTTCTTGGATGGATTTTGGTGCTGGAGAAAATGTTTGCCCACGCAATAACTGCTCACCACCACCTGACCTTCTGCAGCACATGCCCTGAATAGTCTTCCCTGATACTCTGTTTTGGGATTCCTCTTTGGCAAAAGCCAAGACCCTTTGGACTTACCAGGTGAGACAGACCCCGGAGCAAAGTGCAGAGCTGTGCAAATCCCAGACTAAGAGAAGGACCCATTAATTTCCAAATAAAAAGTATTCTAGAGACAGGTGAGGGAATAGTGATGTCTATTTATTGCTAAACCCACTGAAATACCAAGGTGATGATTGTCTGAGTGGGTGGAGGGCATTATCCAATGCTTTTGGAAAGCAGGTAGAGATGGAGGAATAGAGGCCCCACGCAGCATAAGAGGAAAAAATATAGCTGAGTGAATACAGCAAGAAAAAAAATATTTTCTCCATTCCTTCTTGTAAGAGACAAAAAACCAAACCAAACACAAATTCATTTATATGCCTCAATGAGAGCCCTCTGAAAGGCTGGGCATGAGTAGCCTCACAGGCACAGGTTGGTGGGCTGGTGGGACTGGGCAGGGTTCTTTGCAGGGACTATGCACAGGCTTGTGTGCAGCAAATGTGCACAGCCACTAAACCTGTAACTGTGGCATTTCCTGCAGGGCTTTTTAATTTCCCTATGAAGAAATTGTAGTTGATTTTCTTCCAAAGTAAACCTCCCTCTATACCTAAGGATGTGTATTTGCCTTCTTTCTTTTCTTCCTGAAAACTGACTCCAATGTTTCTCTTATTTTTAATAGAAAAGACAGCACTCACTATTCCTAGGTATGCCAATAATCCATTATAACTGCTTTTGCCTGCCTGCAAAACACACCTGACTACCCTTGTGAAATGGATTTAGAATAAGCAATTGCCAGGTTGTTCTGCTGAAAGCGTTCCCTGGTCTTTGGGCTTGTAAAGATTCATTACTGGGGTCATGAACATTGCTGAGAGAAGATTTTAATTCAGGGATTCTTATTGCTGCAGTGGAGAAGTAACCAAGAAAAGCAATTCAGAATGATTGAATCTGATGTCATGCAAGAAGCCCCGATCAAAATACAAGATGCTCATAGGGAGGCAAACTCTCAAACAGTGCTGCTTAACAGATGAGGAAGGGTGCATGATGAACCAGCTCAGCAGAAATCATCTGTGCTTGCACCTGATACTGCAGGCACCCCACAGCAGCCGGTCCACTTGTCAGGGAGAGCGAGAGAGGCTTCCACAGATGACTGGACAGTAATCCACCGAGGAGAGCTGTCTCATTAATAAATCTGTCCTCTACAATGAGACTCCGCTCACACAGATGTGTCACTTCCTTTATTCGGAGGGAGCAGCCTGAAAAAGATCATGGCAGCTGGATGCCAGAGGCTGGGGTGAAGAGGCAGCAGGGAGCATCAATGAGGAGGTGGGGTGCTGTGTCTCCTACACGCTGCCCATGCAAGTCCCCCTGCGGCAGCTGCTACCTACACGCAGCAGGCGAAGCTGTGGAAGCAGGAGGCTGCCCTATTTGCCTGGATCAAGCAAAACTGTCAATAACATATATTTTTCAGGCCTCATTTGACAGATTGTGCTGCTGGATGTTGTACAGCAATAAAGTTCCTACAGCCTTTTTTTTTTTTCACATCGTGCAAAAAAGGTTTTTAAATCCAAGAAGTTCATGCACCTGAAGAAGAGAGAACTGGTCAGCATGACCTGCTGTAAACTTTTGCTTCCCTCAATCTCGAATCAATTCTCTTTTTTTCCCCTTTCTTTTCCTGAATTCTCCATTACTGGAACTGAAGAAACCCCAAAGTTAATCTGTGACCCTGGCATTGCCATGTTGCTGCCTTGCTCAGGGTCTGTGGGATGCAGTGTCCTCTACAGCTCTTCTCCACAGCCTGTCTCCTGGCTGTGCACTGCAATGCTCTCACTAAGAGTGAGAAGATGTGCAAAAACCAGGGGAAATCCTTCCACTGACAGTGAAAGGACTGTGCACACCATTCACTCCATCGGAGCACAGCAGCTTTGCAGATCGATTGAAAGGAGGATGTCTGGGCAACCTTGTTCTACCTCACAGAGAGCAATCTCAGCACGTCTCCTGAGGTGCTCCGTACACACAGGAAATAGGAAAACATTCTCGAGGTTCACCACTGCTGCTCACCTACCACAAAGCTTCCCCTTGAACATCTAACTGTGAAACAGTGAATGAAAACGCAATTAAAGATGAAAGGAGAAAATTATGCACTGTAAAGTCAAAGGACACTGACTCCTTCTTTCCATCCTTCACCTGGAAAATAAGAAATCTGGAAGTAAGCTGTAAACTGAATGAATGCCTCATTTAACTTCACCACTGAGATGCTCTACATACTATTCTGAAGTTAATAGAACATTTTCAATAATTTATAGCTAACCTTTCATCCTACTGCATCTTGAAATTTACTCCCTTATACTAACAAATAAACAAAGGAGAAAGGGCACTTTGTGTGGCATCTACTCTATAAGCCAGGGAATATGTATGTGTGAACAGGCAGAGGTATGGGCAGGATCCTGCAGAATCACAAAAGGATGACAGAAACAATGATTACACGTTCCTAGCTGTGGAAAATGAGTGATGCAAAAAAACCATACCAATCTTGAAAAAAATTGATCTGAAGAAGCTAACATTTAAAAAACACCTACGTCAGAACCCAAATCTACAGATATTCTCTTGGAGCAGTCCAAAAGAAAAAGACATTTACTCCATTCAGGGGTGGGGGGAGGAGGACAACAGTTCTTGCATACTTAAAACATTAAGTAGGCCAGGACATTCCTGAAACCAGGATACCACCAATATGTAATTCCTCCATTTGATACTTTTTTTTGGCCAAGAAATATAATTTTAGGAAAAAGCAAACCCAAACAACTTTGCTAGTGTTGCTATGCCATAGCAGCAGCACAGCTCTGATTCTGTCCAGATCTGTCCCACACACCTGATCCCCACTGAGTGCTCTGATCTTGCAAAGACACTCACTCTTCCTCCTGTCCTGAAGCAACACTGCTCCACTGACCGCAGAGCCCCTAGCCCCAACCCTGTGTAACACAGCTTGGCTACATGTGGCATCGGCTGCAAGAAAGAATCCATCTGTTGCGACTTCAAAGAAGGCGAGTTAGAGCTCTGCGATTCCTAAAAACCACAAATATTCCACCTTGGTTGGCCTGATTTGTCATTAACATTTCTCATGCCTAAATTAAGAAGGGTGCTGAGCACCAGATGCGTGCTGACAGTGTTGCAGCCAAGCAGCTTTTATAGCTTAGCCTCATTTCCCTCCACACCTCCACGTTTCTTGGTTGAGCCTGTTGCATACCAACACACAGCAAGCCATCACAAGCCAAATTACTATTATTAGTGTGCACTAACTATTAAGGGTTTCGTGCAAACTCCAATAAAACTAAGGAACCAATTATTTTACCACATCTATGGGGCACTGACCTGTTTGCCCGTTTTCCCTGTTCTCAAAGATCCTTCAGCCTGGTACCCAACTCTGTGATGAAGCCTGTTTAGCACCAGTGAAGTTCCCCACATTCAGACTGACAACGTTCTGAGCTGAGATGAGGGAATCAAAGTTAAAATCCAGCCCATCGGCATCCATGAGTTCACTGCGGATAATGGACTCCATGTCACACTCCAGGCTCCCATTGAAAATGTCCAGGTCCAAGTCACTCGGGAATTTCTCATGTCCCATGACCGGGAGGTTCACGCTGGAGTACAAAGAGGAGCCTGACAGCGGGTCAGAAAGTGTTTGCATAGACTGATTGACAGGTGACTGCTGATGTTTGGTGGATCCCAAGCTGTTGGAGTCACTCAAGCCTATGTTACTGATGGAATTGGACAAGGCACGGCTGCCGCTGAGAGAGGAGTTGTGGGACTGGTGCTGGTGATGGGACAGGTTTTGATTGACCAGACCGCCCTGGCTGGACTGAGCGGCAAACGACATCATGGGGTCGTTGCGGAGCATTATATTCCTGCGGGAATTCTGGGCAGACACAGCTGTGCTGGCTTGTGACATGAGTGGGTCAGACTGTGTCATCATGACATCACTGTGACTAAGCGCATCAGAGGTGAGGAGATCCTGCAGCGTCTGGTTGTTGTAATGAGAAATGGAAGAGAAGGTGGCCTGCTTGTTCTCCTGAATTGTCTGCATGGGTGACTGGCGGAGGGAATTCAGGGACGACGGCCCAAACACAGCGTTGTTGAAACTGCTTGACGGGGAGCCCAGCCCTGAACCTTTGGAACCATAAGGAAAACTGGAGCTTCTCTGCATCATCCCTCCTGTGGGTGACTGCTGGGAGGGAGGGAGTGTTATATTGTCCAAGAGATCATCCATGAGGTTATCAGTCAGTCCATCATTCAAGTTCATTGTCCCAGCCATATCAGTCAACCTAGGCAACTCCACAGTACATGGTTTGTTTACCGACGGGGACAAGCTCGATGGACTACTGTACAGCATGGGAGAAAGTGGAGCATCGTCATCTTGAACATCATCGAGCTCTGTGCTCGCCAAAATTGGTGACAAGCGGCCACTGATTGTACTGGCGTTTGAATTTGTACGGGAGCGAAAATCTGTCCATGCATCCAGCTCATCACTGCTGCGGGAGGTGGGACTCCCTGGCCACTTGGAGAGCTGGGAAGGGCTATCCTCACTCGTCTCCTGGGCTGTCTGCAGGGCTGCCTTTTTCTTTGCTGCCCGCCCTCTGCTCTTGGTGTACTTGTTGCTGTTGTCCATTGACACAGCGCGTCTCCGGGGTGCCTTGCCGCCTTTTCCACCATCTGGATTGATCATCCACCAAGAGCTTTTCCCAGTGCCTTCATTCTGCACCCTGACGAATCGGCTGTGGAGTGACAAGTTGTGCCGGATCGAATTCTGCAGGAAAGCAACAAAATAATACATCAAGATTGGCACCCCACTTCTTTTACAACCCAAATCTCAATCATTAAATCAACATCCCATGATAACAGCAACATGAATAAAATCACTGGACCCTAATGGACATCTCCATGAATTTCTCTGGTGCTGGATATGAGAGGGCTGGAGTGTGACTGTGGCATGGCAATATCCTGCTGTAAAACAAGCCCCAGGCTTGCACTAGCTGTGCATTCCTTGTGCCCATGTCTGTATCCCTAAAAGCTGCATCTTAAGAAAAGGAGTGTGACATTCCTGCTAGAAGGGAGCTAGATGTTTCTCCCTTACTTTTGACTCAGGACAAACTATTACTATCAGTAATCTTGCCATCAGTTCCTTGAAATAAAAACTGCAAAGGCACAGAAAAAATCTGGCTGGAGGGGTAGTCACACTCATCGCAGCCTCTGCAAATGTCTTTTTAATTCTTCATGGGCACGTGTGCTGTATATTTGTTATAATAATTCCTAAGAAAACTGCAAGTGCTGTTGCTCCTCTCCCACAGGCACTCTGTGCATGACTAAGCTGTACTTTCTCTCTTGATTAGAGGCACCAGAATTATGCCCATACGGCAGTAGCTGGCCAGCTGTCCCCTCGCTATAGTATCCTCACAGTCTTCAAAACATGATGTGACACAGTATGCAACGATACCCCTGTCCCCGTAAGCTGCTGGATACAGAGCTGTATAAAGCTGCTGTACTCAGCCAGATACTCCGTGCTGTACAGGATGCTATGAAATACTCAGGGGAGCCTGCACACAGCCTGCTCTTGCATCCTACCTGCATGCACTAGTCACTAGCATCGAACTGCCCAAACACCACGTTGGCTCAAACCCATGATAATCCCCTCAGAATTGGAAAGAGCCTGAGAAAACCAGCCCATGGTACCCCCAGAGAACGGCACCAGATTTAAATCAAAATAACTGACGTGAAAATCCCACTCTGTTCATCCTGCTGATCTTGTGCTTAAAATATGGATCAAAGAAAGGAAAAGCAAATAGTATTTGTTAGTGTGAATGCTTCCAGGTTTGGTAAACCAACATTTTTTTCCCATGTGGAAGTCAAAAGATTTTTGGAGCTATCCCATATTCCTTTGAAAAAACTGCTTGTACTGTTCCTCTAAGCTTAAAGAGTGCAGAGTTCATTACCGGGTGTTATCTATGAAAAGGATAAAATCACATTTGTCCTATCAACATCTTTTAAAAACACATAGTCAGCATGGCTGTAAAACAATCAAACTATTCAGAACAAGTGTCCTTTGTTTACAAAACACTGAAGAAACTCCAGATTTAATTAGGCAAAGAAATCTACAAATCATCTACCCGCACCTCAACATTTGCATCCTTAGGAAAAATGGATGCTTGACATAAATAAACTGGAGATGCATATAAAGAAGTACAGCCCAGCTTTTTTGAAAACAATTCTTTTCAGTATAAAATGCCTTTCTTTCCCCACTGTTGAGCATTGTGGTTTTTGTCAGATTGTGAAATGGAAAACATGCCTGAAGTTCTCGCACGCAGACAGCAGACGTGGTTGTGATTATCACTTAATGAAAAGAGAAATCATATGGACCACACTTCAAAACAGCAACTGTTATGTTTTAAACAATTTACACAAAGCAGCTGATCAGACTTTGCTGACGTGTTCAAGAGAAGTTTGAGTCAGTGCCTCAGCTATAAATATGTCCATTTCTGAGGGACTATCATGCCATCAAAATATAGTGGACTGAGTTGCACCATAATAGTTCTTCAGTCTAAGGAGGGAAAGAGCTTTTTATTGTTTAACTGATGACATTTTAACCATATTTTGAGTTTGGCAACAGTCTAACATCTAATAACTAGGCACCATTCCTTACTTCCTCAGGTTTCTCCCTGTAAAACTGGCTGGAGAACTGATTTTTTTTTTTTTAAATAACCTTTCTTTATATTCCAGCTTGTACTGCATCTCTGCTGGTAACTCTCACCCCTCACTCCCTGTAACTTCCATGGACAACCACTTGTGAGAACATCTGCATGGGGATTTCTCCATGCAAAGTCCACGCCAGGTTTTAAAAGCCATATGAACCATGCTGCTCCCCACCGAAAAATATTGGGTGTAAGAACACATGGCATCATGACTCTTGCTAATGAAAAATAAATCTTAGAGAGAGGAAACACCTGAGGTGGCATATGAAGCGTGCCATGCACAGCTTCAGACATAAAAACACTCAGCCAAAGTGTCAGCAGCCAACAGTTTTCAGCCTATAGTATTCGCACAAAAGGGCTTATTTCTGCTGCTGGTATCCACAGTATGAAAGTATTTGGCCTAAAACCATGAAAAATCCTAAATGGTAAAACTGTGAGACTGAGGAACCTTTCAGGATGAGGACTCCTGCATGTGCAGATATGTATGTGCACATGTGTAATTTTCTTATTACATCTTTTTGCTCAGTGTTGGTTTTACACAAATAATAAAAGAATGTAATAATCTTTCTGCATTGAAAATTGGTGGTTATAAAAAATCCAAGCAGCTTGTTTTCCTTTACATTAAGCACTACACCAGTTACAATCCTGCCTCTGTTTTTCTTTGCTTTTCTTCTGCAGAAGATTTTCTTAAGCATAATTATGGGCCAATTTATTTCTGTGTACCCCATCTCCACCCTCTGTTCAAACACTGCCTGAAAACCCACTTCTTTCATGTAACCTCCCCCACTAACCTCTTCAACAACAGCATCTGAGATTTTTGGTTTCTCCTTCTGTTGGAGGCCCTGCCAAATCAAATTAGGGCTGGATCCTATTATCCTTTCTCATGCAAGTTTTGCTACAGAAGCCACCAGGATTGACAACTCACATCAGTAAAGGCTGTTGCACTGTGCTACCAGGTGGCAATCTGGATGGAAATAACTGTATTTTCTATCTGTTTTCTGAGCTGTCAAAAAATATTCCTATCCGCTTAAAAGATAGCAAAGTATATAGGGACAACTGTTGCTCACAACCATATGCATTACTAATATATGACCATGCAACAAACTACAAAGGAGGTGGGAAAGCAAAGAAAATACTGTTTAGCATTTGAACCCACTGCTGATGAAATTAATGGGGATTTGTCTTTGATTTATGTAGGAGATTAATTAGGCCATGATAATGGAAACTTAAAACATTTTTCCATGCCAAAATGCAGTGAGAAACTTTAAAAGATCCATAAAGGAACTTCCATCATCTGTCCTGGAGACCATATGTAGATGGGATAGATGCTAGCCAGACAGCAGACAGCTCAGATACCACCAATGGGTACAGCATATGGACTGTACTTGAGCAGAGCAAAAAAGAAATATGATGAGCTCCTCCCTTTATTAGTGTTACTATTTATACTGGACATGAAGAATGTCCTGCACTCTACTGAAAGCCAGAAGACTGAGGTTCCGGCAGATAACATCTAGAGCATCATGTACTGCCCTGAGGCCAGACCAGCTGGGCTGAAGTCCCCTTTGAAAGTGGTCCTGCAAGAAGAGGGACTGTCCCTGGAGAAAAGGAAGGCTCAGGGCAAAGGAACACAGGAGACCAGGCAGAACTAGTGTGAGCAGAGGGTGGTGCATTGCCACAGGCAAGCAGTGTTGCTGTCCTCCCCTGGCTTAGGCTGATGGCACCAGGAGAAGGGGCTAGCTGGGTGCCCAGAATAGCCAGGGCAGCAACACCAGGGATTATATCACTTTCCCCAAACCAAGGGACATGCTCTCAATTTCAATAAATGTTGATCCACTGCACTGTGTTTTATTCACTTAGTACTCCTGGAGGGATCCAGCTACATTCTGCTTGCAAGAAAATCCCCCGAGATCAGCTACCATGTCCTTATTATACGACTTTCAATATTTTGATAAGAGTGGAAACAGGCAAGCTGACAGAGAGGACACTCAAACATTTCCAAAGTGCCATATCCCTAATTTGATACAAACAACTGAATGAGTCTCCCGAGGAGGCTGGGATTGTGTGTTATTTCAACACTCAGACCCAGTCAGACAACAGCAGCAAATGCTTGAGCTTTTAAAATGGAGAAAATTCCCCCTTCCTGTGCCCATTTCAGCCTCTTCCAAGCCATGTTTACCTTGTGGAGCCTGTCCACTAACTCAGACACCAGCTGCAAGTGCTTCCACTGCAGTACAGAGTCTTTTTTGTCTGGAAGGAATGAACATGTGGTATCAATTTATCATCCTCGACAACGCAACAAGGAATCCACTTGCGTTAAAAATAAAATGAGAGTTGTGTAACTTAACTCTTAAAAGTCCCTGCTTTTTTTTTTTTTTTTTTTTAAGGAAAAAAACCTAAAGATTAGCAAGATGAGGTGCAGCTGGTGGCTGACGAGTCCAAGTTACACACCGGTCTGTTGTTTTTCTTTCAGTGTTTTGTAGTGAGTAGCAAATTTGCTATTTCAGATATGGGCTCCTAAACTGTAAAGTTAAGGCTAAAAATCAAAACCAGTAGTTTAAAAAATAGGATATTAGGACATGGTGGTAGAAAAACAAACACTATCTGCAGACCCATAAATGCTGCTAATGGTCACTTGGGAGAATTATTTTTATGCTCACTTTATTTTATCCTCTATTAACATACACAATGTTTTTTCATTCACCATATGAAGTTGTCTGGTGGCTATGTAGTAGAGAAAGGCATCAGATCTAACACCACTGAAAAGAAGCCATGAAAATAACTCCAGGTCATTAGCCTCTAGCTGAACAGAGAGAGTCCACCTTCTCCACAGCTCTGTTTGCTCTTGAATTTCAGTTTTCAGCTTATGTCATCTTGTTCAAAATGTTGTCACGCAAATCTTGTTTGGGGTGAACACCCCTAGACACAGCTTCCACCAAAAAATTCTTTTCTTTAAGAAAACACTACTTTCTTTGCATTCAGTGGTTGATGAAACTGAAGTCTGTTAATAATTCAACACATTTTCCCACCTGTCCAGACCAGTGTCTGTGCCTTTCTGTGAAGAAACTCAAGACTTGCTTCAACTACCAGTTTTCATAGAACCATAGAATCACAGAATATGTTGAGTTGGAAGGGACACATCAGAATCATCAAGTCCAAGGCCCAGCCCTGCACAGGACACCTCAAGAGTCACACCATGGGCCTGACAGCATTGTCCAAACACTTGAACTCAGACAAGTGATGCTGTGACCACTAACCTGGGGAGTCCCATCACTCTATGGGTAGAAAAACCTTTTCCTGATATCAAACCTAATCCTCCCCTGGCACAGCTTCATGCCATTCTCTTAGGTCCTGTCACTGGTCACCACAAAGAAGAGATCAGTACCCTCTCTTCCTCTCACGAGGAAGTTGCAGATTGCAATGAGTAAGAGTTCTCTCCTCAGTCTCTTTTTTTCTCCAGGCTTAACAGACCAAGTGACTTCAGTGCTTCTCCTCAAGGCCCTTCACCATCCTTGTGGCCCTCCTTTGGGCACTCTTTAATAGCTCAATGTCCTTTCTACACTGCGGTGCCCAAAACTGCACACAGGACTACAGGGGATGCTGCACTAGCGCAGAGCAGAGTGGGGCAATCACATTTTACATTTCACATTTTGTTTGCTTTATAGTCCCCAAGGAGATTCAGTTGCAACTAACCAAGAAAACAGATGCAGTGGCTGAAGTTGCCAATTGTGTGCATGTACATAGCAACTCCTGGTGAAAGGGATTTGCAAGCCTAGGGAAGATGATCTTTAGGAAATACCAATTTATTGGTTCCATACCATCCCTTGCTGCCTAGCTCCATAAAGCTGCAGTGCTACTCTTCTCAAAGAACTTGGAAATCCCAAGGAGACCTCAGAATTTCTTCTTCTTTCCCATGAGTTTTTGCAAATCAGAAAAATGTATATAATTTAATGAAATAGTGAGGGTGCTCTGCAGACACAGAAAAAGCAAGAACTAAAACAAAGAGTTCTCCCACAATTATCTATCCAGCCATTCTGATATACCTCTTTTTCCATATTAAACCAATTATCATGTGCTCCCAGTTGTTATATTTTCCCTAAATTATGGAAGCTGGGGGGACAAAAAAAGCATGAGGAAAATTACACACAGAAAAAGAAATCTTTTCTGACACCAAAAGTACTTTTGATGCCTGATGCCTGGTATCATCAGTATGCTCCCAAGGCAGCTCCCAAAGATCCCACCAGACGTTCCACACAAGCAGGCAGCCAGAGCACACCAGAGTCCTGCAGGGTACACTCCTTCACACCCAGATGGCAAAGGCACCATCCTCATACTCCTGCATATGTGGGGTGACAAAGGTTCAGCCCTACCCAAGCATGCCCTCCTTCAGGAAAAGGGGGAAAAAGTATTCCACAGATTTAAGAAAACCAACTCACCATCGGAAAGGTGGCCCTGTGGTTTCCCCTCCTCATCCTCTCTTCAAAGGAGTTTTCTGACCTTGGTGATAGGGGAAGAGCACCAGAAGAGGTCTCCACTGTGATTAACTCTGCCTGCACCTCTGCCCATTGTCCCCCACCCCAGAAGAGTAGAGCCTTGGGGGATTTAAGCTCCTTGGGAGAACAGTAAGTCCAGAAAAGGTTTATCTCCTGAAATGTGCTGTCTCGGACAGGAGAGCAGTACAGGGATCTGCCTCTGTCCTGCACACAGGGCACCGGGCTGTGCCAAATTACAACAGGAGAAAGTGATTAGCACAGGGAAAACAAACCCTCCACAACATGTATGCCACGTTTCCCCAGCTGTGCAGGTCACCAGGGTAGGAAGTGAGACACCTGCCCACCAAGGGGGTTTATGCCCTCCTCTTTAAAAAGGAAAGCATCTCAAAGCATGGACCGATGGGAATTGAGTCATGAATTGAAAGCTTCTCCTAAAAAAAATAGTAAGAAAAGTAAAAAAATTTAATTCTAGTTAAAACAGCCACTGCCTTGCTCTTTGCAAAGAGTGATACTGCAAATTGCTACGCTGACGTAAATAAAACTTAGCTGAAAATATACACTGCCTGGAAATTGCCTCAGAGCACCATGCTTCCAGTTAGCAAAAAAATCTCCAGTTATTTTACAGTCAGACATGCTCTGACCACATGAGGACTCTAATAAGTAACATTTGTTTTGCTGTGAGTAGAGCATGCTGGTTGTCGTTTACACTGGGCGTTGGGAGAAGGGAAGCAGAGTGCAAGGAGGATGCTGACACTTTAATGCAGCTGCAGAACAGGAAGGTCAGGGTCTCCAGCAACCCCTCCCAGTGTCAGGAGCCAGGTACCTCATCACCCTTTGCTATAGGAAGTCTCCTAAAAAATAAAGAGTTATCTTCTGCATACTATGGCAATGCTTTTCGGCATTAGACTAGGATTTGGGAATCAGGAGGCAGGCACTGTCACTGAGAGGTTGCTAGGGCACCTTGTCAAAGAGGCACCTTTTTCAGTCCCTTCCACCCACTTCATATTGTGGCTGCTCAAAACTCAAAACCACAGCTGATTTAAATAAAAGGATTTAAGTCAATTAAGAGCAAGAATTTACTGCGAGGCATTGCCCTTGTAAGGTGAAATCCCAAGGCGACTCATCCCAATGCTTGACTGGGACATGAACAGAGTCAGCAAGAAAATGGGAGATGTTGCCCCTTGTTGAACTTAAACCCAAGGAGTAACATACAAAAAGGCTGCAATGGACACACGAGGCTGGGTCTTTGCAGAACCAGAGCAAACCAGCTGTAATTTCTGTTCAGGAGTGGTATCAACCAGCATATAACAACTTTCTTTTCTCCAATGGTTTCTCAATTGCAAGCCCCAGCATTTCAAGTGTTTCCACTGTAGGAACTTTGGAAATGACACCATGCTTCATTTGTGGAGCTCCTTCAGCACAGCATCGCTGCATTTCTCCTCCATGTCACAGAGCCCTCAGAGAAGGGCAGGCACACATAACTAATCAACCTGAACACTGTAACTCCACAAAAACAGCTACTCCTGTCAGCATAGCCCAAATCCACCAGTTGCTGAAGCTACTGGAAGAGTCCCCCCAAACCTCAGTGGTCACCCAGTTAGACCACAATGAAAACAATGCAATTTTACTGCAAGGCAGACTTTCACCATGAAGGCTTTGGGTTTGTATTGCTAGAAAGAATATCTAGGGGAAAAAAAAAAAAAGCCTTGTTTTTAATTTCTTAGATGCAAAGATCCTAGCACAACTCTCACGCAGCATTGTGGAAGCCAGAGTGCTCAATTCTATTTTTACTCATTCTCAGCATATGGCTGTTACTATACATTGACTATTTAGAAACACGTATGGGCGTTCTTTCATGCCTTTATAAATAAATGTGAGTGATGCTACCGCTTATAATAATTCACTAAAAATAGTAGCTTCCCATGGAAGATCACAAAAGCCTCTCACTGCTGAATCACCTATTATAAATCTTTACTTTTTGAAATATTTTTGAGCCATGGGTTGATTTTTTTAACACTTTCTAATCCTATGAAATGCAGCTAAACCAGTAATAACTCCCATCACACAGTGGAAGGGGGAGAGTAAAATCTGTGTGTGTGGAGACAGCATTCCAGGGCTACTGGAACCCAAGCTCAAGGCTGCCCTGCACGCAGCTCTGTGAAGTGCTAGCTCCAAAATGATAGATTGTTAAACACCCAGCCTGGATTAATTGGAAGTGTTGAGCTGCACACGCTAAATTGTGAATCCGGTGACAGTTACAGCAAACGTGACTGATGAGGGGAATAGATCTGATACACTGTTGTCTGACTGAGTTTGATCAGGCCTGAGCAAGCCCTTCAAAAGTCAGCACAGGCACCTGAGACCTCCTTGCGAGAAGGCTCACAGCATTTCTCCAAACCAGCCCCCAGCATTTCTGCTCTGTCAACTAATCTGAAACAGGACCCCTCTCCTGTGCTATTTTAAGCACATAATTACTTTATTATTGAACCAGAAGATACTATCTGATTTTTTAAAAAACAACAGCGTTTTAAAATATGATGTGCTTCAGTTGGCAGCTGAAGTGGCAAAGGGAATGGTCTTGCTGCACAGACCTGAGCTCTGGGGGAAGCTGGGGATGCACCTAAGCGTGGCTCTCCGTGGGTCTGACCCACTGACTTTTACAAGCAAAAAACCCTTGTGAGCCTCCCAAAGGGCAGCTGGTGTGGGAACACACAACTGTGACTCCAGATATCCACTGAGTTACTGCAGCACTGGTGTGGACGGGGTGCGAATTAGGAGACGAGGGATAAGTGAACAGAACAACTTGAAAAACAGGTATCTCCTTCTTCACGACTCCAGACTGGATAGCTACCAATAAATACCTGAGCACTCTTCAAAATGTAATGGCAGCTGTAAAATATTAATGCCTTTTCAAAGTAGAAAGTGATCGGTTTTCCTTCTGATGAATTCTGATGTGCATTCTGCTTTCGTCCTGAGAATAACACATGGGTCCTTCCCTAGCCTCTTGCTTACATAGATTCCTGTATTTTCCCTCTGCACTGGGAAACATATTTTAAACGCTGCACTTAGGAGTATATCTGAATAATCATGCAGACTTGCTTTCTGTATAGGCAAACACAGCTCATGCTATGCCAGATGACATGGGTGGACAAAAATATCCATCTCCACACCATTTTTACAAGAAGAGTAGCAAGGTGAGTTTACTCCAGAAGTCTGTCCGCAGCCGATTCTTTGATCTGACTTCCACTGATATATTGCATCAGGGCACTGAGTCCCAAAACCAGGTCTGTCCAGAAGCTCACCACTAAGGCATGTGGCTTTTAGTTTCCATGCTGTGATGCCCTGGATGTAATCTCCAAGTTGACAGCATTTGATTCTTTTTTCCCTCCCTGTGGAAAAAGCTTTTCTGCAGACTTAAAATCTGGTCAGGTACAGGTCAGACCTGGAGCTAGTGACACCAGCCATCCTTGGGAGTCTGGGGAGAAATGGGCATCTCCACCAAACAGGTCCACTACCCTGCCTCTCTTCCTCCTCTCCTCTGAGAGCGCCTGACCCTCTCTGCTGGTGGGGGTAGATCTCATCCTCTGGCAGGGAGGTTTTGGGATGGTGAATCCCTGTGCCTACCAGGGTATGGCAGCTTCAGAGAGCTCCTCCACACTCAAACCAAACTCTATGTCTCTGCATTCAGCCCAGCCTCACCTAGCCCCACTTATGAACTGTTTTAGTTTTCATTGAACCTCACCTCGGTCAGATGACTTGCATGTTACTGGTTCTACTGGATTTTTTAAATTTATTTTCTGTTTACTGCTGGGGCAAAATATACCCGAGGAGCTGACAAAAGGGAATATGACACCTATTACAATGCCAATGAATCAGCCCTTTGCTACAGCAAGCAGGACATTCCTGTTTCACACGTAACTGGCAGCAGCACCATCCCAGAAACTTCATAATCCAGGTAAATGCACAAGTGTGAACATCTTTTTTTGTTGTTGTTGTTGTTGTTTTTTGTTTTGTTTTTTAAGATGTTTACCTAATTTGAGAAAATAAGACCACTGTCATCGATACAATCATAAGCCCAAGTGCTGAATGTTGTGCCTAAAGCCAGACTGTGTCAAGATGCTTCAGCACTCTTTGTTAAAGCCCCACCCTAACACCAGAGCCTGAATAGCAGAATGGTGAGTGGAGGAGCCTTTTAATGTTCTGCATTTGAACCTGTACATATGAGTAATCCCTCCTGAGGCCAACACTTGGGCCATGATGGGGTCCTTGTATTGCTCCATACATGTCTTTTTCAGAGGCAGCTGTGGAGCCACAGGGCAATGGGTTTTAGCACCTTGATTGTGTCAACAGCAAGAGCCATCACCAGGTACTATGACAAGAATTATCTACCCTGTAAGATGGAGTCCGGTGGAGCTCCAAGTGTGGGAAGGACTGCACGCCTAGAAGACACTTGCATCTGAAAGTTTACAGCCTCAATAGGCAGACAAAGAAGCACTAATTCAATAAAGATGCTACAGAAAATAAAATCAAGAGATCTGTTTTGCTCTCATTGCTAGCACAAACCAGCCTTGCCTTCCCTGCCCTTCAGGACAGGCCTTGAGGCAACTTTACAGACAGCATACTATATGCTGGAAAATTCAAAGTTTTGACTTGCTAAATCAAAATCTATGCATTTTGGGGCTGCAGTAGTCATATGGACTCCAAGATGACCCTATAATTCCTCCAGATATGTTTTCTCTCTCAGATAACTTTCAGCTTCTTAGAGAAACTATCCCAGATCCCACATGGGTTGGGAGGACACAGGTCACTTTTAATTTCTAGTGGAAAACTTGAGTTTTATTAGTGGAACTACACTGCTTGAAGTAAGCTTTTCTTCAACACCTACATATTCAAGACACAGGGCAAACTTTAAAGACAATGTCAAGAATGATGATGCCTTTGTACATCATCTTTTTTTTTATTACACTGTTCACAGCATTCATAGCTCAAGAATGCAAGGCCTCCTAAGTATGCCAGGTATCATTTTCATAACCAGAGTATACAAGAAACAAACACCTTCAAGTTGCAGTTGAACAGATGAGGGCAAAAAGAATGAGCAATGGCAAATATTTATTTTCCTTCCTTCGGAAAGGACCCATACCAAGAACCCTGAGATGTACATATATTATGAAATGTCTGCTAAAGACTTTTGCAATATGGGACGACATGCAAATTATAAAATGGGCCTACTAGCTTTGTGCTTTTTATTTCCTTCTTCTTCCGCCCTCTCCTCCCCCACATGACTGAAGTTTAGAGATGGTGGGATATCTAGAAAAAAATGAACCAGGCTGCTTTCTGGTTAAAGTTAGAAAAGGGGGAATGAAAAAAATAATGAGATGGAAGAGTCCACATTCCATCTCCAGTTTGACTTTTTTCAGAGCTAGTGAAAACTAATTCTGTTTATGAGGATCTGCTCGTGTGCCTGTTGCAAAGTGAGATTCTCACCTGCAAAGGCTTTTTTTGCATGTCTAAATGCGCGTGAACTACTTTGTGTACTTGAACAGGAATGCCCTCAATGTGTAGGGTTGATGTGCACCAGCCTTTGCCAGACTCTGCCTTGCTGACAAGGATAAACATGAGGAGACATACAGAAATTTCCAATTTTGTTCACAGGCAAGTTTCAAAGCTTGCAAAAGTTGATGAAAACCTTCTAGTAGTTTTATAACAGGTTCTTTTTAAGATGAAAATGCACCGTATTAATTATTTTCAGCAGAAATGGGTTTTTGGTGCCATCTAATCACAGCTATGACACCAGCAGCCCTTCCGCAGGAGAGTGACAGCTGAGTCACTAATGCTAAAACAGAGATGAGAAAAGGAAAATGAAAAAGAAACCAGGCTACTTCCCCTGAGGAGATAAATACAATATTTAATGGCATCTTTTTATAAGGTTAACAAATCAAATGCTTCAGCTGTGAATTTTTGCCATCATCCTAACTACAACAGGATGACCCTGAACAGCCTATCTCCATCGAGGCTTTTTTCTTCTGTGACACATAAATAAGGAAGAAGAGGCTGGGAGCAGCCCAGCCTTTCACCATACTCTGGTCTTCGGGGTGACGGGTTGTGATAGCCACACAAGGATTCAGCAGGACAAACAGCTATGCTGTCAACACAGGGGGAAGGCGGCAGGAGGGAGCAGCTGGGCACTTGTCTTTTCCTGCATCTGCAGCAGCTGCCATCTTCATCAGCTGCTGCCCCCGTGGCACTCTGCCTGCACGAGCTGGAGCAGGCAGCACTTGGGTTTCTCTTATTAACTCACACTGAAGAGTTGTGTCCCTCTCCACCCCACCGCCCTTAAATGAGTGTGTCAAAAGCAATTAAAGTCAGGATGGCAAGAAACCTTAAAGCTCTGTGTTCAGAGGAGAATCCTTTTTCCATCACCGCAGAAGTGTTGGACACTTTGAACTCCATGTTGCAAGTTGCATTTTAGTGAAGTATCTAAGAAATATATGCATGCTCTAGAAAATATCTGTTCAGCAGAAAAGTAAGGACAGAAGCTGATTCTCCAGGAAATCAACTGCAGCTACCTGACTAAGCCTTCTGTATTAGGAGACCCTATATGCAGTCACAAGATTTTAGAGCACAACAGGATTAAATTTTTGCTTGTTTACCCAAGGTCATGTTTGTCAGCACTAGCCCTGGCTCAAGGCTGTACCAGGGGAGCTGCTTTTGCACCTTCAGGCCCCAACAAATGGTTCCCACTGCAAGAGCCAACAATGTAATCACAAATGCAATACGATCAGGGGGTGGTTCAGAACGCTGCCTCCTGATCTGATAGCCAAACACGGGAGCGCACAAGATACTGGCATGCAGGGAACTGGGCCACCTGGGCAGATAATTCCTGGCAAGATCATGTGCACTTGGCCTAACCTTCCTCCTTGAGGGCAATGCCAGGAAGTGCACATTAGACACTGGTGGCACTGCATTTATATATTCTTTTTAGGGAGACACTTTCTCTGAGTCCTAGAGTTTAGCCAAACCCAGCCACGCTTGCCAAACATACAAAATTTCTATTTAATTAATCCCATGCATGTCTTCAGCAGACTCCCTGCTGAGTTGGCTTAAAGCACCCCCATCCACGCCTTATCACAAACTCTGACTGTGTTTTTATGACTACTTCAAGCAAAATTCGAGCATGATGCCAAGTAGCAAATAAGTCACTGCTCATGTAAAATGTCTGGCTGACCTCTGTAGGACTCTTCACATGAGAAAAAGTTTGCAGGACTAGGACCAAAGGCTGGAAGCAGGGTAATTTCTTCCCTCTGCCCAAATCCCCCCTCCCTTGGCTCCAACATTCAGTACATGCTGTCCTTTCATTACTCCAACACAGTCCTTAAGGCCTTAGACCTGAATGAAGAAAATGAGCAAGTTCTGTGATTCAGGGTATTTAGAAGTGGAAAAAAAGGGCAACTGTTAGGCAGAATCTGCTAGGAGGAAGAGAAGGAATCGGCAGAGTGCCAAAAGTCCACAGTCTTCAAATTTCAAAGGCTTTCAGGATAGATGACCTCAAGATACTTTCACAAGCTAGTCTGAACGAGTCACAGTTTGGTAGTCTGCTGGTTTTTCCCTCCTCCCTTTTTTTCCACCTAGTTAACTTTGGATTTTTTCACTTGGTGAAAGACAAAATAACTTTAATAACTTCAAATAACTTTACTCCTCTGTGGCACTTACATGTCAATTAGCTCTGGATTGCTGCTATACACTGGGACAGTGTATATACTTGGGAAAGTGTCCCTGGGAATTGTAACGCCAGAGAACGCCTCGGTGCTTCAACCCATCATTCTGGTACACCAGCCAGTGAACACAGAGTGCTTTCTTCTGCTGTGCTCCTCTCTCTCCCCCACTCTCTCCATGGAATTAGGACATTGCTGGAACTCAGCACAATGCTATTTGCAGCCATGCATGTTTGAAATAAAAAATGAAGTCCAGGATTGTATCTCAGGCTGCCTGAGATTCAGCCCCCTTCTGCTGTCCAAAACCATGAAGACAGTGTTTGAATGTTTAGATAACTATAGCAAAATGAAGAGTAAAACTGTAAGCAATCCCTTTCAAATGCAGACAGGGCAGGAAGTGATTGCCAAGACACACTGGCACTAACTGGATGGAACCTTATGAACATTTGACTTGTTTTACTCCCAGGTTTCCACCCTGAGTCCCAGGTGCATGGAAGCCATCTGGGGGCACAGTTGAGTTTGCTATCGAAGAACTCCTGGATCTCCATGTGTCAAATGACAATGAGCTCTGCTCTTCTGGTGATGTATTTTCACCTTTGGCAAGTACCTAGAGAAAAGCTGGGGAATGAGTCCCATGTGCCAAGTTTTCAGGGGAGCTACTGAGAAAAAGAAAAAAACTGCCTGGGAAATGTCATGGTGTCATGCCATTGTCCTGCTAGATGGATATTTGGACATTGCCACACATTCTGCAGCAAGGTTTCCACCCCACAGCCCAAGCACTGCAACAACAGGCACTTAATGGGCTAAATCACATCAGTCCTCCAGACTTGCAGTGGTTGATAGAAGTGGTCTTCTTCAGGAACAGGAAAAATTCAAGCACCCTACAGGACATGATCCATGTTTCTCCATGACTATCCCGACACATAAGGGTAAAATGAAAAGCCTGGAACAGACGTCAGCAGCTCACAGAGGTCTGACAAGCACTGGAAAGGAGAGCTTTCCAGCACCAAGAAAAGGCTGGGAGTATCACCTTCCCCTGGGTACATAGCAACAGTTGCTAGTTTTGGCAGGCAGCGAGATGCAGTGCAAGACGTGAGAGTGACATCATTTGATTATCACCTCGCTTCCCTTGGATTCAATTGGATTCCAATAAGAAATTATTTTTAGAATCGCTACAGACAAAAGCCTTAAAAACTAATTTATTACAGATTTGGGTAGAGGAGGCTGGGGATACATTAACAGCAGACAAAGCCTTAACAAGGCCCAAGCATTTGGAAACCAAAACCACAGCAGGAATAGTGTATACATATTAACAGCGAAGGTAATTAACTGTCTGAAAAAAACACTTGAAGGTGGGGTGGATTCTCCATTGCCTTAAGTTTTTGCATTTAAGGCTGGATATTCTTCCAAAAGGTGAGATGAAGATGAAACTGAATTTGGGATTTGTTGTTTACTCAGAAGTCCTGCCCTGAAAACCTAACAGCTTGCCATTTGCCTGTGCTTGGGAAGTTAAGTCCCAGTTTGCTGATATAGGCATTTGCAGTTTCAAAGAAAGCTAAGAATTACTAGAGGATATAATGACATATGATGTTAACTCTCCAGAGAAACCAGTACAGGAAAAAAGAAATAAAACCTCTCCAAAATGTTAAGCCTGAGGTCCATTGCTTTTGCCCTGGACATAAGAAATGAATAACATCATGTCTCATTACTCCATGACACTAAGAGCTTGAAAGTAATTGATCCTGCCTCCAATTTCAAGTTAGCCACGGTGTTTGTTTAGAAGAGGCTCACATGACAGGCTGGAGCTTCTGAAGGAGATCTTTCCCTGAAGTAGCAGCAGCTCTCTGGAAATAAATAACTACAGGGATTCCCAGGCAGCTGTGGAATTGTCAGCAGCAGTCCACTGCTTGGTGGTGCACAGCACTTCTTCATTATGTTTATGTAATTACAGGTATTAGTATTTACAGCAAGCAGCTTCTTTTTACATCCCTTACTTTGAATATTTGATATCCTATATGAATTTTAATGGACTGTTGTGCTGTTTTCTGGTTTTGGCTTGTCATTTAGTATGCTTGTACAGTGACAGACTAATGAACTACTGAGTGATGTGAGGAACCATGTAGTATGCCACAACAACTTGTTTTATAAAATAACAGGGCAGAGCTTTCTCTACTTTCATAGCAACGACAGAGTCTCTGCTCTGCTTGCCCCAAATGACAGTGAGAAAAAGTCTTTTGAGCAAGAAAAAAGGAAAACCAAAAAGCAGAACAGAAGCAAAACTGCACTGTCAGGTTTTCACTCGTTCTTGTAATCAAATCCAGGAAAGCGACCCAGCGAGGGGCCCTGGGCTATCACATCATCCCCACTGCAAAACTTCTGACTGATGTAAGCAATTGACTTGTCTGCTAATTTGATTTCTACAACTCACTGCATTGGGACGTGACTGATAAGAGCTGACTAGCAATTCCCACAGATAGGGATTTTGCAGAGCCTTGCACGCTGTACAGTGCGGCCAACTCCACCCATTTCTTTCTGCACATGCCACTGTCGCCCACAAATCTGAGGCAGACACACACAACTCTATCAGCAGGACCATATGTGTCTGCAGAGATAGCAAAACCCAGAGACTGCCATAATTTACCCAAATAAACTACTTCACATACAAGAAATGACATGTGACAGAAGAGATCCAGGAAAGGACATGGTTTAAGCCTCCGAAATTCAGAAGCTGTTTGCTTCAAGTAAGAGAGCAGAGGCAAGAAGCAACCCAATAGCCACAGATTCCTCTGCAACACTAATTTCTATTAGGGAGAAGTCAAAGTCAAGAAGGACAAACCATACCCAAAGCAGAGGATATAGACTTCTTCAAAACTGATGGATCTAAATTGAGAATTTTTTATGTGTGAAAGGCCTTGGATAAATATTTGGGTAAGAATGGGCAAACAGATAGCAGAATCAGACCAGCAAGTAACAGGAGTGATGTGAAAATATTTGGTGGGGTAAAGTAGGCAATAAATGATGAACCATCTGGCCCATAGAGATTTATGAGAGGCTGTCTGACAGTGAGGCCAAGCAACTCTTTTTTCTGAAGTGGGATAGGAAAGGAAGCACAAGGGCAAAGACTGAGACTCTTGTTCACTGGAAAAGTAGATTTTAAAAAACCGTCAGAGAAGGCAGGAGAGACTTCAAAGTAGACTGCAAAAGCTCAGGCTTTCTGGAGCTACATGCCTTAAGCTGAAGGTTGTGCAGGTACCTGTGGCCACAACTGCCTTGAACAAAAGATGCAGCACTGCTGCTGGAGGGCTGGGAGGTGTCTGACCTTACCTGCCCAAGTCTCATTGCACCCTCCTTCTCAAGGGCCAGCAAGGATTTACTGCTTCCCCTGGGGTATGCAGGGGTCACAGAATCACAGAATACTTAAGGCTGGAAAAAACCAAAGATCATCAAGTCCAACCATTAAACTAAACCCAGCATGTTCAGCACTAAACCATGTCCTGAAGTGCCACATCCACACATTCTTTTAACGCTTTCAGGGGTGATGATTCCACCACTTCCCTGGGCAGCCTGACCAACCTTTCAGTGAGCAATAAGGGTCAGTGTGATGCTCAACAGAGCATCAAGCTGCTACAGACATGCTCCCTGGTGTGGCTGCATCCTTTCTCCCTATCCAAAAGTGCCGACTGAGGCTCAGTGACCACAGCTCTGAGGAGAAGAACTCAGGGACCTTGAGTCCTGTTGGCTGCTGATGACAGTGACCCCATGAAACAGATTTCTCAAACCAAAGTATGACTTACTAGTAACAGAAGGTAGGCAGTGTAATGTTTTCTAAAACTGACTCAAAAGAGGGTATTTGTCTCTCCTAGCTTGGTCCCATGCCAATACATGTTCCAGGAGCTGCTGAGAAGCTGAGAATCCTGCACACTAACAGGCAGGTGTCTGATCCTGGTGAGTGGCTCTCAAACAACTGCCTACTTCCTGCCTGTTTTTTTAACTCTTGGGAGTTACTTTGATCTGTTCCTCCTTAACACTGGCAAAAACACCTGAAGCTGAGGAGGTAGCATCTTCCCAGTTAATAGCTTTGGCATTGTATCTTAATCTCTCCTGAGGCACCCTCCCAAAGTTATTTTACTAGAAGCCACTGTCTTGCCTGCCTGGTTGTTTATAAAACTACTTTGATACCAAACCAACAAGGCATGCATTCCTGAAGCAACCATCCCAGTATTGGGGCATATACCCTCTCCATCCCTAGCTGGAAATGCATGCCAGGCTGGGGACAGAGGGCAAGGAAGAGAGGGACAAGCCCCACTGCACACCTTTAGGAATCCTGGATATCCAAGCTGGGAAGTTGAGGCTAGTGAAGCATCCTGGCATGTGAGGCTTCTTTCAGAGGTCCCAAGATCAGAAATGCCCTGCTGCTCATGTGAGGCTCAGAGACATCTGAAGCGGGACCATAATGATTTTCTCCTCTCTTCCTGAAGGTATTTTTTCTTTGAGTATCTCCCTTTTCATTGCTAGGATTACAAGCTCTGTGCAAGCTGTTCTCATCTTTGCATACCCAGAGAAATAAACCAAATTATAATAATAGCATATGAAAAAGCAGAAATTTATCTCAAGATCATGGTGCTTCTATTAAGGTGACTCGAAGTAAACACCTATGCCCCAAATAACGGGGCAAGCAGGCAGGCAGAAAGGTAAGGGAAAAGGAATTAGTAGTAGAAGCAACATGATAATTCATCTCTACCAACAAAAAGGTGCTAGACTTTCTTCTTGCTCTTCTTAAATCAATGACTTGTAACAAACAATTAAGATTTGTCTAACAAAAAACCAGACAAAGTACTTAATATCTGTAATTCCAGCCTCAGAGAATAAACTATTTAATCCTTCATTTTTTAAATTTCTTTTACTTCTAAAGAAGATCACTAGCTCCTCACTCTGGTGCTTCCACAGCAATTTAGCAGGCATCAAATGACAAGATAAGAAACTGATAAATCTCAGTCCAAAGGAGAAATCTGTCTACCCTGACTTAGAGGAGAAACTTTCATGTTCAGCTCCCTCTTGAGAAAAGCTGGCATAAATAAATACAGTGCTTTTCCTACCTTCCTCATTTAGGAAAAAAACACCATCACCACCATGTGATACAGCCTCAAGACCACAGCTTTCTAGAAAGAAATAAAGGTCAAGCAAAACAGCACTTCCTAAAGAGCTTGCCTGACTGCAGAAACAGGATTGCAGCAAGCAATGAGCAGCAGGACAAATGCGTAAAATCACATATCACAGATGCTTCTCTGTCCTCCATGGGGCCAGCATGAACAGCAAAGGAGTGGGGAGGTGGGGAGGAAATACAGGGATGCTGTCACAGTTTTTATGTTGATCATACTTTTGCCTGACAAGTCCTGGAAAAGGCAAGGCCACCTGGTCACCAACAACAGCCAGACATTGGACCAGGCCAACAAAAGTCCTGTACCTCCATTCCACCAACATGGAGGCATGACCAGGTAGAAGAGAAGGCAGGAAGCAGTGACCAACTGGAAAACTACCATGAACAAAAACCCAAGCACTACCACAAAAACATAAAAACCCAAGGGGAAAAAAAACTGTATGAAGATACTGTAATAGGTTACCTTTATGTGAATGACTCTTCACGCTCGCCTAGACTGAGTCACTCTGTGAACTGCCTCGCGGTCCATCTGGCTGCCAACTCCTGGCTAAACTTGAACATCCTGTGACTGAAATGAATGCATCAAAGGCTAAGGCACCGCAAGGTAACAAGGTTTTCTTTGTCCAGCACTTCCAGATGCACCAGCATTCCTCTTATGCTAACTCTCACATATATCCTCTGGGTCTGTGTTTGGTATATTTCTGACTTTCAGAGGCCATAAAGAAAGGGTAGACTTGAACTTTGCCTCTCATCCCAATTTCATGAACCTCCTCAACCAATTTCTGGCCATGTACCAGTGACAGTATAGTTCTGGATGTGAAACTATTCATGATTTTTCGTTGCTCTGGACATAAAATTTTGCTACCTCCTACGTAAACAACTTCCAAATACTGGAGGATGCAGTTGCTGGAGATAAATGCAGGCACAGAAACCACTCTGACACAACCTTACAGAAAGTGAGACTGCACTTCTGGATACTGCACTTCCACAGTTGGACTTTCAATCCACTTACAGCTGCAGTGGAAGGAGGAAGGAAAAAAAAAATTTAAAAGTATTCCTTACATTCCCAGCTCTCCTCCCCAAATCAGAAACAGACTCCTATCTCTTAGCCGGTAATATAAACTTAAATAATCTTTCCTGCCCTCACTAAAACTATTTTTAAACCAGTAGTCAGGTACAAAACAAACGTCCCAGCTAATGCAACGTGTATTACTCAGTGATGATAAACACTATACACCCACCTAGACTTTTCACTTGATGTGGTTGGAAACTGCTATGTAAGGTGGAAAAAGTAAGGCAGGCTGCTTTATTTTTGGCATTTACTTAAGAGTTTAGGCTTACTGCAGGAGTACATTTACTCTGGCTCTGTGTGCTTCTTCCAGCCAACTGTGTAAAGATATTTAGTGGCTATTTCTTTGTCGGGAAGAAAGACGTATCACCCCCTACCCCCTTTGTGTATCCTACTCCACCACACTGCCAGGCTGCTAGAAGGGAGTATGCTGAGAGAAGACCTTCTCTTTCTCATCTGACAGAGCAGAGCTCAGCAAGGTAAAGCTCTGTCTAGCCAACAAAGCTCTTTACCACGAATATCCTTATTAAACACAGCCTTATCAGAGACCAGTTTCTGCAGTCTGAAGCAGTCAGGAATTAACTCCGTCAATATAAAATTTCAAGCCAGGATTAGAGCCCAGACCCAAGGGGATGTGAGCAAGCATTCAAGCCATAACAGTCACCTGACTGTGCTCATGCCATGTCAGGGGGCTGCCCAAAGGGCAAGGGCTCAGGCTGTGAAACCACCACCCTGGTGCTAACCCATCACCCTGAAGGGCTCACTCCTCAGTCTGCTGCAGCAGGAGAAGGGAGATGCTGAAACTTGTCTAATGGGATGGAAGGGAAAGGTTCTGCCAGTGCTTCCAAAAGAGGATAGGCTGTGGGAAGGCCCTGGTCCAGCAGCATCATCTGTGTGCAAAGGACATGAAAAGCCAGCCTGGAAGGGGTAGACAGCACTCCACAAGTATAGCCCAGAACTGTTGGCATGGGAGGTTCACCAGCACTTCCCAAAAGGGTGAAAGGGTGCGACCATTCAGCAAGGTGCATGGCCAAGGTATAAAGTCATTCAGTACGCTCCTTTGTCAGCCTCTGGCTCTAATCCCGCCCACAGGGTCAGGCTAAGTCTCCTGCCTTATCCCTAAGACAAAGTGGGACACAGCCTTCAGGGCTGCAGGACCAACGCTGCCTGCCTCTGCTGAAGGGCAAGCTTCCTCCGCTGGCACAGCACGGCACAGCCGCCTGTCTGGCCTGCAGGAGCTGTGAGCTTTGCCCCACAACTCCATGAGTCAAGGCCTTAATGGTGACCTTGCTTCTCCTGCTACATATTGAAAGCTGGCAATGCTATTGATGGAGACTCCATGAAACATGTTTGTAATACTCAGCTAATAAGACAGCAGTGAGGCTATTGTGCCCTGTCATTAGCAACCCCAGAGAGAGCACCTTCATGCTGCTCCTTCCTATAGAATACCTGCCCACCTCCCAGTAAGGCTGAAGTACATTTTAGTGCATGCTTAAACTGCAGTAATTTTTAAACTCTTTCCCTGAGCTTATTTTACAAGAGCTACTAAATGGTTAAGCTCATTTACCGAGTCCAAATATGAACATGGGGAAAATACTTCCATCGCTTTTGGCACAAAGTGAGTGCAAAAGTTGCCTTTCTGCTTGACTAAAAGCCTGAAAAGCAAACAATGCACACAGCATACATTGTTCAAGAAGGGAGCGCAAACAAACCTAAAAGCAGATTAATTTTGAAGGTATTGAGCAGGACCAAAGCAGGCAGCACCCACTGTTCCCAGGCAGTAGGTACAGAACCCAGCACCAACTGGGATCCTGACCATTAGCCTCCCCATCAACACTGGGAAAGCTGAAGTTGCAACTCTGGAAATAAACAGCTATTAAAAGAAATTGAAAAAAAAATATAGGTACAGTCCTAAGAGCTTTAACAAGACAAGGCCTTCATCCTCAAAGAGCATACACTCTTTATTTTAAGACTTATTCATCCTTTTCTAAACAAAATGAAGAAGCTTTCAGCAAGCCAAAATCTGTGGGGGAGATTTTCAGTCACCAGAGGCAGCAGCACATGCCTTGATTCCTATTCAAGTCAGCAGAAATCAGGTGCCTAACCCATCCGCACCTCTGAAATCCCCTCAGTAACAGCTTAATGCCACAAAAGGGAGAAGCAAATGAGTTTTGTCTATAGGCTGCTTCTCAAACAAAGAATACAAATTGCATGTGACAAGCTGCTGCACAAGTTTGACTGTATGCATCTACGTGCAAGTGGAAGAGCTAATGGAGAAGTATGCCAGCTTCAGAAGGGCATATTGCTGCCAGTCATTTTTAATAAAAAATAAAATAAAATTTATAAATAAAATAAAATAAAATAGCATCTCAGAGATCTTGTAGGCCCCATTATGCAAGACCATTTGATTTGAGCAACCTGCAATTTGGAAGTAGCATGCATCACTGCCTGCTCATGGCCATGGACACCATGGGCCACACAGTTCAATCATCAGAACTGGTCTTGCCAGGCACAGAGCACCAACAAGACTTTCAGCCTACTTTAGCTCCTAAGAGCTAATCCCAGCCAACCCCAAATCTTCCTCCTTTTCTTTATACCTGTTTAGAGCAGCATGGCAACTCCATGGCTACAGCCATGAAACAGACCTGCTGCCCAGGCCTGCCCCTGGACTGTCCTCCTGGATTTTCTGGAGATGATTAGGTGGTTGCATGAGTGTACAGTCTTCCACTCTCAGCAGCTCCTTTGTCTAGGAAGCTGCCTGCCTACACACAGCTTCACCACCACAATGCGAGTGCAGGCTCATGTTGGGTGGCACTGCTCCAAACAGGGTTCCCAGAGTCTACTTTTCTCTTTTTTATTCTTCTTCACTCCTCTCTGTCCTCTTCATCATGCCTCAGTGAGTATGAGAGCACCTTGTGAATTCACAGGCACGGCTTCAGATGAAATCAACCAAGCACTGCAAGTATTTTTTTTAAAACATTTTGGTTCATCTTTCAAAAGCAGAGAAAGAGCACAATTCAAAATTTAGATCTAATCTTCCTAGGTGGGATGCCTAGACTCAGGTAGGGAGCAAAGTCAGGCACCTATGAATTCAAGTTCTCACTGGGACCTGCTAGCTTCCAAAAGGCTCTTCTCCTCACTTCACAGCACTGCAATTGAACCACCATCCCCCCATCCCACCCTTTATCTTCTACAAATATCCCTGGGTGATAACCAGTGAAGTTTGTAAACACACTGGCATTTTGATGTGGATTTTCAGTTCAAAAATATTGAAAGTGATGCGCATTTGGCAATACTGGGGAAATCATATGCAGAAGGTTCCATCCTCAAACTGAGCATCTGGGGAGAAACATCCAGCAAGGTTGGGTGTGCTGAAGTGAAATCAGTTTTTAAGGGCCAGCACCTCCCTTAGTTGTTAGCATTTAAAAGAGGCCACAGCTTTCAGGGGGACCCAAGACAGACTCATAGAATTTCAATTAGATTCATGCGCTTACTTCCTTCAGGTTCTTCTAAAATCAAAGCCAGTGCTTACACCTATAATCATATCTAGGTTTTGAAATACCTTTCTCCTTTTGTGTGTGTGCAAGTCTTTATTGGGGAAAATCTTTTATGTGTATGGTTAGCTACAATACTTAAGTATTTCTTGGAGTAAACACAACTTAAGCTCATTTAGATTTAAGTAGGTGCTTGCCTGCTTGCTTTTCTGAAGGCAGATGAACTTAATTACGTCTATCTATTCTTCTAAACAAGGGCCCTTCAGATATCTAGCATTACTTTTTTCAGATTTTTTTTAATCAAGATGTTCACACCACACTACAGAGTTTATAAACTCAGTTATATTTATATCCTTATAATATTCTCAGACTGGGATATGTGAATACAGAATATACTTACTTAGAATACATTAACTTTCATCAGAATAAAACCATTTACACATACCCAGTTTCACTACAAATTTAAGCAGTATACGATTAGCACTAATTGTTGGATATGCTGTTTTACTATGTAATACACTGATCTTCTAAAACATCGAATTGTAATGTTTAATAATCTGTCCCTAAACAGGGCTTTAAACTTGGCTTCTTGGTATGTTTTGTCTTACTGTGTTTGACTTGTTAATTATCTGCCCAAAAGCTGCACTCAGAGGAAAGTAAAATTTAAAGATCCATGTTAAGATGTTAAGATATTTGGATTCATCTCATTGGAAATCAGTAACGCTAACTTTCACATTTTAATAAATGCTTAGATGAAAGACAGGCACCATGTACTTTCCAATGAAATGTGTGGAAGTCCTTGACAGTGCCTTATGTAAGATTTAAAAAAAAAAAAAGGCACAAGCACAGCAGACATTGAATGACCACTCTCATACACATCTGTGTCTAACTTCTCATCTGAGGAACTTGTACCTTGAACTTGCACAAGCATGCCCCTTGTCCAGAGGACTGTTGGAAGAACCCAGGACAGGTCAAGGCAGGGACAGTGACTAAGGTCAGCTCTCTGGCTGTAACACTCCGTTAAAATTGCAGCTGCACCAGAGTGGAGGTTTTATGCAGAAAAGGAAGCAGCTCTGCCCTTTTGCACATCTGCGAAGCAATGCACTATTAAGCAAAATTAACTGATTATGTAGCAAACATGGCAAAATGAAGCCCTGACTCCTCTGACAGCGCTATCTCCTTTTTAATGAGGCACAGAACAATCTGTTACCAGGGTTAGTGCTGCAGACAGTGTTTATGGTAATGGGTCCCAGCTCATCTATTTTTTTTATAGTTCAGTAGGTACCGCAGATGCCAGAGGTACCATACATTAACTGCAGAGCCTACAGGGGCACAATGTTTGGCCATGTCACTGGATATTAACAAACTTGTACAAAGGGCCTCCAACAGTTTAATATGTTTAATGACATCTATTCTAGTCATCTAGTCAATCTGTTCCTCCAGCCTGCCTCACTAACACTTGGTCCAACATGTTCACACCTGTATGGCTCATACTCCTCCGTTACCTGGAACTTTCCTTGCCTCAAGTATGTTGTGCTGGCCATGCCTAACTTATCAGGCTTTTGTAAGCCAAGGAGCAGCTGAAGAACATTACTAGGAAACCCTACAGGCAACTGCAGGATCAGCTGAACTGTGCACAAAATAGGTCACTTCTGCATTATCAAATGCATTTAGTGCAATTACAACCACCAGAGAAATTAGAAAAATACATTAAAGAACAGAGAAGGAGAGTAGGCCATCAACAACAAGTGTGAAGTCCTGTTTCTTCACAAGAGAATGCCATCATCAGGCCACTCTCTCTGGTAAAAGAACAGACTTCAAATTGGACACAGTTTTTATCACATAATTAAAGGCTGCAAGAGGGCGTATTTAGGTTTTTCAGTGCTGTGATGAACATTGAAAGCAAGAGCATGGAATAAATCATTAAAAGTCTGTAATAGCAGTCTCAGGAAAGGAACCAGACAGGAGCTGCTACCTGTGCAAGAAGCCCACTGCCTTTCCACAAAGTCTCCTCATCACTTGCAACTTCTCAGAAGAGCACATTGCAAAGGGGAAGAATGCACTTTGCAGGGCTAAAAAGAATGCACTTTGCAGACCATGAGACAGAGTAAAAAGTAGTTTTCAAATCCCAGTTCTTGAGAGGCCATGCATCTCTGAAAGACCATCTCCAGAATTTTCTCCCCAGCGACCATCAACACCAGCTCTTGTGCCTGGATATTCTGCTTAAAATTCACATCCTGCTTAAAACTTAGACCCAACTAACTCTAATGAACAGCTCTTACTAAAGCAAGGCTTTTCCCTTAAGGAGCCAGAAAGTCTTGTATTTAACATACCCTGACATGCGAATGTCCTGCATTAACGAGCAGACTGACACAGGACACGAAGATGGCAAGTGCTTTAGTGAGGATCCCTTCCTGCACAAAGCACTCCACAGGCTGCACTTCTTACCCCTGCAGACAGAATCACCTGCAATCCATTACAGCCTTGAGCGTTTTCATTATTTGAAATCACAAATGTAATTTAACACCTTTGCAAGTAGAAGGGCTCACCTTGGAAGTTGGGATTCAGACCATTTTGAGTGATATGGTGTGCCCTGATGAGCCATGATGCCACAACTCTTGCTGTGTAGTATGCAGACTGACAGGAAAGCACCGCATTCCCTGTCACCCAAATTTTTTCATGTCAATTATCAAATTATTTCATGTCAGTCAAAATAACTTTCCTCTCTGTTCCTAGGACACACTCCAGACAGGCCATAAGCACCGTGTTTGTCAAGTGAAGTACTGAAAACCAACACCCATTTTGTTTGCTGCATGGTTCCTTGTGCAAGGTGAATGCTTTCATCATCTAAACATGTGGGTTTCATAAGTGGAAAAAAAAACTAAAGTGAAAATAAAACTATTCTGATTACTTGTTTTTCTCCATACTTGACCTGAGAAATACAGATTGAAAGATTACATACAGGATAGCACTGATGCAGAGGGATTGTGACACCACACCAAACCATAACAAGACTAATTCCTCCATCTCCTCCTAATCCCTCTGAGAATGCAGGATATTTACTTCTATTATCACCATCGTTCCACTTCCCAGCCCTGACTGCTGGTTACTGTAGTACTGTATGTACTCTTCAGAGTTGCTGAGTCAAAGAAAAAACAGCCCAAGTAATTAGAAAATAAACAAACAAAAATAGACTTTTCTTTCTGTCCCTCCCTTCCTCCTTAAATAGAGCAACATCACAGACTGTGAATCACATTGTGGCCATCATATGACCATATCAAAAGCCTTGTATTTGTTATTTCTTTTGCTGCGCATGCAGGCAAGATAAAGTTTTACTGAGAGATAGTCATCATGAAGTACCCACTGAGAGAATAATTTATCTTTGCATGCAGGGGATCTCAAGATGTAGATTGCTGTTTACAGACTACAGATTTTTTGGAGAAGGTAATATTAACTAGGGAGAAGTCATGTCATATGTTTGATTCTAATACTTGTTGGCTTAGGAGCCGCATGGTTGTGTGGGACTTGTTCAATTTTAAAATGTACCTGCTGATAATGAAAGTAAATGTCTTTTTACAAGAAAGTCAACAAATACAATATATTATATAATATACTTTCTCTCTTTGTGCCTCAGTTTAGATCTAACACATAAACTGGACCCCTGAAAGCTTCACTTGCACTGAAACTTAAAATTAACAATGTGTAAGCATCCCAAGCAGTACATGAACAACAGTCACCATTTAAATAACACCAGAAAAACTGGAATCAATTTACAGTAAGTTTTCAAAACTAGCATTTAACACAGCCCTAAAGCCTTTAAGTGACACAAGAGTGCCTACTTCCAGGTAGAGCTATGCTGTGGCTGTGTTGAAAGGCATGGGCAGAATGGAAAATGCACTCACTTTAGCCAACCACTGCCACTGTATTTCTCTCTGAAGAAAGCAAATGACTGAATTATCAACTGTAAATGACTTCTGGGTCACAGAAGTAGGTGGAAGGGTTGAAACCTTGAACGACAGCTGCTGATGCCTAGTGTCTTTATCTCCCTGCTCCCTATGGCATGTAGTTGCTGGTTATCTCAAAGGATGAATGACCTGCCTGCAATGAATTATGCCTGCTTATCTTCCAGACAGGCTATACACCAAGTCATTAAGTCATCTAAGAGTATAACCCCAAGGGAATTACCAAATGAATGTGAAATCCTGTCCTGCTCTTAGCCCTTGTGATAGACTTCTCTGTGTTTCTGGTGCAGGCACTATAGGGAGCAAGAACGGGACACGAATGTCTCTCACCTGTTGGTGTGGCTAGTTGTTTTCTGATATGAACATTTTCTGCTTCTAAGACTGCAAAGTTCGGTGATGTCAGAATAGTAATGACAGTCATTTTCTTGAGAGGAAGGGAAAACACAGCCCTTCTCTGAACACCAAGATTTCCAAACCTCCAATGCACCAGCTGAGGCAAGCAGCCAACACGAGGCTAACAGATGATAGCTTACGGCTATCATATTTGTGTTGGGATATAATGGGTTTTGTCCAGATGAAAGGGTGCGCTTCTTCTGAAGAGCAGCACATTTTTTTAATTAAAAGAAATTGATTTAGTGACAGGATTTACAATTGGGAATCTGACAAGCCCACTGACCTTCACACACACACACAAATGACTGAGGCTTGATGCACTCAGAGAAACAAACTTGCTTGAAACCACAAAACATTGAGCTCACTAACTCCTGCAGAACCCAAGGAACCTCCTCTAAAGCAGAGTGTATCAAAGAAGACTTAGGGCAAAGATTGATCTGCACAGCAAACCTTTCCAGATAACACTTCATGAAGTCAGGAGGATAAATAACATCTTTAAACAGAGAGAAAAAAGCATGTCTGACAAAGGCTAACCCATGCTTTATTACAGCCTGGCAAAGCTTTAGCTCACCATTTGCCTGGGATGCTGTATTTACCATCCCTACTCCCATAGCTCCTTGTCCTGAGTAAGATGTGCAGTAGTTAAATATCTCCCTTCAAGTATTCTCAGTGCCCACACAAAAGAAAGATGCTCAGCAGCACCCTTAATGAGAAGAGACACACTAGCACCTCCAGACAGTGCTAAACAGTTTGGCACCCAGCCTCTAAAGCTGTTTTCAAGGGCCTGTTGCTCAGGTTTGTTTTTAGTTTCCCATTATCTGCAGCCAGGATAATGAACACCCTAGGAGGTGTTTCCTTGGAAGTGGTGGTGCGACAGCCTCTGTGTTCCACCCTGGCTGAACAACAACCAAACCTGAGTTTTACTGGGAAGGGAATTAAGCAGGATCCTCCGTGAAAGAACGAGCCAGTCGGGATGGAAATGTGCGCCTTCACAAAAGGGCAACGACAATCTCTAACCTTCTGCCTGGTGATGCCTACAAAACACATGAACTAATTAATGATGCTCAACACCATTTCAGCATCCCCTTCTAAATTTAAAATTATAGGTTAAAAATAATAATAATTTTTTTAAGGTTCACTTTTCTTTATTTACAAGCTTTACTGAATGAAAATCCATCCCAGCCTGGTCAACCTGACAGGTTTCTCTGAATGTTACCAGATAAAAAATAAAACCTAATCCTTGCTTGAATGTTCCTGGGACGGGCCAGGATATTTATATCTTTCCAGGGCAAAACTCAAACTAGGCCTTGTGCTGTGCCAAGAAAAGTCCCGCTAGGACAAGGAAAGAGGAAATTGCTCCTGTTTCCATGTGGACATCAGAAAACTTTGTCTGGAAAACAGAAGATGCCACACAGATGGTCAGAGAACAACCAGACTTCCTTTAGAAAGCTACACACAACACTCCTCCCAAAACCTTTTCTTTTGGAGGTTGGTTCAGGCTTGTTGTTCTCCTGTGTGTGTTTTGGTTTGCTTTTGTTTTTTTAAATCAGGACCTTCTACATGAATAAAAAGTAATCTAAGTAATCTAAGTTTCTTTTTTCAACCAGTACGTCATGTCCAGAGACATACCAGGCACCTCCACAAGTGTGATTTTAATCTTATCTTCCTATGCATAGTAGTTTATATAAGGACTTAGGGTTTTTTTCACTTATATAACACCTATTTTTTCACACTGTACCTCCAGCCACTACCATAAACGAGGAATTAAACTGCATGATGGTGAAAAGTTTTCACTAATAGACCAGCTTCTAAGCCTGCAAGCAGTCTGCTAAAGCAAAAATAAAAGCAACAGATTTTCAGTTTTAGTGGACAAGGACAGCAAGGGCTCCCTTGTTAGCTTCTATTTATGGTCCCACAGCAGATGACCTGAATCTCCTCCATACTCATCCCCCTCTACAGAGCCTATAGCTTAGATTATTCACTTCTTAATGAAAACACCACCTGCCAGATGGACAAGAGAATAATTACATTACACTTACATTATTAAAATACATACGAGTCCTGTTTGCTGTGCACAGAGCAATGCTATACATCTGGATCTGCGTACAGTAGAAAGACTTTCAGAAATGGGATTTTCCTTGCTGTATTTTTTGGTAATAAAGATCAGCATCTGATTCATGCAATTGCCTGATGCAAATCTACCTGATGCAGGAAAGGCATCTCTTGGAGTAATAAGCTGCCTTTTGTTATCATCTGAGCTGGCTGGGTCTTGTAGGCCAGGGTTCAACTATTGCATCCACAACACACTGGCATTTCCACCTGAAACCCCGAACAGAACGGAGGAGACACCACCATGAACTACGCAGAAGGACAGAGCTCTAATGGGAGTCAAATAAAGGTAGGGACCTTATCTGAACTTGATAAAAAAGCTTTGGATTTAAGTCTAGGGGTGAGCAAAAGTTCAAGCCAATTATGCTCCTGTATCCCTAATACTATCCATGGCATCAACCAACAGCATGTCCTGCCCTGGTGCTGTATCTCAGGAAGCATTTCCACCTCTCTGGCAAAAGCGTTGTTATTCATTTTTCTGGGAGCCAGGGGTAGAGAATTAGAAATCAAAATGCCTGAATGGGCAGTGCAGCACATAATAGTTTCATCATTAAAAAGATGGCCACAGAGCGAGTCACTTACTGTATGGCCACAGCTGCATCTACATTGAACTGAGGAGCGCAGAAAATTTATTTCCCCTCCCAAAAAATGTCCTGAACTTTTAAAAGTGTTTATCCAGTAGGGCAAGAAGGCCAGGGAATGCTTTCTGCTGGTTGAACCCATTTCTCTCTTCCCCCAAGAGAAGCTGCATCTTTAACAAAAAAGGCCATGTTTTGTTAAAAACATGTTTTAAAGTTTAACATTCATAAACTGTGCTAACATAGAAATTTCACTAATACTATTTCTTTCTGTCTCTCCCACCACTTCAAATATTACTTAGAAATACTGCTCTGGGGCTAATGAGACTTTTCCAGCCTATTCCTACTTTCTTGGCTTTTGTTCCTCAGATGGCGCAGAGCTGTAAAAGACCCTTTGGGGACTTATCAATGCATATTAGCAGACTTGAAGAAACTACTGGTTGGTTTGGCTGAATACATAAATTCTGCCATTCAGCTCAGTGGTACCAGAAATGCTGGATGGTTGTTGTCCTCACAGGGTGAAACAACAAGAGCACAGTGTTCAGTGTACACTTGATTAACTGCCTCTTCTGCTGGGAAAAACAGTAAAGTTTCTCCTTAGGAGAATGATCATGTTTTGGGTAAGTAAATAAGATGGAAGAAGTCCAGAGCTAACAATAAGCAATGCTACAAAAACCTTGCACACAGTCCATCCCGTCTTTCTGGCCGATGACTAAACACATATTTCCTTAAGGGAAGAAAACATCTTGATCAGTTTTTGCCTGAGACCCGAACTTCAGTCCTAGCCAGACAGCAGTCCTAATTTCACCAGGAGCCAGACTCCAGCCCTGGATGGTTTCCATCAGGATTCCATTAAGCCTGTGCATGTGCAGCTCTCATAATTTGCAACAGCCACGTGCATATTCAAGAGCAGATTTGGATGTTGCATTTGTTTCTGGCTTTGTGATGGTTCTCATGCCTCATAAGTAACCGTCTGTTTTCTGGAAACTTAATAATTTCTTAAACATGTTCACAAGTTTATCCCTCTTATCTGGCAAACAAGATTGAAATTATCAAAAGTCTGTAGCTTTTGTTTTTACTTTTGAAGACAAAATATTGTTTCCCTGAAGGAAGATATTGGTTAGACTGCATAGTTTCTTGCTCAGGAATCTTTTTCCTTTATCAATACCAATGTCTGCAGAGATCCTGCCACATACAGCTCCTAGTTTGTCTCCTAGGTTCCACTAAGTCTAAGGTGTCATAGAACTGGACTAACACCTACTTTACAAAACCAGAAATTACTTAAAAACACGGAATACCCAAAGAAAAGAACAATTTTGCACAAGAAATAGTTCAGGTAGCCTGTGATCCCAAGCAATTCCCATTGTTCTTGGCAAGAGCACGGTACAGATCTAAATTCCCAAACTCAGCAATGTTTATTGCACTAGCTTGGTGATTCATTAAGTACAGGATGTGCCCAATTATTCTGTGTATTTTTCCAATCCTATTTCATAAACTTCAGTTGCACAAGTACAGCAATACATTGTTTCTTTCTTGTCCATTAAAATTAATTTTAAGAAAGACCATCTAAGTCGAACAGTAAAATCACTACCTGGCTATACGTGTGAGGCTTTTTTGTTTTGTTGTTGTAACCATGGAATCAAAAACCTTGGCTGTTAAATGCATATATTCTGTGATACAATCGCTTTATTTTTTGTCTCAACCTGCTGAGAAAAGTTTTGCTTTTAACTTAGGATGCTGGGTTTGTTCCAAATCCAAAAATTAAAAACAGCAGTTCTGAAGGACATGGATATCTAAGCCAACAACATTTGACTGTCTAACATAAAAATTAGCAGAATTGTTATTACTAAAAACAAACTATTAGATTTTTCCAAGATAAATAAAAACTTAGAATTCTGACTATCAGTCCACAAACACAGCTTCTAATTTAGTTTGTTTCAGCACAATACCACTGATAAAAGAGATACAACTTCAATTTTTGTATCTCTAAGTTTATTTCACTACCTTAAGCAAGCTGGCTGTAAACTGAAGCTCCGTCTCATTTTCCTTCTAAGATGTCTTATTACAAGTAAATACAAGCCTTTGAATTATCACCAAGGCCGACAACCATACCCCATTGCTACACATTCAAGATTACTTTATGAATGAAGTGCGGGGGTTGTTGCAAAAGTAGCAAAGGCAACAAGATACAAGACAAATGCAGTGCAAGGTCCCCAACTCCCACCACAAAGCACATGCAGTGTTTATGAGAACCTCAGCAGCCAGGACGTGTTCAGCTGTGATGAAGCAGGTTTCACCAGGAGAGCTCACATCACCCTACCTGAAGCAGATGGGACAGCCTGAGGTGCAGTGGCTTCCCATAAGCCACATGGCTCCCTTTGGTACAACAGATGCAAAGAAAACCTGGGTTTCTTAAACCTCCAGCTAGGATCACCCTGGCTGTGTCCACACAAGGGGGTGGTCTGAAGCAGTTCTGAAGCAACCCCCCTAGTCATTCCCCCCATTGCAAGCTAGATTTCTTCACAGGGTGGCTCTGCTGGGCACAAATGAAATTTCTTTCAGAAAAAACTTAAGAGGAAATTCAGGTCCAGAAATGTACCAAATGCCTTCACATCCTTGAATTAAGACTGAAGTATATGAAACAAATAGTGCTTTGGGCAGATTCTACCCGCACATGCAGCAGGGACATTTAGTCCAAAGGACCAGACAAAATCTAGTCTGGAATAAAATGCTCAGTTTGAATATAGTGTACATACAGGAGCCTCTGTATCCACTGCTTATCCTCTCCCACTGTGCCACACAGCAGGTAAAGCCCCTGTCTGTCTGGCATGGTGAGCTGACAGGCCAGCCAGTGCCTCTTGCCGTGCATGCAGGACAGACACCCAACATACTTTTCCTGGACACCCAAGCACTGCATTAACAAACCATTTTATGCTCTAAGGTACAACCTTCACACTCTAGATCACAAACTCACACAGCAGATGGGAGTTCTGGTCCAGCTCGTAGGAGCTCTGCTCTGACAGGACCCGTCCATCTATTGAACCCCATCACAGAAAGTGCACCAGAAGTGGCTTCCTGCTACAAACCTGAGGCATCTACACCACTGCACAAGGCCAAGCAACACCTGAAACACCACTGACATGGCCCATGAATGAGATCACCCACTCTTCCCAGTGGCACTCAGACAGCTGAGCCCAAACTGCCCTGAGACACTCGGGTCTGGCAAAGCAGTGCCAGCCAAACCAGGTCAGTGTGAAGCAGGCTCACCCCTGCTCCTGGCAGCAGAGGTTTACCTCCAGCAGCTGCCCAGCACTTCAAGGAAATAAGTGTCACCTCACCACTTTGTGCATGCACCCTGCAGCCGCAATCACTGGTCAGGCTTTGCAACCTCACTGGAAAGAGACACAAGAGTAAGATAGACCAAATTAAAACCCTAAGCCCATTAATCACACCCTCATGACTTCAGATAATGTAACGTGCAATGTGCACCATATGCTTATGTAGGTCTTGCCCTTGGCCATAATCTAGGTTATAGAATAAACTAGGAGCAGGGCTGTGGTAAAAATTGAAACAACACAAGGCAGGAAGGACAGGCAAGAGTCACGTGAATTCACTCCCTCGATGGAAGGCAGTTATGCAAAGACTTCATACCTGAACTCAAATGGCTCAATTAACATTCCTGAAATGAAACTCATCGATTCTTCACATAAAATGAGACCAAAAGCGATGGCATGTACCCACACTTTTGACACCCTCAGTGCCTGAAGTGGAGCTTAAATGGATCATTGCTGCCTTGCAATGTGAAGAACTGCCAAAAGAACAAAGTTATGTGAAATATCACTTTATCATCGGTGGAAGCAATCACAGAAATGGCAGTGGAAGAATGCAGCTGAAGTAGTTTCCTCTGACCTGCTGCAAGGCACAAAGCTCTTCAGCCTCACTGGAGAATTGCAGGGATCTCTGCACTACAGTGATTTCATGCCTCTATTTGCTGACAGTGTTGCATATTTGAAGAGCTGCATTAATAGAAATCCTTTTAATAAAAAACACAAGTGAAAACTGGACATACTCAAATTGCACGATCTCCACGCTTTGCTAAATATTAATGCTGTTTGGAGTAACTGTAGACTACTTCACATGGAAAGAAAACATTACTTTTGAGGGGGAAATAATCCATGTGGAGATTTACAAAGATTTAAAATCAAACACATCAGAAAATTAGTATTCCTATTTAGACCAATTGCTTAAAGTCAATTTTTTTTCTAAAGACTGCTGTATTTCCAACGCATACACATTTGATATAGCAAGTTTACAGTGGGGAGATGACAAGTCCTAGAGGGAAGCTGTCCCTGCAATCCTTTAACACTTAACATGTTACACAGAATCACAGAATCTATTAGGTTGTAAAAGACTTTTGAGATCATTGAGTCCAACCTATGACCTAACACCACCATGTCAACTAGACCATGGCACTAAGTATCACATCCAGTCTTCCTTAAACACCTCCAGGTGGGGTGAGTCCATCACCTCCTTGGGCAGCCCATTCTAATATCTAACCATCACTTCTGTGAAGAAATTCCTCCTGATGTCCAAACTAAACCTCCCTTGGCACAGCTTGAGGCCATTTCCTCTCATCCTATTGCTGGTTGCCTGGGAGAAGAGACCAACCCCACCTGGCTACCATCTCCTTTCAGGCAGTTATAGAGAGCAATAAGGTCACCCCTGAGCCTCCTTTTCTCCAGGCTAAACAACTCCAGCTCCTTCAGCTGCTCCTCACAATATTTGCTCTCCAGACCCTTCACCAGCTTCACTGCCCTTCTCTGGACTCGCTCCAGCCCATCAATGTCCTTCTAGTAGTGATGAGGGGCCCAGAACTGAACAGAGGATTTGAGGTGCAGCATTACCCATGCCAAGTACAGAGGAAGAATGCTCTTTTAACAGCCTTAGTCTCCAGATATACATTACCTGACTTTTCTTTCTATCTCCCAGTGTATTTTTTTTTTGCCTGTGGGTAATGAAAGATTGTTTCTAAGTGATAAAACTGTTAATTCCTTCAAATCCACCTGGCAGAAACAGCAGGACACTTTAAACAATGTGGTCTGCGTGTAAGACATTTACCTTACAGGTGACTTTAATGCACACAATAGAAAATGTCCTATCTTCATCAGAAACTTGCTATCAGCTCAAAATCCAATTAACTTAATAAAATAAAAGGAGGGGAAAAAAGGACAGAGTAAGGTTGGCGAGAACAAGGGCAGGACAGCAACTGCCCAGAACCTCTTCTGTATCTGAGTCCCCTTCAGCTCACGTGAAAGGGCTTGTTTATACCTAGGTAGAAAGCCTAGACTGATGCTAGGATTGGGAAAGTATCTTCTTCTGACCTAAAGAGACCAAATTTAGATACCAGTGGTACCAAAGTGCTATAATAGAAAGACGGGGAGTAGAGCGAGTTTCCTTAAGAGAACCAATCAACCCAGCAGGTGTGAGCTGTGTTGTGAGCTCTCCTTGCCTGCAGAGAGCACCTTGGACACACACAGCCATTGCAGTAACACCTGGAGGAGCTGATGGGGGAGGCAGCCCCACGTAACACTGCTTCACCCTGAAAGAAGCCTGGAGCATAGCAGGCACAGTAAGGAACACTGTGGAGGCAACTCTTTTGCCTGAGCTTTTCAGTTTGAGGAATCTTAGATAACATGAGTGACAAGAGCAGGTAATAAAAAACCACATAAATATACAACCTTAAGCCTCCTGAACTCCTTTGATCCCAACAAACCATGCTGTCAAGCACTTGCAATGCTGTAAACCTTGCCAGGATGGTGGGGGGAGACACGGGAAATACACCACCAAGAATACCATGCCTCAGTGAGAACTAATCAGTGCTATCTGCTCTGCTGAAAGGGAAGCCACAGAGCAGGGGAAAGGAGAGCTCACTCTCCAGAGCCAGGGCTCTGCCTGGGGACAACCACCAGCCAGCATTCCCATTCCGTGCACCCCCCAGCTGCCACTGCACTGTGTGGGTGGGCATCCCGCCTGCCCAGGGGGCACAGGAAAGCCATATTCTCTTGTGCTTGGGGCAATCAGACCCAAAAGTCAAATACCCTTCTTGGACAGGGACTACAGGCACAAAAGCACAAGCCATGACTTTTACTAGCAATCCCTGTGCTGGAGCAAATGCCTTCTCTAAACATGTCGATATGCACCACTGGAAGTGGACAATGCTTCTACCCCCCCTTCAACCATTCTTGTTCATAAAACACAAAGGCATTGTCTTTAGTGACCTTTTTCTTCTTACTCCCCCTCAAGCCAACAGTACCAACCACTAAAAATAAAGGTAAAAGCTGCTCCATGAAGGTTCTAAAGATGACAGCAGTGATGCATGCCTTGAAGGAATTATTTGTCCCTAACATTTCAGGCATTCAGACAGAGATGGACAGAGAGACACTTGGCTTAATGCTCCTTCCCCTCTCCCCTCCCCTCCTTCTTGAAAATGGTATTCTGTTTGAACAGTTTGCTCCGAGTACCCGTAACCATCCTTGGCTTTAAATGCCTTTTTCCTCCAGGAATCATTTCAATGTAGGCCACTCTATTTATGCTGCTCTTCTATAATCGGGGGATGAAAGAATATCGCTTGCAAGACATGCCTGCCTGGTTCACAACCTATCTCCAGGCACTGCCAACAATAGGACTGCTTACAGCTCATCCATTTACTTGGCTTACCTGTTATATTCCCATCCCCTTAATAAGCACTACACAGCAGCTTCACCAAACTTGGAAACTGCCAAGTGACCCGTAGTAACCTCCCCTACGCCACATACTTGGAAAGCTGTGCATTTGGATTTACACAGAAGCAAACCAAAATTGTCATGGAGCTTCCAGCGGCCTGCCATTGAGAGAAGACATCTGTGCCCTTCCCTGTGTGGAGACAGTGCCGTAACCATTTGTGGATACAAGCACCTCCCTCTCCATGGCTAACCTTCAAGGAACAGAAGCCACGTACAACACAAATAGCAGCTCCCTTTTCAATGTCTGGAAAAAAAAAATCACATTATTCTACCTTTTTCTACACTCTCATGCAGCTAGAAAAGGTTCCAAAAATGCTGCTGACCTCTGTAGTAAAAGGGCATTTAGTCTCTTGCAAGTGGCTCAGAGATGCTGGAACCCACTGTTTCCTTTCTTCCCTTCAAGAAGTAGCAGCTTCAGTGCTGCTTCTCCCTGCAAATTGCTATGCAAGGTAACAGGCAAACAAAAAGCAGGAGAAAATGGAGACTGGAGCTCCAGTGGCTTCAGAAGAACTGCAGCTCCTGCATCTACAAAAGCCCACTTCATCACATGCAGAACAAAATAGGGAAATGGATCGAGAATACAGAATGGAAGATTCGCATTATTTCTACTTAAAACAAAACACTTAACCTATTTAGGTAGGCAAAGAAAGCTACCCTTCCCTACAAAGAGGTCTAGAGAGGGAAGTGGGGATTTTGGAACTCTGGCATAAGAAATATATTCAATTACAAAGCTAAACAAACAAAAATCCACAAAAGAAGAAAAAAAAAATCAACCCCCCCAAAAACCCTGATATTGACTAAAAAATTTATTAGTAGAAGAAAGCTTCTAAGAGAACTGAACTTTAATGGAAACTCCAGCTAGATGCTAGAGCAAGTGAAGAGACTCAAATACTGTGAAGTGTGTTTGCAAGCACATTTCAGGATGCACTAAAGTAGCAACACTTACATAAATTTTATTAAGAAAGTAAAGGACTAGGAGAGTAAAGTCCTAAAAGATACAACTTTCAGGACAAGCAGGAGGAGTCCAAGGATTCAGGTTATCTAAGAGAACACCTGGTCATTTGTACCTTCCCTGTACAAAGGTCTCTGATATCAGACGTCAGCTGATGTTAGCACACAAAAATGGAATACCAAAACGTCCAAACAGTGGCTTGACAAATTCAGAGAGGAAAAGAAGTAACAAACTTCTTATAACAAAAGAAAAAAAAAAAAAAGGTAATTAACCACTGGGAAAAAGAATTCCAAAAGTTTTATCATCTTAAGTCTTTAAATCAGAACTGCATGCCTTAAGAGTAACCTGAAGCTCAGCCAGAATTCATGTCTTTCATGCAGGTATTATTGATGAAATTTGATGTCCTGTGACACAGACATCAGACCATGAGCATAATCAATCCCTCTAGCTTTAAAATCTATGAATTCTATTCTATATGGGCTAGGAACTCAATTACATTTTGTAACCATCAAAACCTATATAAATGTTATCACACTGCTGCAAGACATGCTAAACAAGAAACAGTTCATAAATCACAAAGCATTGTAAAATGAAGCTTCTTATCACAACAAAAGTGTATTAATAAACTAATTTAAAAAAAAATGCTTTATAAAACCCATCTAGACCTAAGGCAATTCTTCCTCACATTACCCTACTGCTAAAACACACTTTTTTTAGTAAAATTTCATGGTTAACAAATAGTATCAATAATCATAACAAAATGTGTTCACCTATTTTCTGCTGCTTGACTGGAAAAGAACCAAGAATAAAGGGAGGAAAAGTCTCTTTTCAAATCCAACACCTAGTTGATAAGAAGTACTCTCTTTACAGATGCTTCATTCCAGAATGGAGGAAAAAAGATTCTTAGAGAATAAAATACTTTGAGTTGCAACAGCAATTTCCATCATTAGCACTAAAAGACATTAGCAGTTAATGTCTTTCTCATAAGCGTGCATCCTCCCTTGTGGCTGGCCTGGATGAGAGACTCACAGTGCTGGGTGCTACATGAACAGAGAGTACCAAGAAATGTCTGCTCTTTCAAACAGCTTGTTTAGAGCAAGCTGCCTTTCCTCCACATCTCAAGGAAATGCAGAAGGTAGGTGAGAGAACTGCACTTTTTAGACACTGCAGCTGTACTTTGCATCACTCCAACATTCTCTTCATTTCCTGTTGTGCCATCACCTCTCATTCCCTCTTGCTAAGGTTGAACAGTACATGCTTACTTAGACCCGTGAGTAGATTAATCACAGCTCATGATACATTAAATAAAGTAGATGGGCCTCTATCATATTTCTATATTAATGCCACTTTACTTAATCCAATCTCTTTATTTCACTCAAGCATTAAGCATAGTTTTCAAATTTGCGTTTTATTATTAATAGGAAGAATTTTATGGCAATTTTTCCCCCCTAACAAAACAGAAAAAAAGAAAAAGAGGTCTAGTCCATTTTTTTGAGAAGAGGCTTTTTCTTAGTAATAAAAAGGATCATATGACAACAGTTTCGCAGTGTATCGTGCAAGCTCTGCTGGAGTCAATCCAACTTCTATACAAGTGCTGCCATTTGGACAACAAAGCCGCCTTATTGAAACAGGCAGGCTTCATCTTAATTCTGGCACTACTGAATGGAGAATACACACTAGCTGGAGAACAATGAACCAAGAAAAGAGTTACAAATCTCTCGTGACAACTGCACACCAAGGAAGAGAAGACACATTATGATAGTGTTGTTTGCTCTGCTTCTTCCCAAGACCGCTTCCAAGCAAAGATGGCTTTTTTTGTGCTCAAAGTTGAAGGCTCTTTCCAGATTTTACACATGTACCTTCCAACTCCCATCACATATCCACTGAGACCCTCCACTACTACGCCATTCCTTGGACAAAGGTGAGAAAAAAGAGGCTCCCACCTTCCCACTCCCTTTCCTCTCCTGCCTGCTTTATGTCACTCCTCCTATTTTTAGAGCCTCCCGTGCTATTTACACATTTAAAGCACATACAGCTGGACTGTTGTACTGTTCTGGGGAAAAAAGTATTTGCCCTTTATTAACTTAACTTACTTCTCAGTGAAATTTAACTTCTGAATTTTTGAGATTTTCTGAAGTTAGCTTTAGTTCAAAAGTGCCTGCCTTGACCTCAGCACCTGAAATAAGTTTGGCTCACACTGGTCCCCAACTCATCTGGCAACACAAGCAGAAGCCCCCTCCCCAACATAGTGCATTTTGATGAACCATTACATATAGTTGTATAAATAAAATGTATATGTGATACGATATATTGCTCAACAGTGTGCATTACAACCCTTACAGAACAGTGTGCATAAAATCCCTTACAGAAAGGTTCGAAAATGCTGTCACCTACCTAGTGTTTTCTCCCAACATGCATTTTTAAGTGTGAGTGTCAGAAACCAGTATAACCCCATACAGGGGGAAAAAAAATTAAGTCTCAAGGTAGCAGAAGATCCCCTGCACAACACTTAGTCACGCCAGCAATTCTCAGGTGACAGTGTGTGACACTACCAGGGGAACACACACACCTGGACAGAAAGGGATGGTGACTCCAAGCCTGGCTCTCATTTGTAGTGAAATTTTCCACTTTGCTTTAGTTTGCACGGAAGAGACTGAGATTGCATCCATAGGAGCAGAACCAAACCTTTTCCTGCAATACAAGGCAATTTCACCAGTGTTTGCAGGAGTTTCAGAAAACCTGGCAATGGGTATTTATCCCCACCACAGATGACTACAGCTCTTCAGGCTGCTAGCTTTTTGGTAGGGTGAGCACAGGGACATATATACACCCATATAAACATGCATACACATAGGGAGATAGGACAAAACCTTGTGAAACCTGTGAAACAGGCCAGCTCAGTCCATGAGCTTCAATGTAATGAGGTTCTTAAAACCTTTCAGGTATTTATTCTGGCAAATACAACCTGATAATACAGGTATTTGTAATATAAATCAAATGCAGGTACGTGCATGTTTTTTTTTAATTAAAGCAATTACAATCTTTTAAATATTTGAATATAAAGCTTTGCTTGGTAATTCTGGTAAGAAGGATCCAGGAAAATACTAGCTTCAAAGACTCCTGGAGAGAAACACCAACTCATCACAAAATTTAGACATTTACAAAGAGATCTTTCAAGGACAACAGCAGAGCTTTCTCTTCCTATCCCACCAGTAAAAGCCAACAGCAGTTGAGAGACTAACTCTTCTGGTATACCTGAAAATCTCCTCATTACTGTTCAAACTGAAAACTGGAAAGCATGAATGACTTTAAATTAAAAGGCATTTAAACTAAAGCCTTTTCTGACACACCTGGTTTCAGAAACTTGATGATTCTAATGCTGATTTGTACAAAATAAAGGAAAGGTGGAATGGAGGGTCAAAAGCAGGATAAGTACCCTTCCCACACTCACATATATGAGATGAGAAGGAGAAAGATCTGGCACTTTCCTTTCCTTATTAATAAATAGCTTTGGATTCTCACTCAGCAAAATGGAATTAATTTTATCTCCAGTGGATTGCAGCATCTTGGCAGGAAACACAGAACACGAGTTTAATCTTTCTAGACCAAGTCCTCAAGCCTGGTTGATGTGAACAAAAATATGCAATGGGAGTTTTTCTCTCTGCAAATAATTGCATGGGAGGGAGATGAAGCAAGTCCCAGGCCTAATGAGTAGAATTGCTCAGCTCAGCCATTTTGCTGTCCTGAAAGGGAAGCACAGCTTCTGTTTTCTTTGACTAATGGGACTCTTTTGAGACTAGGAGCCTGGGTCCACAGTCTACAACAAACACTGCTCTCTTACCTCTAATATGAATTACTGAAAGACAGGGGGAAAATAAAAGCCATAGAAGCCAAGAAATCTTGAGAACATCAGAAGAAGGTAAAACAGTAAGAAGTCCAGTCACTCAAAGCACCTGGAGAAGACCCTGGATCTAGCAGGAATGTGTCAGAGCACGTGGTCCAGGCTGGGGCTGTCCTCCCCAGTTAGATGCAAAGGGTACAGAGAGACAATGACAGAGCTGGGCCATGCCGAACAGGTCCTCCTACTAAAAGTGAATTACAAAATACAACGTGAAAGGTACCATAAGGAGATAACCATTAATCTGCTAATAGCTGCTAGACCAGCTACACAGAGATCTCAACTCTCCACAAAACACTTCCCTTGAAGACCACAGCTAAAGCTGATTTATATAAATCAGTCAAGAGTTCACCTTTCTGTCCCTCACAGTTGGGACTCACAGTGCTTACAAACCTGCACATATGGGTACAACACACTGCATGGGGCATGCACATCACAAAGACAGCTGAGGTCTCCAGCAGCTGTCAGGGATCCTGAAAGCCTCACAGCATCCTGACTTTGATTCCCAGAAAGTGCATTCATATCAAGATGATCTGGGTTCAAAGGCCTGGACCCCTCTGGGAAAAAAAAAACTCCAAGTTGTCATCTCCACCGCGTCAATCTTGCTAGAAAAAAAAATATAATTATCCAATCCATTACAAATTTTAACAGAGAAACATTGCTGATGAGAAAAGATACCAGGTTACACATGAAAGATACAATGTGTTTTTATTAAGAAAAATCTACTAACTTGCTCCCTACACTTTTGATCAAAGCTCTGAGAGAGGCAATGGAGGGGTGAACAGAAGAACCTCCTTCCTCACGGTTTAACACATTTAAATCCACAGGCAATAACTCTGATAAAATATACTAGATCTCAGTTCTACTTCCCTGCTTGCAATTTCTAAAAAAAAAAAAAACTAGAAAATTAAGAGCACCTTGCAAATCTATCATAACAAGTCTCTAGAAAAGAAGATTCACCGTACAAGGTTACAGCTGCCACCCATCCTTCATGCAAAGGAAGGCAGAAGGTGACTGCTCTGCTCTGGTGTCTGCTCTTTTGTCCTTATTCAGGTGCCAGTGATTGAGAAATACAATGCAATTTAAAGAATTCAACAAAGTGAGTTTGTGTACTCTATCTGATTATCAGGTGTTTTAAGATTACACTTGAGTAATTAGATAAACAGTGCAATTGGAAAGAAATACAGCTTTGATATAGGGTGCTTTTTTGCAATCCTTTCTGTTAAAATATTATGGAAAGCACAGATAAATTTCCAGCATTTTCTAGCACAGTAATACTGGAAATCTTCATCTGAGTCAGGAATTCCAAAAAGGAAAAGAGAAAAAAAAAAAGAAAACAACAACAACAACAAAAAAAGAAAACAGAAACCAACTGTAAATAAGGAGACATTTAGAAATGCCCAGTCTATTTAAAGGATCTTTTAAAGTTCACGAACAAGCTCTTTTAAATCTTCTGCATCAGTCTTTGTTTCTAGCATTATAAATTCAGCCCAACCAAGGGGAAATTAACACAGACTCAGAAAGAAGTGCTGGGGAAATAAGATGAGCTTCTTTATGTTTCCCAAGTGAGGAAAGGTCACTCTCTAAAACAATGTAAAATATGGTATTAATTTCAGTCGGCTTGTCATAACTCACTGAAGGTCTGAGCCACTTTTCAGCAGCCCACCAAGCCAGACTGAAAACTATAATAATAGAAGTCCGACTCCCAAGTGACATTCTTTTTGAGCCTAGAGGCTCCCAACACAGAGGGGCAGAGTCCTTTGACACCAAATGAGCCAGATTTTGTGCTGCCTTAACACAAACATTGGCCACACGAGGACGTGTCCAGCTCGGATGCAAAACCGCCCTATGTCCCAGTGATGTCCTCTCATCTTGCCCCTTTCTGTCTCAAGAAGATGTTGGGAAGGTGTTTAACATCCTCAAAGCACAACCCAAACCACTTCCCGTGCCCAGTCACATTGACACTGAAGGAGCAATTGTCATGCTAAAGCAAGAGTTTGTGAAATGATGCCTAAATGTTGTAAATGAAAAAAAAATCTCAGTATGTACTTTTATTGTCTGGGAAAGTTGTTCACAGTGTTCCTTAAGAACTTTTCACTCTTCTATGAAAAAAATAAATTGTAGCCCAAATCTGATGTCACATTATGACATAAAATCAACTTTCATTCCCTCCTTTCTGAGTCAGAAGACACAGAAGAACATCTTGCATTAAATCAAAAATATATGGAATATTAACTAATGTAAGACTTCTCTAGCATAATCCTGCAGGTATATTTAGATAAAATAAAAATGGTAAGTATGAAATTTCAAATTAATTTTCTCTTTTTTCTTGCTTAGAATCCAAGTAACTGCTGTTGGATAGTACACTATGACCACCACGCACACTGGATTAATGAAACAACCTCCCACAAAATAAATCACTGAAGACAAAGAAAAGAGAGAAGCTACTGGAGGGTAAATAAACCTAACCACTGAGAGGTACCTAAAATAAGCAAAGGATTACAAAATTGTTCTCAAGACCATTCCATTAAATATGAATTCTGAAATTATTTCTGCTGAGCAGGAATTAGTTCACCTAGCATATTATGCACCAATATAATTATCAATACATCTTCATCCTAGTATGGAGAAGCAGCTGAAAAGTATCCTGACAAAAACAATGATTCCATGATTACTGCAAGTCTCTAATATTTGCTATAGGAAAATGATGCAGAAAACACCCAGTCTGTTTGTTTGCTCTGAATACATCTACCTACCTACCTACAACAGAATGAAATTTTTAAGAACTTGCAATGGAAACATTCAGGTCTTTGAGTTACTTGCTTGCACTCTGCAATGAACAGGGCCTTTGGGTCACATGGCTTTGATTGTCCCTGGTACTTTCCACCTGAGGGAGGACAGGGACAGCTGTAAATCACACCCCACGAAACCATGTCAACATTCTCCATCTTCAAATGGCCTGGCAGGATCACCCCATACCTGGCAACACTTCCAGGAGCACATAGGCAGTTGTCTTGCAACCTTTAGGATTAAAATTTTGCTGGCCCAACATGCAAGGAAGTCAGAAAGGCTCCTGAAACGTGCAGCCTCTTCATGGCAAAACCACTTGCACAATGTGGAAGAGGCTGGAAGAAAGAGGAACATCTTTGGATTTTGTTCATCTTGCAAAATACTGAACAATCTTAATTGCTTCACATATTACAGATAATAACAAAGGATCTGAGTTGACTCTATGTTGAAACATAGCACTAATTTGAAATGAACTCTCAGGCTGAAAAGAATAAACATAACTCCCACAGTAAAGCACTCACTAGAGGCAGCAAAGATGGGAAGGCTGGACAATTGTGTCCCAGCACTGTAAAGAACTATTTATTCCTAAAGAAAGAGGCTTGCTTTCCCCAGGTGGTTGGAGAAGAGGCAGAAGGTTCCTAAAGACAGGTTGCCTCTGATCCTCATAATACACCAGACTAAAACAATTTCATTTCTTTTTGCCAGAGGTCTTGGAAACATCTATATCTTGGCTAGCTTTAAGATACTTAAAAAACAATTCAGTCCCATCTCTTGCTATTTGTTTCTTTAAATGACAACATGAGGTATGAAAGACAAGTTCTTGCAGCCAAAAGGTATTTAAACACAGACATGCCATCAGATTGAAATATCACATGCATTTACACTCTTCCCTTTATGGCTCTCTAGCTCCTGACTCGGACATCTCCTCACAGGATAATGGGAGTCCTGAGGAAGTGGGGAAGTCCCCACCACTGGATGCTCCAATTGGATGCAAAAGTCCTGGTGGACACACCAAGCACCCACATCCTAAGAAACCAGCATAGCAGCACTGGTATGTTTCACACACTGGGGTCAGTTCTCCTGGCAGCTCAGGGTGGGGCATCTTGGCCCATGAAAAGGAAAGAGATAGCAAACATCAATTATCATTTTGCCATCTTAAACATTCTGGCACTGATTTGGCCGATTTTGACATAATGGATATTTTAAACAGGGAAGGACTCAAGTTCACCACGGTGAGCAGTAAGTGCAGTGAGAAGTATTTTCTTGGCTTTGAAGAAGAAACTTGGCCTCACAAGGAACTGCATGGGGAGCGTGCCAGCCCAAGATGCCTCTCTCCTCACACCCTAAAGGCTGATCATCATCTCCCCCTTACAATTCAACATCCTCTGCAGGAAGAGACAGCCAGACCCTCAGACTTAGTAAGTGCTTCCCTAATCTTGCTGAACCTATGACTGCCAAAATACCCATATGAGAGGGTTAGCCAGGAGGCAGCCAGCAAGGGAAGGAAGTCTCTATGGAACTGGTAATGGAGGTGGATATTTCATACACCCCCACAATGGAGCACTACATACAGGAGTGAGCTGTATGTATATAGGGCCCTCTCTGTTTCCCTATTCGTGTCTGCAACAGCATGCTGGGGAGTACAGATCCTTTTCTTTGGGATGCCCCTAGCAGAAGTGAGGACACCCCACCAGAGGAGATGGAAAAGTTGGCAGCAACCCGACTAAAGCTGCTCTGCCTGGCCTGGCAGCATCCTCCCGCACAGCCACTGGCAGCAGGGTCACCCCCAGGGTACCACAGCTGCTCCTAAGCAGCAGAGTAGCCTCCTACCTGGCACAGCACTGCCTGAGCAGTGGGGCCTGTGAGAGGCATGTGTTACAAACACGGTGGTAACTGTAAACCCTCTGGGAAAACCGGGATCTTTCTGGCTCTGCACAGCCCTTTCAGAGACATTAGGTGGGGAAAGGCTGCTGCCCCGAGGGACCTGGAACCACACATGGGCTGATAATAATCACACAAGTGCACACACACAAATGGGTGCAGAGCTAGAAAAGCCAGGGGTGAAAGGGAATCATGCTTAAGATTAAAAGCAACAACAGAAACGAAAAAACTTTCCTTCCTCCCCACTACATCATTAGAGGTCTTTTAATTCCTTCAGACATGGCATTTTCACATAGATTTTCTTTGGTAAACAAACTGCTTTTAATTAATTTTTTTAGCCCTCACAAGACATTCATTAAATGCACAGCAACTGCAGGACACAGAGGTGACAGTCTTACCTAGAACCTTTTTTGTCTAGGAAGCTACTTCACTTGCTGCTAAAAAACAATTTGCACCTTGGATCAAGACCACCACTAAAAAACACTTCCTTCTTTTGGGAGGAAAAGATCACAAGGTCCAAATTGTGCCTTTTTCAGAACCAAAGTTCAAAAATACAGAATATTAAACTTGCTAGTTAACAACCAGAAGGGTTTGTATTCATCACCAAGATAACCACAGCTGCTTTTCCTAACCAAAGCAATCCAAATTCACCCCATGTGGCACCAGCCCATCCCCTCTGCCTCCTGGCAGGCAGACAAACTTTAGCTTTCATATGCACCATCAACCGGTCCTGAAACCCAGGAGAAGCACAGAGGCTCTCAAAAGTTCTTGAAAATCTTGCGAGCAGCTGTTTTAATTCCCTGTCCCATTACACTTACTGGAAAGAGGGGAAAACCACCAGCCTGTGTGGCACAGCCTTGCAGAGCCACACCACCCTGAGGCACACAGCAATGTCTAAGGTGAGCTGGAAAGGTGCCAGATTAAACAAAGGCAAGCATGAGACAGTGCAGGGGCTGAGCCCGGGTTGCTGTGCTGACCTGGCACACACCTATCTGCACGCCCTGGCAGCTGAGTGGGGCTCAGATCGTCTGGGCATTGCAGGGTGCAGGGAACAGACAGCAAAAACCTCCAGGCAAGCAGTCTGAACAGGCTAACACCAAATTTCTTCAGATACACAAAAAAAAAAATCCCATTCACTAAACAAATAAAAGCTACACCTGCAGCAAGCTTGGCTTCATGTGGCAGACCATCCGTCTTCAGCCTTTCGGAAGATCTCAAACACCAGGGGAAATACTTGGGTTGGGTTTGATTTTGTCAGAAACCACCCACAAAGTGTGGCAATGGACCAGTGATGGGGAAAGGCCTTTCATTTCTCCAGCATCAGACCAACGTGCTACCCAGGTCAGCTTCTGTCTGATAGCTGTTAAAAAACCTTAATGAAACAAGTTGGCTGTTTTAATCCAGTTTTAAGTGGACTGTGCATAGATCCCAAGGTGGTAAAAGCTTTATCAATGCAGTGGACAAGAACATACCCTTTACATAAAGCTCAGTACAACAAGTACTAATCAGGAGCAGCCATGCAGGAGAGGAGCCAAGGACAGAGAGGAGGCTGGAAATCCAGTTACCCACTCCATTCCTAGAAATGATTCAGCTAGATGGGACTTACAGCAAATAGGCAGAAGCATAACAAGTAGCTTGTCTTTGCTCCCTACATTTTATGAATAAGTATTTCAGCTCCTGAACCCTTGATCTTTCTTCCCATAAAATGCTATTGCAAAAGCCAACTCATATTTTCCACACACATGGAAAAGTATTTGCCACCCATTCAATTCCTTAACCAAACACACACACTTAATACACCAGCAGCTTTCTTCCTCACCCCTTTCACATATTTTTCTACAAAAAATGCTTAAGTTTCTTCTGTTTGGCTCTTTCTTTTCAATATTACAATATTCTTTTTGACTGTGCCATCACTAACTTTTGGGGGCAGCAGAAATCTTCAGGATGATGCAGTAAACATTAATACCAAGATTTCTGCTGTTTACAACCTTATCAGAGCATAGAGTTTTCCTGTGAGATTTTCACTCTTTTAGAGCAGCTGACAAGTGAATGAAAAATCAGTAAATGCTTTGACTGCACTGCAATAAAATAAATTTAGGAAAAAAATCTAAAACCCCCTAAAGCACAGAATATAGGAGGGGCAAAAGGGGGTGTTTTGGAAATTGTACATGTGCAGTCACGATGTGTTACTTCCAAAAACATACTTCCAGCTGTTCTGTATAAATATTGGCTTGAAAATGAAGCCTTAGACGACGTGCTGGCACTTGGTTGGATCTGTTGGCTGGTGGGGCACTCTTGGGTGACACCATGTACATGCTGTGCTGTCACAGAGCGTACTGGTCCCTCCTGTCCTGGTGTGTCATCAGCATTGCATCACTGCCAGTGAAATAACACAGCTACCTTGCTGCTTTTTTTCCTTTTTTTTAAGTGACAGCAAATTTCAGCTCAATAAATCTCTGAGCCTGTGCCCGGCTCTACTGCTCACACAGGTCAGCTTCTCTGCTTTGTAGGATTCTTCTTTCTCCTTCAGCATGGCCTCATTTGAGGAAAATAACATTCTCACCACCTGAAAGATGTCATGATTAAGCTTAAAGTTTGGCAGCCACGTTATTGCCTGTCATTGTCCCGTAGGCTCCTGGGATTACTGCTTTCACTGGCCATTATCATTGCCCTCCCAAGAAGCGAGTTACATGGTCTCTCCAATAACATCTACAATCCACCATAAACCTGAACACTGCTAAAATGGCCCCGGAAGTCACTAACAAATCTCAGCAGCAAAATACACAAAACTTTCCTGGAGTAATCACAGCAGCAGCAATAGGTGTGGTAAGTACTGTCTTACCAGGCTGCTGGCCTTTGCTGCTGTTCAGCAGGCAGGAGGCCACAGCCAGATTGCCCACATGGCTTTCAAAGAGCACCTCAATGCCATAACCAAGATGCAGAAAAGTTCATTTATCCAGCTTTATCCACTACTTACCCACAGCAAACCTGACAAAGTGTCACACTGTATAATAGCAGAGCTATTTGCTATTAGTAGCCGCTGCTTGTCATTTTAGGAGGATACCATAGTCCATCAAAACATCCTACCATATGGTTCAACCACAATTTTACAAAGTCCACTTGGTTGCCAGCAAAAAAAAAAAAAAAAAAAAAAAAAAACAAACCACCAAAAAACCACCACCATAAAATAAAAATTCCTTTTTTCTGTATTTTGACATTGCAGGAAAAACCCACTTTGTGTAAGCTTTCAAAAGGGTTCCCAAATGATGGACACATAGAAAACACTGCTGATCCCTCCAGAGTACCCTCTTTTCATTTTGACAATTAAATGCATGAGCATAGGGTTCAACATCGTCTGCAGCTGCAAACACTCTAGCTGAAACCTGCAAGCTACATACTTGTTCAACCAGATTCATGTTATTATCTTATCCTTTTCCTTTCGTTGTGGCAAGAGTAACAATTTAATTAGACAGGGGAAGGAAAAAAAAAAAAAGCCCGTAATATTTATAACTATAGCGCAATACATTATTTTTAGCTAAAGGACTCTTAAGAAAGAAACAGCGCCCAGACCAATTTTCATGTACAACTTCCTGAATTTGTAATTCACAGTCAAATTTCAGGGACAAGTTTAATTTAGGTTTTGATCCTTTTGACCTTGGCACATTAGCAGGAGCTTTAGTTTTAATGCCTGCAGCTTCGCTTGTGAGCTCTATAGATGTAAAGCTCAACAGGTCCACTGGCTGCAAAACCAGCAACACTTCAGAAAAGGCAGCCTTTGGAGAAACAAAGCTGTCATCTGACTGTGGCTCTTGGGGAAATTTGGGAGGTGGGGAGCATTTACCCAGGCACAATACCACACTGATAGGAGCGGGACGTATCCCATTACGGGAACTGTGCGTTCACAAACAAGTGCCAGAGTCACAGGCTGTTCTGTGCCACGCAGCAGAGATAACACTGACAGGCTTCACACTCCAAATCCACCCTCCCCAGCCACTGTTTTGTTTTTTTTAACCTAAACTATATTTGACTTCACTGTGAAGTATTTCAGCACAGCTGCTATTCTCAGGTTCTCCTAAAATACACACAGTAGGTACTGTACTATTACACATACAAACATCTACCTCCCTACCACAGCTATTTATGATTAAAATAACTTTTCTCCATTTCTGATTTCATTTCTTTTCTCTGGGCCCTGTTTTACATTGCACAGAAGGTGCTTTCAAGACCAGAACTATCCACTAGCATGAAATAAAGAAGCAAAATGTTAGTGTGGTTAGAAGTCTAGAATTTAACGTCCAGTTTCCCTTGTGGGTGACCTATAAGCAGGACTTATCTCTGATGCCTCATAGCTTAGGGAACAGAAAGGACTGAAAGTCAGCAATTAGCTAAGGGGGTGGTGCTAAAGAGGAGCTGCCTGTCATCTGCTGGTCCCTCAGATATCACCAGTGCCCATTCCAGTCTCTGCTGGGTTTGTTACATATCTTACTGGGGCTTGCACAGCACAAGTCCTCTCTGAAGATCTGCCTCAACCGCAGCCATCACTGTCAAAAATTGTGCAGGTGCTATGCAAGGCACTTAGCAATGGTGGATCTCACTCTGTTAAAAACAAACTTATTGGGTAAAGAACACCACACATGCTTTTCAGTTGCACTGAAATAGGATAAAAGAGTGCCATGTAATTTAGCACACTTTTCCACCCTTCTGGGACACTTCCATGGTTCAGGGGGTCTCTGCTGATGTGATGAAAAAAAGAGCTGGTGGCTCCTCTGCATCTGGAAGATGCCTCTCTGCATTGAAACCCACAGCACCACCTTCTAAACTCACCCACACAGATTAGAAAAGCAAACACACCTTGTTTTCATCCACCCTTGCACCAGGCAAGAGTGGAGGTAAAGCATTAGCACCACAGTTACAGTGCAGAGCAGACTAAATTTTTACTGAGCTCCAAGCAGAAGCTCTGCAAGTGGTTGGGATGTTCCGACAAATGTTCTTAGCACCTGGTTCTTATCCAAACCCACCCTTAGAGGCACGTGTTCCACTCAAGAGGACTTTGCTTTCAGTGCATGTATTCTTCCATAATTTAATGTGTTGAAGCCTAAAGCTTCTTTTCCTCCCAAAGCTTTTGTATGATTTGTAACTTAGCATGACATTAGCTCTGATGCTTCTAGAGGGCTAAGCAAAATCCCTCCTACTACCTGAAATGTTACTCTGGACATAGTTGACCAGCCTCATTCCTTGTCTATGATCACCCTGTCTACTCAGCCAACTATTAAATAATTAACCCACACTGAGGCAAAGGCTCCTTTCTGCCTCATGGAATGGGGCCTAAAGTTTTCAGTGTGAAGTTTCCTTTGTACTGAACCCAGTATGTCCTAGAAATCTTTCTGTGGTCAGCTGTTCTCTGTATAAAACAGTAATATAAACAATAGAGATTAAAGGGGTCCATCTCTTGCTGTTAAAGACAAACAAATACAACTGTTACAAATCATTTTGAGGTGATAAGGGATTTGGGGTGAGCAAAGCTGAACCCTGACTCCATGACCCTGTGGCATGCATCCAAGTACAATAAGAGGAAGCTCCCAGTGGTCCTGAAGCTGGGCCCACAAACCCTCCCAGAAGGGCACAGGCACTAGTGCTGCAAGGCTGCACTTCAGCAGCACTGCACTCTATTTTGCCTGCTGTTTGGAGTCACCTCCCCTCACATGACCAGAGCTTAAAGTTAGCTTCACCAACCAAACCTTAATCCTGGGTTTTAGCACAACCCAAGAAGTTGGATACCTTCATAAATGCACACACTCTGAACCTGAATTCAGGCATTTACATTTCTAGGATGTAAAAAGGACATTTTGTGACTAGATGTTCTAGACACCCTGATACATCAAAAATCAGGGGACAGGAGTTTAAACTAAAATACCATGATACTATTGGTCTGTGCTGCCTCTTCTTCCTGCTCCAAAGCTCACTGCTGGAGGAGTGAAGCTTCTGCTCTCCTTGGTCTAGCACTGTCAGATCCCCAAGGCAGAGCAGGGTACTCCTTTTGACACCTGCCCATTTAAAACAATTGCTGGATGTGCAGTCAGAGAAAACCCGCCTTCTTTGTCCTGCCCTCAAGATCAGACTGACAAGGAAGGCTGCTGGAAGATTTTTTTGTCTGGACTTCTAGCATGGGATCCTCTGGATATTTCATTTAATAGACATGCTGCAACTGAAGTGCCTTCAGTTTTTCCTGGTATCTGCATGCAATACATCACTGTTGTGGTATCCGTCTATAGGACTTTGGTTTGCCATACAGTGACAGAAAAAATGCTTTATCTGACATGCTGTAGGCCAGATTTCTGAGAGACTTTGGGAGAAGATGCTTATTGGCATGGGTGACTAGACCAGGCCCATCCACTTCAGGCCCCTTGTAGGCCAGAAAGGAGCACATATATTGCAAAAAAAGAAAATTACCACCATGTCAGAACCCAAAGTTACATGGTTTTCTTTGAATTTTTTCTACCTACATTTCATAGATTTCTACTGAAAGAGGAGGTTTACAGCATGGAGAGTTGCATCAAACAAAACTCTGTTCAAAAGCCTTATCTCAATCCCACAACATGTTAATTCAAGGTTGTTACCGCTTCCATCTTCTCTCCTTGCACACTAGAAAACAAACAAAATGCGCAAAGGGCACATGGAAAAGCCTCAGTGCAGTACAGACAGGACAGATTTCCTGATTTAACTTCAATCTCCACTTTTTTTGTTTTCCACATACACTAAGAAATATGTACAATTCTTGTATCTACGCAAGTTGCCCATTTCTGACTGATGCAGGCTTCAATAGACCAGCAGCATGGAAAACAAAAGTTACTTAAACTCCTCCACTCTCCATAAATGCAAAGGAAAACCTCAGCTGGAAGCCAGCAAGCTGCAGTACTGACACTCCTAAAACCTACAAACCAGTCCCCAGCATGTGTTGCTGCAGACACTTATCTGCTCTTTAAATGTGTACATTTGAATGTTTTTGAATGCGCAGAAACCAGGCAATGTAAATAGAAAACAGTTTGAACATGATACAGAGACACAGGGAAATGCTCCCTCCACATTACGCAGCTAAAGCTTCAGCCGACAGCGCTGGCTACACAACAGAAATGCTCCATCAGGGCAGCGCCACGGCTCTGCAAAACTGTAAATGATTACAGAATAATGCCCTGCAATCAAAGAACAAAATGTGTGCTGCAGATTAATCACTTTCCAAGATGGGAAAGGAAAGATAGGCTTGAGAGATAAATCTGGCTGGGGTGTTTATGCAAGCGTATCATGCTCCTTAGAACTGAATGTCCCAGAACTTACAGAGGAAGTAAACAATGTGCTGGGGGGGTGTGTGGGGGGTGTGCGAGGGGTGTGCATGTGCTCACAGCCCCAAATAAAACAGCTTGTGAAAAATGCTGAACTTTCAGTTATGAAACACAGGCATCAGGAGTCACTTCATTGCCAGCTGTACTGCTCCTGCCTGGGAAAATCCAGAACAAGGAACCCTTCAGATACAGCCGACGCTTCTCTCTGGCATTTCAAACTTCCGTATAAAACTCCACAAGGATGCCCACAGACTCCTGAGCCCTCTCTTCCATGTCACCTCAGCAGCTACAGCAGATAGGCAGTGCATTTGAAGGCAGGGACTGCAGGCACTTCTGGTTGGGATTTACTTCTGGAAGCACATTCCGGCAACCTACATTTTAAGTGTCCCTCTAGCATAAAATCATGCTGCTTTTGGCTGTTTAGGCAATGCCAGCTTTCATGCATTCCTCTTTTCTCTGTAAACATATTTACATTTTTAACTCCTAACTGGCTTAACACTACACAGGCATTTTGAGGAAAGCTCTACCAGCACTTGAATTAAATGCAACATTTTGACAATCAATTACAAACACAGTAAACTGACAGCAATGGGTGCAGGAGAGGCTGGTGACATGGATTTAGATCAAGGGCTGCACAGGTTCACTGGGAAGGCTTTCTGCAAAAGCTCACCAGGGGCCTATGCCATCATAGACTGAATCACTGAAGTGACACATTACAAAATAGTTGGAAAATCTTCATGCTGAGAGTTTTAGTTGTCATCAGCGGCTTTGGAAGAGGTAAGGGTACCATGCTGCAATTCCTCACCAGAGGATGACAGTCTCATACCAAATTCATTTCCACACAGGAGCTAATAAAAATTTCCTAGAAACTGAAGTGAGACACAGTGATGGAGTATGCACTGCAACAGTGCTGCATATAGGGAAAATACTTCACAGAAACCAACTACTGGGGTTCCTTCTCCCTGCAAATATTTGGCACTGTATTAAAATAAATTAACAATACGCCACTAATAACAAGACTGTGACATAGCTGTGAGGCTCCCCTAAAGCAAAATCCCGCCAATGCTAGTAATTGATTCAGCAATGTGCACCAGTTCAATGGCACAGGCATCTCAAATTCTTGGAAACATTACATCCACTCTAATTCTCCCCCCAAGGTCACCACAACCATCAGAAAATCCCCATATGTTGTGACCCAGAGAGCTGTGTCTAAACAGCTGTTATCAATAGCCTGGGAAACTGAAGCACTGCACCTGAAAGGCATCAGCCACCACAAGTAAATCCCTCAGCCAACCACGCTGCCAGAGTGGCTCTGAGAGCACTGGCAGAGAATAAGCTGCAGATTTCTCTTGCAGGGGAAAAAGCAGGGCATGCTAGATTTGCCTTTGCACTATTTGTTGCAATGTGTGTTTGCATACACTTTATTGCAATAGAAAGAGAACAGGACACACTGTTAACCTGATTAAAGTTTTGAACTTTCATCATGAAGGAACAAGGGACTCATAGATGATAAACTCTATGCCCAAGCTCTTTAATGGGTCAATACAAGGTTATTCACACCAATAAATGACTTGGTCTAGCTAGCACCACAATTCAGTATGAGTTTCTCAATCTAATTCTGATAACAAAAACACTGCCATCAGCTTCCCTAGATGTGAAGGCATTTTACCAGAACCATTAAAGACCAGGCATGAAGTTAGCTTCAGAGGCAGAAGGTACAAGAAACCATGAAGTGATATCAGAAAAGGTCAGCTATATCATTATATTTTCAAGTCTAAATCCACCAAGTCAGAGGGTCCTTCCTGGAGGACACAGAATATGCTATGACTGTGGACTGTAAACTGTCATGCCTTCTATTTTTTCAGTGAGGAACTTGAATGTCTCCTCTCTTTTCACAGATACAGAAGGAAAAAGAAACAGCCCCTCACCATGGAAAAAAGAGCAATTACTACCTATACCATTAAGTACTTTAGGGGCTTGGTAGCCCTATGGATTGTAGAATCTCAGATGCTGTTTGGTGTCTAGGTGAGGCCACAGAGAAGGAAGACATCTGAGTCTCTCTGAGACAGGACTCTCCATCTCTTACACAAATGAGCAAGCTCTCAGTACCCAGTATCAGCAGAAGGAACAGGATTATCCAAATGACTAAAAATTTGCACACTGACAGCACCAGGACTGCTTACCTAAGGGTGGATCAGTTAAAAATATAAAGAGTGTTGTAAATTATAGGTGGTGCTGTGAGCCCCACCTACACCTTGTATTGTCCAACGCTTCCTACTACAAAACTCTCTTTGCTCCTCAGCACTAATAGCTTTGCAAACCTGAACAGAAACTGGGATTAGAAACAGGATAAGTGGTCCAGGATAGGCAAGCAAGGCACAGGAAATACACAATCCTGGGGCAGAGGAGAAATGTGGAATGGGGAGCTGGACAAAAAAACCAGACAAGCTAGACAAGCAGAACAGATACAAAAACCAGTGGGGGCTGGCAGAGATGTAGAATGTCACAGGAAAAGGAAGGAGGGATGCATGGAGCAAGACTGGGAATCACAGAAAAAGAGACTGGGATGAGAGAACATAGTAAGGAGTTTGGGGATGGGAGAAGATGCTGAGACAGTGCTCGTCAGAGAAGCCTATGGATACTGAGGAGGCAAATGACACAGACAAGCACACCAGGAAGGGTGTATTTCTTTACTCAGAGCCAAGTGCAACAACTATGGCACAGGGCCCACAGAGAGCACAGGGGATGAGCTGAAACCCTGAGTACCCCCTTAAGGATCCAGCCCAACAAGGAGAGTAGGGGTGGATAGAGCCTGTGAGCTCCTTACTAATAACAATGTTATAGCCAATATGAGAAGTAATTTCAAGTGTTAGAGGCAACTTTATTTCTGGCATTTTGTACTTCCCAAGCACTTGACTTTTATATTGATACATTTCTTCAGCGTAGATTGTTGGGTAAATAAAGAATGCTCTTATTTAATACTTCTGGTTGGCCCTTCCCTGAAAAGTAAGTACTATCCACAGAGATACTCCACTGATCTACAGTTTACGGTCAAACCATGCAAAATCTCCCTGGCAGCTCCTAGAAAATGGGGGAAACCCATCACTGGCATTGCTCAAACCCACCCACTGCATCATGATACTTCTAGGGAGAAAGCTGCTGACTCCCACAAGTCTGTAACCACCTGGAAGAATTTGTGGTCTGATACCTGATAGAGTTTCCTGCAAAAAATAAAAAGGAAAATACCACCTCTCTGGCCATGAAAAGCTTTTTTTTTTAAGAAACAAATGCAACCAACAGCCACTAACAAACCAGAAAGCAGGCGCTCAAAACTGGATAAATTTAGTAAGATGTCATGATTCAACTACAATTGAAGGAAATCCATACTTAATTTCTCAAACAACTGCTATCATACAGTTCAAGTAGTGTTTTTCCTTCAGGCTGAGAAGATACCAAATATGCACTATTTCTCAATTTACTACTTTTTTCCTCTTTTCTTTCTTTCAATTAGAGAACATTGGCATTCCACTTGCTCAGTATGAGCCTGAATAGAAATGACACGGGAGAAGCTTTTGCCAGGGTTAAGTCCTGACACAGCTGTTGGAAAAACCCAAAATGAACATTTTATCTGGCCAAATCAGTGTTCTTTTCACTATTTATACTCTTGGACCCAGCAGCTGCAAGTGACGCTACAAGTCATGTTGTCCAAAATGGACAAGGAATTTGAAGATCCTCTCAAGTTCTGGAGGCTTGCTCCTACTTCTGTTCTCCCTCTAAGTGCTTCACAGCACTGCCAAACCAATGCCAATTTGCTGCAAGTTTATGTAGAATACCAAGAATACCAAACTCTGGTAAGAATAGATCTTTCAGCTAAAATTTCCATTCTTAAAAAAAAAAAAGTGCAAGTGCCTTTTTCCTGCTTTCATTTTTCAGCACCATAGGATCAACACTGGCTGCTCAGCTGATAATGCCCCTCTTTATTTGAAATTATTTTTCTCCTTTCACCACCCACATTCATCTGGGACTTATTCAGTATTATTCTGCCTGACACTAGTCCAAAACAGCAAACAATTTCTGTAAGAGCACAATAAGCAGAGAAGACGCTAACAGAGCTGCTTCATTGTCTAAGAACCCCCTTACATACCAAAAATAAGGCTGAAAAATTTTTAAGGAGGCTAGATACAGCTGTGCCTTTAACAGCACAACCTCTCTGGTATTTTACATTTGGCATCTGGCATTTTACAAGCAGGGAAACATTTCTGCTGTACTTTGGCCTTCTGTCATCAGAGAGAGGTGGAGATTTATGGCCTTTCTCCTTCCAAATTAGAATACTTCAGTGTCCTATTTTATATTCCTCCTGACAGGTCCCTATTTTGTATAAAACAAAAAGTACTACTACCACTGTGTTGCATGGCAAAAACCCTTTCCAGCTGAAAGAGAAAACTCCTGCCACAGAGTCAAGTGGCAAGATGTAACTTCGCAGTTAAAACTGCGAGGATAAAATAACTTTGCCCGGCAACATATTAATTTCCAGTAGGACTTGATAAAATTATAATTCACTGCCCAGAAAAAGACTAAAACATTAAACATATTATGCTGAGAAAGTCAAAATAGGTCATTCAATCAGAGTTATTCCCCCTTCATTTCACACATAATACAAAGCACTTAAGTAGTTTCTCTTGCAATTAGCATCATCTTTGTCTCCTTGGTGTCTAAAATACACTGGAGATATGAAGCTGCTCTGACAGTACTGCAGCCCAGGCCCTGCTTCCCACCATCACTGACTCCTCAATAAATACAGAGGTGAAATTCTGTCTTCAATTATTTCAACAATAATAATTTTCTTTTGTTATTCCAATTCCCTGGTCTATGATCTCAAACAATAGGCCTTTTCCCTCTGATTAAAAAGGCGTACAGGTGCACTCAGGAAGAACCCCACCATCTCCAGCTGCTAATGCACATCCCACTCCATCTTCCAACCAAGAAGACTTGTTACCTGGCAGAGCCCTGAAGAAAGTGGGCTGGAAACAGCCTTCATGAGGAACGGCAGGGTTTTAAGAGATCTTTCCTGGATGTGAGAAGTCTGACATATGCTTCAAATGCATTTTAATTTAGAAGAATGTTGGAAAGATTTTATTTATGTTTCTAATTAGGTAAACAGTATGCTTCTTCCACCTGCTTTAAGCTACCCCACCAGGCCCAGTAGACATCAGATGTCTATGAACATACATCAGGTTGATTTACACCCTACCGCTAGCTCACAGAATCCTTCCTCCTCCCAGTCCCGTATGCCACTACCTTATGGACTACACACTTCCCCTCTTTTTGTATGGAATATGGCCTCACTATTGATTTTCAAGTACCTTCCTAAGCACCACAGCTCCCTTCCCTATAGCTTTATATAGAACAGTTCCTCATAAAAGATTTCTCTCCTACCCCAAGCATGCAAACCTTCTAGCACGTTTTAATCAGAAGTATTTTTGCCGTGCATGAATCAGGATGCAAGAGCACTGGGGCAAGAAATAAATCTCAACATGCCATGGGAAGTGAAAATCACACTGTCAACATTATGATTAACATAATACTAGGTTGAAGCTTTTGGCTGCTGCACAAACCAGGCTGGAAACCTCTGGCCCAATTCATGCTGAGCTCTGACATTACTTCCACTTGCAAATCAAAGATTTTAGATGTTGCCCACTTATCTGGGACATGTCCATGGCTGAGGCTACAAATTCAAAAAATGCTTCAGTTTTTACAGCTCCTCAGTGGCAGCATCATTGCCAGTGCTAAAGTTCTTGTCCTACATGGCATAGAAGGGTCAGCAGCCTCCCATTGTAGGTCTTGGTGCATATTTAAAGAAGCACCATTCACTCTAAAACCTGACATCTCACACAAATGATTCTGAGTTCCTCCACACAGTGAAACTCTTAGGCACAATAGACGGTGTTGCACAAAAACAGGGACAGCAGCTCTACACATCTCAGCTTACAAGCATCTCAGGACACGACTTGAACTGGTGTCACCTTCTTGTAAAAATTACTGGATTCTCTGAAAATTAGTCAAGGTCCAGAGCAGTCGTGCAGAACAAACATTAAGTTACAGGCTTTCAGGAAACCACATCACTGCTCTCTGCACAAAACCAATCAGCAAAAAAGGTGATAATGTGGGAGCCTGTGAAACACTCACAATAAGACATTCTTTCTTGAGCACTGTTCTCACTTGTCAAATGCCAAATTTTATATACTAAAGCATATCTAGAACTTAATACGTGAAACTGATAAATTCTCCATGAAGTATTAGCAAATATATTTACACAAGATTTGGGTTCACACAAAGTCAGAAACTTCTGATCTGGATTACGTCTCACATTTAAAGGTATGTTTACACTGCAAATTTCATGTAAGAAAGTGGAGTTAACCTTGGTCACAATGTGTCTTTGGAGAGCTGCAATAGGTGTTTGAAAAGATAGTGTGGAGAGAAAAAAACCCAGATACAGCAGGATTTAAAAGCACTGCTATGTGAGTACATATCAAGACAATTCAGTTCACATTCTAGATAAAACAAATATGGCCCTGGAATTCAGCCTATGTCCTAAGATAATTTATTTAGAATAATACATTTATTCTTTAGCATCCTATTTTGGAGAAAGCATAGAAACTATTGTGAGAAAATACTAAGTTATAATGGCAAATTGTCTCCAGAGTCAGAGGTTCTGACTGTCTAGACTAGGAGAGCAGCTTGTATTAGATATTGCTAGGTAATTAAACATTTTTAAACAAAGTTTTGTTTACTTAAGTATGACACTGTTACTAACGCTCCCTGGTCATACTCAGTCCACACACAGGGCTCAGGCTCAACTGCAACCAAGATTTTTGGCACTGCTGGCTTGAGTCTGTCTAGCACTAATGCAAATGCATGCTCCTGCCTTAACATGGCCTTTAGCAGGGATGAGACTCAGACCTGCCCTCTTTACTTCATCTACCCATGGAAGTTGCACAGTCATAAACCTATATCCATGCAAACTCTTTTTTACTCCCACTCCAAACTGAGCAGTCACAGGAGCCAGGATGCAGAGTGAAGCCCCAGCAGACACATCCTGATGTTTTTGGGTGTTCCTCTATCTGTCCTCCCACAGCAGACCGCTGTCTGTCCTCATCAGTCTTCCGACTTATCTGCTGTCTCCCACTCCGCTAGGGCTGGGATAAGCAGATGTTACCTCCCTGCTCAAGTCCTGGCAAGCAGCCCAGACCCGCCCTTTTCTGCTCACCTGACTCAGGAGCCAGCAAACCTACTGAAAACTTTTTCCTAAGACTGAGTCCCACCCACCGATCACAATCCCAGGAGTGCCATGGCCTCAGCTGCTCACTAGAGAGAGACAAAGATCTGGGAAGGACAGGGATGGGAGATAGGCTGGCCTGAAGACACTGCAAGGCTGAGGGATGGGTTACAAGGAGCCCCCAGGCAGAACACAGAATGTGAATGCAGCCTGAGAGCTAAGTGTCAAAGGAGAAAAATGGCTCCATTGGCAGCACTCCTGCCTCCTGCGCTCATTCCACAGCTCTCAACTGCGTTTTGGCGTGGAGATGTCAGCACAGACCCACCCTTCACCTCGGCACAGGCAGTGGGTGAAGGGACACAGAAGTGATCCAGTGACTCAACCCACAGAAATGCACCTGACCACATTCATGTGTTCAGCAGCCCCAGGCTGCACAGCAGAGCCCTGCACTCACAGCCTCCTGACCCCTAAAACTGGAGGCACACACTGCAAAGGCCCTGACAACAAGCTGTCAGTGTCACACAGCATCGCTTCCTTGCTCCAAGTGGTCCTTCTTCCACCAGTTCCGACAGTGGTCCACGGGCTGCCTCTAGCCTTCTGTACCAGCATGCATTGTCCTCACACCTCTCTTTACATGCAGCCAGTAGAAACTTCACCATCAGGGGAAAAATAATAAGGAAAAGCAAGATAATACCTTGCCAAATAAACATCTTCATGTGAGAACCCAGCATTCCATAATTCAGCTCCAAAGCATATGAATACAGCAAGCAATTCACTCGATTAGTTAGCACAAGTCTGTTATAAGAACCATTTTATACAAGGCATTTTTTTACTAGTACAAATCCACAGAACAGCATTTCTCTCTCTGTGAAATCCTAAGAAGGTATTTGAAAAAGTATTTAAATAGCCTTTATTTTTAATAGGTACCAGCATATAGATAAGAAAATTGCCCCAGTAAGCAAAGTCCAGGTAGGTCACACACTGACAGAGTTATTAACAACACATCAATGCTGCTAACTCCCAATCTGCCTCAAATTCCCTGCAAAACAGCATTATAAGCATATCAATCCTTGAGCAAAGGTGCAAGGTGGGTGGCACAAAGAAAGGACTCTGGCTTTGCAGGGCAAGAGGGGCTCCTCCTGAACCTCACAGCCAAGCACAGCACCAAGAGAAACCACTCTGGCAAAAAGCACTGCTCTTCTTTAGCCCTACTGGAAGACATCTCTCTTGCTATTTCACACCAGAGATGAGGCAGAGCACTGATACAATCACTCACTTGCTCCCAACTCCTCACACTGCACTGCCATTGCTTTTCATCAGTCCTGTAGCCTAATTGTCTCCATGCTGTATCCCCAGCCAAAACTGTACAACATGTCCTGCACAGCTACAAGCCAGCCCTCCACCTCCCATGGAAGTGCACCATACAACTCTCCAGCTGGTGTTACAAAGGGAAGGATGGAAAAGGTGAAGTAGGACATAACATCTCTGGAGTCTCCAAGACAGGAATGAGAAACTGGGGGTATGGGGAACTGAGGCACAGATTTTTTTTTTTTTTTAAATATTGGTATTTGGAAATCAAACAAGTCCTCTCTGGTTCTTACTCCCCTCAAAGGTTTAGACCAATGATCTTTGAAAACCCTTACCCAACACACTGCCCAGGAGATAACTTAGGTAATGTAGTTGATGAATACAGCAAGACTCCTGCTGTTGTTGGAAATCACACTCCACTCCAGCAGTGGCCTGCTCTCAATGGCTGCAGGAGCCCTAAGGTCCATAATCCTCATCCACATAGAGCTGAAGATGACCTCCCTGCAGGGCACCACAGTGTGTTCCAGCAACTCCTACACGCCCTCTCCAACCTTGCACACCTGAGCTTTCCCTACTCCTTCACCCCAAAGGGGCTGGGGTCACATCACCACAGGACTCCAGATGCCCCTGCAGTTCCTGACAGGCTGAGAAGCACAGCTCTTTCTCTGCTGCCTCAAGCAGATGAGCAAGAGCTGTACCCAAGAGCCGTTTCCAAGCAGAAAATGCTTGGAAACATGCTAGTTTGCTTGGGAAGCTAAGCTGTTGTCAAATAAATGCCAAATACACATGGGTAAGGAGTTGGTGTCTATCAGTGGTACAACTGTATCCCACACACACAACTGGAACATCAGAAAATTGGTACAGCCATGCAGAGGAGCACAAGATACCCCAACTTGACTTGGTCTGAAGCAAGTTAGAACAAACATCTCACTCTGAAGGAAAATCCCCTTCTGTAGACAAGCCACTTTTTAATAATAAGTGCTAAATGGACTATTCAAGCAGGTAATTAATGTTAATTAACATATGTCAGGCCATAAATTGGCTAAATGTACCTCATTTTCCAAGCTTGGTGTGTGGCAATGCTCAGGAAATTGTAACAGAACAGTCTAAGTTTGTAGAAGCACAAAAAATAGAGCAAATAAAAGGTTAAGCATAATCTTCACTTAACTCACGGTGTGCTGAGCCAGCAGCACAGAAAACTGCATGACTATGCACATTACTTAAACATTTCATTTTGCTCCTGAACCGCTGCGCTACACACATATTGTCAGCCCCAAGAAAAGCCACATCAAAAAAACCCCTGCAGCTCCCTAAGTGCTGTGGTATCAGCCAGGCCTTTATCGGGATCGTTGCTATGTGCGGGACTTGGATGCACCTCCTGTTCCAGGACCTGGCCACGCTGTGGCCCTTTCCAGAGTCAATTTGAGAATCACAGTTTCCCATGGCAAGGGGAACGAATCAGCAGCTCGGGGATGCTCAGAGCTTGCCCTTCTCCAGACAGAGTACCTCCAAACACAGAGGGACCCTTGCTTTTAAAACAAACTAATATTGCCATTTTGCAATGCTGCCCTTGGGCACATTTTCTGTGACAGACATAGTAGCAAGGCTTTTTTAAAAAGTGGGAGAGAAACAAGAACATACAGAGACTTTAGTCTAAGTAGCAACTTGCATTAGGAAACACTTTCAGTTTCTCCTTTGGCAAGCTGCCACTACACCAAGACCCACTTTAATTGCATTGCAAATAAGGAACAATCTTCACAAAAGATTTTCCATACTTCCACGCAAACTAGCTGGCTGCCAAAATCTAGCAGGGCACCTTTAGGAGGCTGCCACCTAGAGAAATGCTTTGGCTGCTTATCCTAAGTTTTCCCTTATCTCCAAGGCAGTCCCTTCGGACTCCCTTTGAAGCCAGTACACTCACAGTAAATTTCTGGGGTGGTTTTACACTTGCTCACCCTGTCCACCCCAGGCCAGCTGGCTGAAACCCACACAGCCGCTGCAGGAGAGTGTGGGGGGCCTGCCCCAGAGCTGCCTACCTTCCACTCTGGGCTGCTACTTTGTCCACATCTGCACAAAGAGCTTTCACAAAACCACACAGCTAACCCTAATCACTCGCCTTTCTAAATGCACCAGCACGTGCCCAGCCTCCCCTAATCTCCCAGGATTACAGCAAAGTAATGTAGCACCACCAAAATGACCCGAATACAAAATGGCCTCGAGAGTAAGACACCACTTGCTTCACCAGGACAACACCAAGCAGAGGCAGGATGTCCCAGGGCAGCAGTGTCATGACATTTCTCCTCCCCAGCCTTATAGTCTCAGAGAGTGTTTGTTCAGGCCAGTACAATACATCACATATAGCTGCCACGAAGGTGATTTAATTTTTATTAGCGTTAACTGTGTACTTTCAAACACAGAGGTAAGGGTAGAAGCCAGCCACTGACTCTAAAGCTTCCTATTTTAAATATGCTCAAATTTCAAATATTGACATTAATAAACCTATTATAGACAACGTCAATTGCTGCATGACTGTTTTAGGTAACCTCCTGTCTTCAAACAATGGAGGGACATTGATTCCATCATGCAGGTCTACCTGGCAGCAACATTATCCAGCAATACCACAACATCATTGACTGGAAGTTTCCCATTCACATTAAAAGTTGAGTTTATCAGAGCCTGTGATTCTTTGCAGCTGAAGACATTCACCGCAGTGATGTGTTTATGTCTGTTTATTTAACAAGTCCTTCAGCAGAGGTGCTCCTCACTGTCACACTGTGGATCAAACAATGTCAGTAATTCTGGGAGAGCTACCTACTTGGTCTCTCTCACTGCTCTAATAGTCGTCACCTGCCTGCATGAGCTGGGGAAAAGGGAGATCTTTGATGCACATTACAGATATGAAATAACAATGTGCGCTAATATCTACATATGGTTTCTATTGGAAAGTTTAAAAAGTCATTTGTTACTGTGATATTAAAGTATATATTCCTCTTTGATGCAAGACATTTGTTATCTAGTGGTTTCAACCACTGGAACCACATATCTCTTTACACTGCTCAGCACAAAAGTCACTTACAAATGTTTCTGAGTACTTTGTTAAAGCACAACACAGTAAGGCTTTGATCAGGTAAGATGCTTAAGCAGTAAGTTTAAGCACACAAGTAATCCCAGTGAAGTCCCAAGGATCCATTCACGTGCTTAAATCCATGCTCTCCTTGGTAGGTCAAAACTTAAAATAATCAGGCTACAGCTTGTAACTCAAATTCTTCTATACAGATGAATAAGGCAACACAAAAATATATTTAAAAATACAATAGAAGGCTGGAAAAAATATTCTTGCTAGCAGTTAATTGGGAAACAGAACCTTTAAAGAAATAAGAAAAAAGTTTAAAAGTCAGCAGAGGAAAAAAAGAAACTGATGCAGACTCCAGTTTTATGTTGCCACTCCTGATAAAGACATTGTGTGTCAGTCCAAGGAAGGAGAAATAAGAAGAAAGAGAGTAGTGTTACTTCCTTCTCACATCTTGCAAGAAGATGATAAAAAGAGTACGACACATCTTGAGTATCAGTATCTCGCTAACAGATTTAGACATCTGTCTGCATCACTGGCAAATTTCTCAAGCCTTTTCAAGTCTCTGTAATTAGAGAGGAGACTCATGCATTTGCTACACTGAAGGGACTGCAGCCCTTTTGTACATATTGGCCAATAAAACGTGGAAAGAAATGATGGAATGTCCATGTATAAAGTTGGAAAAAACCTCCTCTTCAAAGTAAATACCCCGGCAGCTACTATCTTTTATGGGCAAGGTGAATACAACAGGTGTAAAACAGAATAGGCTTTTGATATGAAAAACAAATCAAAACAAATCAGCTACATTTAAATTTACGAATTGCTGGTATCTGTATAAAGGACGAGATTCATAGTCTTGCCATACCGCTTAACAAAGAGGAAAATAGTCCCCCTAGTGTACTCTCCATGTAGAAAAGACTGTTTCACAAGATAATGCTGCAAGAAATTAGAAAATAATGTTGTGGGAAGAGGTATGGAATTATTTAACCTGTAGTGAAACTGGGCACCTCTACTACGTACACAGAACAAAAAGGTTTTTCAGTTTCCTATTTCAAGATTATTGAGGGAAGTGAGTGCTTCACCCTAAATACTTGCAAAGTAAACTTGGTTTTTAAGTCAGCACACTAGTTTTGTGACTGCAGGACTTTGATTGGGTAACAGATACCTGAATGAGGAAAGATCTAGTCATCGAGGAGCTCTGTAGAAGTACCTGGAACAGTTACCTGGCACAGTGCATTTCACAAGGGTGAAATCAGCTCACCCTGGGATCATCTTCCCTGCTCCAGTGATGACGAAGATAAATACCGACCTTCCCTAAATATTCAAGATAGAAGCAGATATTGGAACATACATGGAAATCCTCTCCAGTGGTTTGCAAGTATACAGGATTGCACATCAACTGGGGCCACCCATGGCACAGAGGAGTATCCAGAGTGTGGCACCTCTGCAGCACTGCACCGTACACTACTGCCCTAGTTAGCTTCAGGCACTATTAGGTTAGCAAACGTCTCACCGGGGCCAGGGGGAAGCAAAGGAGATTGTTGAGGAGATTGTTGGGCAAACCTTATCCAAATTACCGGAAACATAATATATGCCTTCTCAACCACATCTGAAATATTCACTTCTGCTTTAATGACCTAGGCAGGAAAAAAAAAGAAAAAAAAAAAAGTGATAGTTGTAACTTTAATTTATAGCTCTCAAAATAATTGTTTGAGGAGAATAATCCCGGCTGTGTTTATGGATTATGGTATTCGGCACATCTCACTGGAAACAGTATTAATATTTCATATATAATAATACATAAGGTAATAAGACCAAGTTCACTTCTTCCCTTTGTTTAAAATAACAATTTTCCTACTCAGTGGCAGAGCAGAATTTTGTTAAGTGGGCTTGCTAGCTTCAACGATGAATTTAGCTGTGCAGAAATATTCTAAATTAAGATAAAAGCCTCCTAACACAGAACTATCTTCTGCTCATTTAAAGTTTTGGTGTAACTAGCAATCTGAAGAAGTCTAATGTGAAAAGCTGACATTAGTTTCTGAAGAGTTGTATTCATTACCTGTGAAGGAAACAAAGATGATAATAACATATAATGTGTTTTAGCATCAGGAGACTAAGATGGAGTCCCCGTATCAGAGTGTTGCCTCTGCACAAAATAAGCTATTCTCCAGCCAAGGAATTGAAGTAGTCCCCTTCTGAATGTATACGCACTTGAAAAAGAAATCCTAGCCTTGCTAAAGAATTACATTTTCCAGTTTTAGATGCCTGGCAAATTATTATCTCCTGACCCCTCCTTCGCCCCTTCCAGTATGCCCCTACCACCCACGCACAACTGCACCCACCGTTAATGCGACCAAATGTCTTACCCTAACTTCAGAGACAGTTCACAATCACTAGAGGCAGAATTTGCCACCACCAATGTGCCTGCATCTCTCAAGAAAGGTCATCCTAAAGGCTTGTGAGAAACTTCTGAACTAAATTATAACAGAAGAATCTCAAGGGATCCAAGTTTTTAACATTTTAATTAGCTCCAAGTACCAGTTAATGCTGCTCAGCAAAGGAATCAATATCAAATTAACAGTATAAATTGTCAGAAAAAATTGTGATGGTATTAAGGATACTAATCAATGTAAGCACTTCATGTTATGGCCCAGATTCTGCTTCTGCTAAAGCAAAAAGGAGTTATGCCACCAAATTCAGCCAAACAGTGTCAGCCCTATTGTTTGGTAAGTCTTCTTTTAAAGCAGATATTGAGAATTAACTGAAAATTCAAAGTACCAGATAAAAATTCTGGATTTGTCATAGCAGTTGACATCTAAGGCCACTGCTTCTGTGTGAAACTGAACATCTTATGAAGGCACAGGCTGTCACTGGAAGATGAACCCTTTATCTCACTCTGCGTCACACTTGTCAGATCAAAATTCAACACCTAATACAGACACAAATGCTGTGAAAAAGATGTGTGGTTTTAAAAGCCTTGTCTTCAACTACCTACCAGTGATAAACTTTGTGTTTGTATTTTCCCCAGCCTGAGACAAGTCTGTCAACTAAATACTTCCTCTACTGTGCTTCATTTGGAAGGTAAAAATCATACAGCTGCACTTCAAATCCTAGCAGCAAGTCCTACTCAGGCACCAAAGTACAAGACAGAGCTGCTAGGACAGAAACTGCCAGAAATGTTTCACCTATACAGTATTTCTGACCAATTTGTATGCTGAAAGTTATCACCTGATCTAAACCCAGATAGATTCAAAGAGAAACATTAATTTCTCCATAAAAGCGTTGAACTTGCTGGCAAATTTACCTTCAGCCATCCATTCAAAAAGTCCGTGTCAGATGCTGCTAGTATCGGCCCCAAGCAACAACTGAACCTTGCCGGGATTTCCTTCTGCAAACAGTATCGGCATCAAGCAGCACCTGCATTTCTGCACAGCTGCAAGTACGTGACATTTCGGCGTCCAACAGACGCTGACAGATGAACAGGAAAACGAGAAGGAAAAAAAGCAGTTCTGGAAATCACTTCAAATGTGCTTTACGTGCAGCTCTGGCTCCTGGTAGGCCTTATAAGACTCTTTCTTGACGGTAAAACCCTGCCTGCCTGCAACGTGCTTTTGCACGCGCTGAGTAAACAAGCTACAACACCAGATTTCCACCCCCCCTCACTTATTAAAACAGTAGTACTCTTAGCTGCTCACTGTCGCAGTGCTGGACAGAAAATGCTGGGCTATCAGTAGACGGTGTTCTCATACACTGGCAACGCAGGAATCGCAAACCAAGCATTCCCGTGGCTGAACAGCCAATAGCTCCATGCTTTGATTAACTTTATGAAGAAATGTCAAAACCTAAATTTCTCTCCACTGCCTTTGAGGAACACATGGGCAAAAAACTGAGCGTTTTCTTGACAAAAATAATAAAGTCGTTCTGTATTTGAGCTTTGAAACTCAGACTGACAATGCATAAAAGCAATTCTGTTCAATTCCATCACGAGTTACCTCCGGGTGTTACCATAACTCTTAAAAAAAAAAAAAAAGGCAAAACAAAACCCACGCACCTTACAAATATTTTTTCATTTTTTCTTTCTCTCTCTCCCTCTCTCTTTCCTTGCTTATGTGCTTGTGCATCACAAAAGGCAGCTCCGCTCCAGCGTGTACTCTGCCCCCAGAGTAATAGCCCTCACCGCTTGAACACAGCAACAGGAAAGAGACAAAACTTTCCTTAATCCCTCCCTTAAAAAAAGCAAAGCGGACAGGGCGACCACCACCAGCATGACCAGCACCAGCGCCCGGCGGGCTGTCGGGGCCAGCCGCCAGCACCCCGCTCCGCATCCTCCACGGGCAGCCNCTCCTCCTCGTCGTCCTCCTCCTCGGGGATCATGGAGGCGGCGTCGGCGGTCGACTCGCCGGTGGGCTTGGCTGGGCTGGCCTGCAG
>VXBI01010137.1:1393343-1405399 GCA_013397375.1 Toxostoma redivivum | reverse complement strand
CTTCCCCCTCCCCCGCCACTAACTCCTTATGCAACGCGGCCGTGTCCACTTAAACCCGTCTCGTTTACCCCACGGGGGTTAATTATACCCACTTATCGCTTAATTGCTNCTGCCCCGCGCCGGCCCCGCCCCCACCAAGCTAGGCTGCGCCGTGCGAACTGAATGATGTCATGCTCCGGGGCCGCGCGTGACCGCTGGGGCCCGCCCTCGCCGCCCATTGGCCGTTGCTCGTCGCCCGTCAGGCCTGCGGCGCCTCCCATTGGCTGGCGCCTCCGCCCCTCCACTGCCCCTCGGAAAATAATAAACAATCGAGTAAAATGCGGCGCGGCGCGGGCTCCGCGCCCCCTCGCCTGGAGCTGCTCTTTGCCTGCAGCCCTGACGCCAGAAAAGCCTCTTCTGAAGCTGCCGCGGCGCTCGCACGAAAATTGCTTTCAGCCAGAAGCTACTGCTGCACTGAGGACCAAGCAGAGCCACCTCTCGCCTTTCCCCGATCCCCTTGTCTCAAAGCTAAGTTGTGCCAGGCTGCAGGTGCCCTCCAGATGCGAGCTTGGAGGCAGTGGAGATCTGTGTGCGGTGGGAGGGCACTGGGTGGGTACGTGTCTGGCAGCCAGGTGTGCCAATCCAGTGTGCCAAATGCCTAGAGGTAGGGCACCGACAGGGAGACCTTGAAGCCACACCTCTGAAACTATGTCAGTGTCGCTTGTCTTCGCGGGACAAAAAACGTCCCCGAGGTGACTGTCCTGTCCGCGTGGTGCCGTGCAGAGAGATGCATCCTCAATCCTTGCTTCGTTGTGGTGGTGCTTACACAGCATAGCCCTGAAATAACTAGCTCTCTCACAGCCCTGCTTCCCTCTATCTGCAAACAGAAGGGGCGCTTGTACAGCTGGGGATTTAATCGGGGATCAGGTGACGAGAATGAGGGCCGCAGGAAAGGATTTACCTTTTCTCAGGCTCGCAGCCTAGCCTCTCCTTTTGACAGCAGGTGCCCAATACGGCCTATTTCACTTCCTCCAAAAATTTTCTCCCGAACGTGGCCCCTGGAGGAAGACGTCTAAGCACCTCCCTCATGCTGTCATCCTGTATATCCAGTGATCAGAGCACTTGTTCAGGAGCTGAAGATGTGGCTCCTGGTCCTTTTCCCAGGACTTTGTGTTTTCTTCCCTGACAGATGTTTTATGTGAAGTACATAGAGCACACTTTCAAAAGGGGACTGAAATCCAAGGCTGCTCCCCTCCCTTCCCCATGGCAATGTTATTATTGCTAGGTCATGGCCTCTCCTTGATTGCTCCCGTGAATCCCGAGGCCCCACCCTCTCCCCCAAGCAGCAGTACGGGTTCAACAGGCTGGTTGGTAATGGAGTGCGTGTTAGGCTAGCCTGCCTCCCTGGTAAGATAGATACTCTTCGGGAAGGTCAGAGCGGGGCAGCTGAACCCCGGCGGGCAGAAGACAGAGAAAATGACCTCGTGTCTCCTGGTGTGAGTGGCACTGCAAGGCACACAGGGGGAAGGAAATCTCCCCTGGGGAAGTTGAGGAGAGGTTCAAAAGGGGCTGGTGAAGTGCTAAGCAAAAGCAGTCAGCGCCTTAGCACATGGTGGAGAAGTCGATTTATAAGCATTTGCAGCTGGTTCTCTCTCCCCTACCTCGGAGGAACTGGGTAACTGCTGACTCAGGAGCTGCATCTAGTCGGAGGAATGGGGTCGGGGTCATGTTTCCCGAGTGTCTGTACACGGCACAGAGCGATGGGATAGCGCCGGGCACCTTCTACCTGCTGTCCCGTCCTGGAAGAGCAATCACAGCCGCATGCTCTAAGAAGCCAGAGCCTTTTTGGTATGTGTTGGATGTGCTCTGAGCAGGCTGCGCAGCGGGCCGTGGGTCTCGTCTTGCATGGAAACCTGTCCGAGCTACGAATTCCAGCACTGGGGGAGGCAAGCACAGGGCTGCCCAACATGGGGTGGTTGTGAATATGTGAAAGGCAGAATATCCTGTATCTTGAGATGCTGACAACCTAAAAATAGGACTTCATTGCCTCCAGGATTAGGCATCACTTGAGCAGGGGATTTTGAGAGGGCAGTTCGGAACGTTAATGCCTCAGTTCTGCCCCGGTCCTGTTCTGGTGTTAAAGACCTTACATTCCTTGCAGCTCATGTGAATGTCACTCAAACATGCTCAGGGCATGCAGTTACAGCAACTGACCTGCAAACTCCTCCTGGAATCAGAAAAGTGGAGTTCTTCCATTTGCATACACCCTTGCCTGCCTTACAAAATAATTTCCTTCAACTTAGCAAACCAAAATGTCACCCGAAGTCATTCACTGCCAGCTGGACCTATGGAGAGGCAATGACAAAAAGAGTGAGACCTGATTTTATTGGTTTTTAGTTTTGGGGGATACCATTTAGGTGAGCCCATCTAATTGAATACATGCTGATCTGCTAAAGAGCTTGCTGCTTCTAAATACAGTAGCTACTCTACATAGTAGGCACGTCTAGTTTAAAATATAGGTAAAGGTATTATAAATCTTGTTTAACCAAAATGGACTTTTTTCCTTGGAAGTAAGCAGGGAAAACTGGGGAAGAACTCTAGCTGAGGTCTGACAGATGTTCAAGTATGTGAAGCTTAAAGAGGAACATGTGCTATTCAGTTTGCTCACGGAGCCTTTGTGACCCATGTCTTCACAGTAATGATGACACAAGCTTTTTTGAATAAAAGGAAGAAATTAACTGCCGTGGCTAATTGCACCCTTGCTAGCTTGCTAACCAAGGACACCATTTGACTGTGAAAATTGTTGGTGTACCCAGATCTCTCAGCTGGAGAGAATATCCAAAGTGAGAGTGTTCCCATATCTGTGGGTTAGAAGGGCTATTTTAAAAACTTCCTTTAAAAATTGGAAAATTAAACACTATTGCTTTAAAACAGTGGTGCACTGCTTTGAAAAATTAAGATCGTGTGGAATCATTTATTACTTTTCAATATGTATTCAGTCTCTGGTGCAATTTTATGTACTTGCTAATGCATAAAGTCTTTTGGAGCAGGAATAAAGCACCACAAAGCATGATTTAATGCTATAGGGTTACCAGATCTGTTTTACATTACTGGATGTTTCAATCTGCTGAAAAGAAGGGGTTGTCCCTGAACCAATGAAACAATGAGGTGGAAGGGAGGGGGAAGCCCATAAATCTGAAACACTTTGGAAATATAGTGCACATATCAACAAAAACTTTTAAAGGATTCAGTGGGGATTTGGCTGCATACAAGATTCAAATTATGTACATTTATATTAGTAACAGGAAAGTTAAACCAAAGTCAGTATTAATGGTACAATACTTGATTGCAATTTAAGGCATCTTAATAAATCATGTTTTCAAACAGTACGGGCCTACATAAGCATGTGACTGTAAGAGAAAATAAGAGCAAGTAATCCAGGACTGCACAAAAGTGCTTTTGTTTGTAGTTCTGTGGTCACTGGAAGTGCCTATTCTTGTGCTTATTCACAAACACCTCTGGCTCCTTCTTCCAGAAATCCTATCCAAACGTTTTTGTTCTGACTTTGTTAGAGGACTTTGTGCTTTGGTTCTTTTCATATGACTTGTTCAGGGTTCAGCCTTACAGCATCTTTCCTCTGGCAAGGGACTGAGATGGGTCCAATGCCTTTACTGCTTTTTTTTTTTCCCCTTTTGCCTTCTTTTTCCCCCCCAGAATGACAAGCTGTGGGGCAATCTTTGCTCTCAGGGCCTGGGCATTTCCCTTTCACTGGTTCAGCAGGGATCAACAAGAAGAGGCCAAGTCTGACAAGTAAACCATGCATGGTTTGAGCCACCTGACAATGAACTCTGCAGGCACAGGAGGCAACCTTTCTGCTTTTATCATGAACCTGAGAGCAGTATAACCGTCTGGTTAGTTATAATTTACCAGAAACCCCATTTTTCATCTCAATGTAGTGGTATGCTTTCTTTTAAATGTCATCTGTAGAGTCTCCCAGTGAGTGGGAGCTTCAGTTTTGCTTTGTATTTATTACAGATACTGACAAAAACTAGTCCACCAGGTTCTGAATAAGACCCATATTCTTTCTTAGAGGCCTAAGCACACTAAAAAGAGTTTTCAGTAACTTTAATACTTCAATCAAAATATTTTTCAGTATATATTTGTCATTTATAACCAGTAAAATATTTGACTGGTTCTTTTATTAATTTTGAAATCTTATATTTTCAGCAGCTTTATTAAGCAAGAATATTAATCTTCAGCTTTCCTGTAGCGCTGGAGCTTGTTCATCATGGCTGTGCCTTCCATCATTCTTTGGTAATTGATAGTAGTAATTTCAAGTAAGTTCAGATCTTTGGTTCAAAATAAATAGTATGCATGTGTCTTCTGGATCAGCCCCTTAATGTGACCTGTTTTGTCTGTTCAAATTATAGTATCAAAATAAAAATATTCAGAAAAATTGAGCCAGTTGAATGAATATATAATCAGTATTAAAACCAATACAATGAGGACTAATTGCTGTCTTCAATTAACTTTTGCCCAGACCCTGTATCTAAGAGCCATTGGAAAATCTTAAATAAAATACTCTTTAAAGTCCTTTCAAGCTTTTTCAAGAACAGTTGTCAGTTTAAGCATGTATTCCTACTTTAACTTGTATGTTTGTTAAGACTATTGCTTGTCTGTAGATGGCAATAGCATTACAGTGGTGAAGTAGCCCCCAGCCTGTGAAATAAGCCTGTGATGTTGGTGAGCATTAACTTTGAGAATGGAGAGAAAAAATATCTTGCCTTTTTCTTTTCTGTTTTTTTTTTTTTTTTTTAATTTGTTTTATGTCTGTAGCAGTGGCAATGGGGACTGTTCTACTTGCAGGAATGTTGGGACTAATGTGAGAAAAGATCCTGGAGTGATGAGGCAGCATATTTCCCATGTCTGAGGTCAGGATTTGTTCTGTGAAGCTGACCTTTAAAACAGCCTGAAAATGAGGAACGTGGCACCAGAGAGCAGAGCAGGAAGCATGAAATTATGTAAGATATGTTTCTTCTGCATATGAAATACTTTTTTTTTTTTTTAAAGCTCCAGGTTTGTGATTCAGCATTTTCTGCCACTGAGAGATACAAGAAAGGGGAAAATTCTGTAGCAAAAAGGAAAGTCCCTATGGTTCTAATCAAAACCTAATAAAATACTAGCCAACAGGTATTTTTGTTCCCTTCTGATGAGCTGGGGTTGAGATTGTATTTTCCTAAAATTACTCTCCCCCCAGCCTCCTGATTTGAGAACCCTGGAATTAAAGGCAAAGTTTCATTTAGGCAGAGCCTGGGCACCTTTTCTATATATAATCTGTGTGAAGTGCCTCCAGCTTTGTTGGCATTGGATTCCTGGGTGACAAGCAACTGCAGGACAGGCCTGTGATGAGGAAGCTCCAGGGTGCTGGTGCCCAGTGGATGTTTGGTGCAGGACAGGCAGGTGAGGGACCCCCCAGGGGTAAAGCATCAGCTTGGGTGAGGGTGCCAGCCTGGGTTTGATCCCAGCTGCATAGTGATGCAAGCCCTAGACACAAGCTCTCCTCTCGGAGCTTATGCAAAAGTGCCTTTACTGCCTTTTTTTCCTTCTTGCCTTTCCGCCCCGTGCCCTTTCCCTTGCTGAGATGCATGAGGTTGCATTGAGAGGTTTGATGCAACTGCCGGATGCCCCAGCCTGTTGCTGCCTCCCTGGTCTTAGAAACGCTGCTGGCCTGTTTGGAATGAGAAAATAACGGAGCCATTTCATCCTTCTCCCTCCTTGGAGACTGGTTCTGTGTTAAGATGGCATTTACTTCTCTTGCTAAAGAAGGTGGCAGTGGTGGGGAGTAGTCCCAGGGAGTGGAGCTCAGCTGGGTCCATGGAGAGACTGGTCTCCAGCACAGTGTTGGCCTCAGGATGTTAGCATTTTCCCAAAGAGTTCCCAGGTATGGGCATAAAAAGTCTGCAGTCGCTACACTTTGATGGGTAAGAGGGTTTAACAGCCTGTACACAGCTAGTCTGTGCCCATTGGCTTGTTTATCTTTATGGATGCGGTCTGGGTGTGTCTGGGGTGATCTGTGCTCAGAGCAGAACCCTGCACAGGGACAGCCTTGCTTTCCAGTGTTAAATTGTGTCATGGGGAAGAAGGGAGACAGCCTTGTTATGCTTTCCCTTTATGTGCTGAGATGGCAGCACCAGTGGAAGTGAATGATGGCTCTTTTTTGTGAGCTCCAAATGCCAGACAGAAAGAAGCTGGCTTGCATCTGCCTCAGACTCTGAATAGATTTCTCTTTTTTTTTTTTTTTATTTTGAGTCCTAAGGGACAAGCAAATGGATATAAGCACGTATTGTATTTGAGAGACCAGCACTGGGATGGCGTACATATTATAAATTGATATTGAAAAATGGGTGGTGGAACATTAGAGCCACACAAAATGATTCAGAGCCTGAAGAAAATGCTTCGCAATGGGAGACATAAAGCACTTTGTCTCTTTAGTTTATCAAAAAAGGCCAAGAAGAGAATTGATTGTGATGGTGAAGGAACTTCCTTGGAAGAAAAATATCAGGTACTGAAAGGCTCTTTAATCTAGTAAATTATGAGAATGTGTTTCAGCAAGCTGCAATCAGATACATTCATATGAAAAACTGGGCACAAGTTTATTGGAATGACGGTAGTTAATCACCATAACAAGCTGTCAGGGTAGTTGGAACATTTTCCAGATGTGTCCAAGCCAAGACAGGCCTGTTTCTGAAGGGTGTGTACTTACCACAGTTAAAAGCGTGAGGGACACTGCAGTCAAGTCTCAGGCAAGGTAAACAGGTGAGGTTTGAAGGACTGTGATGTGTGACAGGCTTGACTAACAGCTCCCAAAGGAGCTGTGAAGATCTTATGGTTCCCATCTGTCCTTAACCTCTGAGAGACTGAGAAAAACAGCACTTAGAAGAAAGTGGAAGGGAGGAATCAGAATGGCAGCCTCATCCCTGGCACTCTCCTGTGACCTCTGTTTCCAGGAGGACTGTGTCTTTTACCTGCTTGGGGCTTTACTAATGTTTGCTCTATTCCCAACACAAGAACAACCTTCCTCCAGTCCACAAGCTCCCTGTACAGATTGGTATCAGCACCTTTCAATTTAGGAGAGAATGAGTAAAAATTCATGATGTTCAGCAGCTCAGTAGTAGCTGGGATAAGTAGTTTCCTTTTTCATTTTTTTTAATTCCATCTTCTTAAGCTTTGGACTTGCCTGTTCTTCACTTGCCTCTTCTTCACACCTCCTAGTTTCCCTAGTATCCATTTCCTTGTATTGTCTTTGCCGCTAAACTCTGTATTTTCCTACATTAATCTGTGGTGTGGGATGTTTTGGAGAGTGCTTCCTACCTACAATTTCACAAAACAAACCCTGTCTTTCTTGCACAGATTTCACACAGGACAGGTATGTCAGTGATGTGCTGTGTAGATAAGAGCTTGTCAGAAACTTTTTGATAAAGTACCTTTCATCCAGAAGTACAAATTTGTAGCTGCTGTAGCTATTGATGGGTATCTTTTCAAAATACCTGCAGTCTGTATCTAGAGAAGTGCTCTAATCTAATTTTAAAAACAAGGCTCCTTTTCCAGAAAACCAACAAATTGGTGATGGAAATCAGGAATTTCTTCTCTCCTGTTGCCTTTTCTGGGGTCCCAGTGATTTCTTGCTTATTCCCCATCTGCCAGGGATGCAAGTATTTTATTCTCTCAAGCCCTGAGAAAAGTTTGCTCACTTTTCCTTGTTCCAAAGGGAAATTATGTACAAAGTCAGAGCTGAAACAGGGCAAGTTATTTCCACACAGCATCCTTATCTTCAAATTGGAGAGACATGGATTTGAAAGGTGGTCTGTTTGGTGGATAAGGCCAGAGAGTTGTGGTCAGAGACTCTATGCCTAGGTAGAGGCTGGTGCCGAGTGGTGTCCCTTGAGGCTCTGTCTCTTTAGTATCTTTATTAATGACAGTAGGACCAAGTGCACCCTCAGCAAGTTTGCAGATGGCATAAAGCTGAGCGGTGCAGTTGACACAACGGAGAGAAGGGATGGCATCTAGAGGAACCTGGACAAACTGGAGAAGTGGACCCATGAGAACCTCATGAGGTTCAACAAGTTCAAGGTGCTGCAGCTGGGTCAGGGCAATCCCAGACAGTACAAACTGGAAGAAGAACTCATGGAGATCAGCCCTGTGGAGAAGGACTTCTGGGTTCTTGTGGATGAAAAGCTGGACAGGAGCCAACAGTGTACACTTGCAGCCCAGAAAGCCAAACGCATCCTGGGCTGCAATTAGAGGTATGGCTAGCAGGTCAAGGTGATTCTGCTCCTCTACTCTGCTCTCTGAGCCCCCATCTGGAGTGCTGCATCCAGCTCTGGGGTTACCAGCACAAGAAAGATGTGAACCTGTTAGAGTGAGTCCAGAGGAAGCCATGAAGATGATCAGAGGGATGGAGCACCTCTCCTGCCCAGGCAGGCCAAGTGAGCTGGGATTGCTCTTCTCTTGATGGAGAAGAGAAGGCTCCAGGAAGACCTCATTGCAGCCTTCCAGTACTTAAAGTGGCTTATAAAAGTGAGGGAGAGCGGCTTTTTACATGTGATAAGGGGGAATGGTTTTAAGCTTAAAGAGGATAGGTCTAGATTAGATGTTAGGGAGAAATTCTTTACTGTGAGGGCAGTGAGACACTCAAGTTGCCCAGAGAAGTTGTGGGTGCCCCATCCCTGGAAGTGTTCAAGGCCAGGCTGGATGGAGCTCGAAGTAAACTGATCTACTGGAAGGTGTCTCTGCCCCTGGCAGAGGGGTAGGAACTAGATAATCTTTAAGGTCCCTTCCCATCCAAACTATTCTATGGTTGTATGAAATGAAAGGGTGGAGTTGTCATCCAGTTGTCATGCAGTATTGTTGTCAATACCCACAAACCATTAACCTGGTTTATAGACTCTATAGAACAGGGAAGTTAGAGGTGGAGCAGGGTTTTTTACTGAGATCTCCAAATTGTGAGTCCTGAACTTATTTTTATGTGGGGAAAAAACCCTTTGAAGAATAAGAAAATTTTATTGGGGGGGTGGGGTTTCATGATTTGGGGGATTTTTTTGGAGGACATGCAAGAAATTTTCTAACCAGTTTTCCTGAAGCCCCCATACCTCTGGAAAGCAGAAGTGTCTGCATGAGTGAAGAGCTCCAGCACAGGAAAGTACAGAGGATTTAAGAAGAATAAGGCTTTGGCTGGGGTGATGGAAGTGGGGAAGTCCTGCAGCCACTGGTAGGCTTTTCTGCAAAGACTGCAGTTGCAAATAGACCCAGGCAGGAGCCCATCCAGACTTTAAGAAACATTTAGCTTTAGAACTTAAGATCCCATGTTTTACTCTGAACTGAACCCATGAGTCTAAAACTTCTTTAAACTCTGGATCAATGTTGCTTTCAACTTTACCCTGTAGGTTGGATCCATTTGTTTAGTCATTGGCCAGATAAAGGTTACTCTTTGTCTCAAGAGAAAAGATTCACCTTGCTCTCTGTCTCCGGTTAGTTTACTATTGTCTCCAGAGTTCATCCTCTTTTATATGCATATCCTGCTGCTAAATGTGGATAAAATAAGCAGATAGTCCTTTTACTCCCTTTCCTTCCAGCTTGTTGATACAGGATTCAGTCATATGCATGGGAATGTGTAACTGAAGGATGTTGGCCCTGCCCAGCTGGCCTGGATCTCACCTCTAAGCCTATACTCAAAAAAAACCCCTACCTATTCTGAACAGCATGGGAAGCTCTCCAGGGACCAGAATGTGAAAATTAATCAATTCTTGTAGAAATGTTTCTGTAATGTTGTGGAATCCAGCCAAGAGACATGATGAATGTGAAAACTGTTTTCTAGGACATCCAGTTTCATTTAATTTTGTCATCTCCATAAAACTTTTCAGTAAATGTCTGTATGCTTCCATCCTGCATCCTTTTGTGATGTGGTTACCCTGGCAATCCACCTGACTTTCCAGAAAAGCCAGCTCCATCAAAGTTCATTGACTTGCTACATTAAAGGCCTTGAGTAGGCTTCAGCATCTATTGATGCCAGTTCTTTCATAGGCTTGTACTGTTATGAGAACAGATCTGCACAGGGAGTTATGCTCTAGCATGCTTGATTGGAGCTGATTTTTTTTTCCTTCTTCTTCACTCTACATGGACCAATAATCTTGAAACACTGAGGTAATTTTTCTGCATATTGTCAGACTTCTGTTCCAGCAGATTCTCTATAAAGTTTTTCAGGAAAGGTCTCTTCTTCTGTACCACCCTTCAATGTGTTTGTGCAATAGTTTGACTTCAAAAAATCTCAATATAATTTCTTCCTTCAGTTAAGCCACAGAGGGACCAATGTTTAACAAGTTCATCTTAAATTTAGCATTTTTTTAACACTTGAGGATTAAGAAATAGAGCCTTAAAGGTACTTAAGCATGCAAGAACACCCAGCATTGAAATGCCTGACTCCCTGAGTACCACATGGAGTGCTTGCACTTTATGAGGGGAAAGTTTGGTGCCTCAGAAGAACAGAATCTGAATGCAGAAGGAGCTGCTTGAACCAATCAACAGAGGTATGAGCCTGAAAAGGGAAATCACATGGGGAAGACCAAGCAGACAAGAGCTGCTCTCATGATAGAAACAAACAACAAAATAATTTTTAAAAAAACAAACCAAACAACAACCCATAAAAATGTTAAAGAGAGGTTGACCCATCCCCTCTAGTACCTTCTAGTTTCTTTGCTCATGTTTTTGGAGAGGATGCAGTCCGTACATTCTCCTAGGATGTTGTCAGTAGATAGGATTTCTGCAAGCTGAACCCCGTGGGAGGAGGAGGAGGAGAGGTGGAGACAGTGATGATGAAGGGGTGGCAGAACTGGACTAGAGAGCTTCTGGAAGCTCTTAACCATAGTAAGCCCAAGCAAGGGCCATCTTTTTTTATAAAGGCATAGTCATGGGGATATTTTTGAGGAGCCTGTCATAAGCCAAATCCTACAAGTGCTCCAGAGTTCAGAGCATAGGGGTTTCAGGCTTGTGTTCAAAGGCCAGATTCCTCCAAGTCTGTTGCAGATTTTGTGATTTTTTGAGAACAGGATCCCAGCAGAAGATGACCACAATAAAGAGATTTCTTCACTGAAATACAGAGAACAACTCATCAACACAGCTGCCCTTGAATGTGGGGAATTCATAGCTGCATCTGAAGTTGAGTGAGACACTATTTATCATAAGACCACCTGTATGTGCAATGAGAATCCCAGGAATAGGTGGCAGCACCAACTCCACTTGCTAAAAAGTCCCCACATGCAGGAGCAGCAATGATCCCCACTAAGATCTTCTGCACCCCAGGGTGGAGACAGCTTTCCATCACCCAGGCAACATGCTGCCAAGAACTGCTAAAAATGAGGGCTTGGAGACAGGGAACCAGGTGGATCCCTGTCACAGGTAGCCATGCAGAACCTTTCAAAAGGCTTTTTGGGGGCCTGCCTGTGACTTTGCTCAGGAGGACATATGCCCTGTACCCTGCACCAAAGGATCCTGCTGGTGCTGTGACCAGGAGGACTCAGCTTGAGCTATTGCAAGGCAGCTTCTGGCCTTGGAGAGAAGGCTGGGATAGGATCAAGCAACATGAAAGGGGTCACAGCACCAAGAGAGTTCCAGAAGTACTCTCAGACACGTGGTGTGACTCTTGGGGATGGTCCTGTGCAGGGCCAGGAGCTGGTCTTGATGATCCCTGTGGGTCCCTTCCAACTTCTGTGATACAAGGCAGCCCCAATTTCAAGGAAGCCCCTGCTTCCCAAAACCAAGTTATAATTGACTGGTTGTGTATTAAAAACAGAAATCTGTTTAAAAACATAAATCATGGTGAAGGTTGGATCATCCCTGCCCTGTGGAAGGCTCTGCTGCCCAGCTGCTCCACACTTCCCTGTCCAGCCACCACCCTGCAGCCCCTCACGACCCCTCTGCCCCCATCCGTTTTTGCGTCCACCCTGCCCGACACAGGGCTGTATCCCATGCTGGAGTGTGGGTGTGTCTCCCTTTCTTTTTTTTTTTTTTTTTTTTTTACACAA
>VXBI01010137.1:1281125-1393328 GCA_013397375.1 Toxostoma redivivum | reverse complement strand
TTTCTTTTTTTTTTTTTTTTTTTTTTCCCAGCACTCCCCAGAATTTTTCGGGTTGGAGGGGGTCTCTGGAGATCATCCAGTGCCAAAGCAGGGTCACCTAGAGCGGGTGACACAGGAACATGTCCAGGTGGATTTGGTGAGGACATTCCAAAACCTCCACGGACAGCCTATTCCAATAACATAAAGAAGTTCTGCCTCATGTTGAGGTGGAACTTGATGTGTTTTAGTTCACGTCCATTGCTCCTCATCCTGTCGCCGGGCAGCACCGAAAGTGGTCTGGCACCATCTCGGCTCCTGCCTTTGAGGCAGATATATATGCATCAATGGGATCCCCTCTCACTCTTCTCCACTCCAGACTGAACTTTGTGAAAGGGATCTCAGCCCAGGCTAGTACGGTATGTTTGCCTGACTTTGTTCTCAGCCTGGCGGTGCCAGTCTGGGGTGTATTTTGTGTATTTTACCCTCTCCTTGCCAGGCCTTGCTCCGCCGCCGCCCGGCCGCGGAGCGTGCCCGCCATCTTGTGGGCTCTGCCCGCCTTGCAGGCCGCCCTCAGCCCGACCCCGGCGGCGCTCGGGGCCTCAGCGGGAGCCTTCCAGAGCGGATTTAGAATATGGAAGGGAGCTGGGACTGGGACTGCTTCTCCAGAAAAGCTCCGGATGCCCCATCCCTGGAAGTGTTCAAGGCCAGGTTGGGTGGGACTCTAAACAACCTAGTGTAGTGGAAAGTGCTCCTGTCCATGGCAGGGGACGTGGGAACTTTAAGGTCCCTTCTATCCAAGTTATTCTATGATTCTGATTCTGTGATTTTTGCAAACAAGGGTAGGAATAAGCCGAAAACAGTGTCCTGAGGCAGGAATTCCCTTTTTCACTGGGAAGTGGCTGATTGCATAGTGAGTGGATGTGTTTCCAGAACCCCAGCATGTGCAAGTCTTGTGGGGAACCTGGGCTGTCTGTATGATTCCTGTTATCCTAAGGACAGATAGCCCCACAAATCCTTACCAGTCTAGGATTTCATAGCCCTAGCCTGCTAATTTTTTACCATCAGAGAGGCCACCGCGTGCAGAGTCTGGAGAAGACGAGTGAAGAACAGGGAATGCGTTTTGACTGGAAGTGCCACTGAATTGCGGAAACAACGAGCATGGTTGAGGAGAAATTGTCTGCTTGGCACTGCAACAGCCTGCTGAAGAGAGAGCAATGCAAGTGCATGCACACTCCTCTAGGAAAGTGTGAGGAACAAAATTTTTCCTTCCCTGAGGCAAGAGAAGAGATCCCAACACACAGTGGAGCCAGATGATGGCGTATGATGCACCCCGTCCTACAGCGCTAGGGCTAGCTTTCCCTTCTCAGTCAGTCTTTCATGATAATTTACGGTTTATCCTGCCTTAGTCTGGACTTTCTGTTTTGCCTGGATAATGGAACAGTGGTGCCTCAATTCACTTAAAATACAGCATTGAACTTGTCTGTTGTTACTGATGGTAGATGCACCAAAGTTAGAGGAGAGGGACCCACAAATCTTGACAGCTTCCCTAACATCTCCCTTCAACAGGAGCATCTCAGTCCAAGTGAAACAGTAAAATCTTCCCAGAAGCACAGCAGGGCTTTGTACATCCCCCCTTCCATGGGAGAGCTGAAGTGAAGGAGTGAAGTTAATAGGAAGATGGGAGCATGTGTCTCTTTAAAGCTAAGAAATGGGAAGCTCTGCTGAAACTCGCTTTACCCTGCTTTTACCCTCTGCTTACCCTGTTAATATGCAAAAAAATATTCAATCATCTTTCTGTTTGAAAGACAGGAGATAGTAGAGCCCAGCTTCTCTTTTATAGGGATCCGTCTTCCACCCTAAATACATTGGAAGATTTTGACCCAAAGGCTGAGACTTCTGAAGCTCATTTCTTGTTTGGGACATAGGCAGGAGCTTGTGGCATTAATGGCTCCATGGCTTCAGCTCTAAGTGAGCTGGCAAATGTGTTCTCAGCTCAGAAAGTTTTTCTATTTCCTGCTGTAGCAGTTTATCAGAGAAGCGGGTCATAGGATCATAGGATCATAGAATCATAGAATATGCTGAGTTTGAAGGATCCCTCAGGCTCATTCAAGTCCTGCTCCTGGCCCTGCACAGCACCACTCCAAGAATCACACCTTGCATCTGAGAGCATTGTGCAAATGCTTCTTGAACTCTTTCAGGCTTGGTGTTATGACCACTTCCCTGGGGAGCCTGTGCCAGTGCCCAATCACCCTCTGGGTGAAGAACCTTTTCCTAATATCCAACCTATCCCTCCCCCCTCCTGTGGCCCAACTTCAGGCCATTCCCTTTCCAGGTCACCACAGAGAAGAGATCAGTGTCTGCCCCTCCTCTTCCCCTTTCCAAGGTGCTGCTTTCCAGCCTCTCATTCCCCAGTCTGTCTGTACATCCAGGGTTGCCCCATCTCAGGTGCAGATTCTGGTACTTTCCCTCTTTTAACTTCATATGGTTGGTGATTGCACAGTCTTCTAATTTGCTGCAGTCTCTCTGCTGGGCCTCCCTGCCCTCAAGGGAGTCAACAGCTCCTTCCAGTTTTGTATCTTCAGCAAACTTACACAGATTCTGCATCCAAGTAATTTATGGAGCTGTTGAAGAGCACATTGAAGAGCACATGAAGAGCACTCGTAAGTAGGGGCCCTGTGGACCTGTGGAATTGGGTCACCAGTCTGTTGTCACCCCACTCCCTATAACCCTTTGTGCCTGACTGGTGAGCCAGTTCTCACCCATGGCATGATGTGTTTATCTAGCTGTGTGCCTGACATTTTGCCCAGAAGGATACTGTGAGAAAGTATTGAAAGCTTTACTGAAATTCAAAAAGATTACATCAACTGGCTTCCCTTGATCAGCTAGGTGGGTTCCCTTGTAAAATGAAGTTTGACAAGCAGGACCTTCCCCTCAGGAAGTTCTGCTGGCTGTGACTGATGAATGGTGGTTTCGTGGTTGGTCATGTTCTCCTTGCAAACCTTGTTCTTCTTCCACACCAAGCCACTTATGACACTTTGCTTCTGATTCATCATTGCCACCTCGTTTTGGAAAACTGAAATAAATGCTGGACCAAACCAAGGAGAACTGCAGGGCTGCCTGGATGCTGTGCTGTGGAGGCAGGTGGTTAAATAGCAGGCAGCTGGCTGTCAAGCCTGTTGAGTGTGACAGAAGGAAGAGCTGAGGTGGAGGAGTGGGATGGAGGGTGCCCAAGCAGCTCCATACAGCCCACCAAGGGCAAGCAGAGGGATGGAAGGCAGTCCCTGTTCAGAGAGGAAACACTAGTTAGTCTGAACAGGAAAAGGGAATCTGGCAAGGACAAGAACACAGCTTTATACTGGTACAGGGGACCCCTGGAAAGACCGTGAAATGAGGACAATCAATTAATAAGCTGCTGTGGCTTCAGAAAAGCTATTATAGACATACTGGTGTAATGAACACATCTGATGCACAGAAGCTATTTAACCTTCAGCCTCTTGCCTTTTAAAGCACCTCTGGGGTGCTGGGTAAAGCTGTTAATTATTAAGGTCAACCTTAGCAGACAGAGATGTCCTCAAGTATGGGTTGCTGTGATAGACTCAGATAATTTCTCCATTATGTCAATAACTAATTTCCTGAATTGTTCAAGAATTGACAGATTAGCATCCATTAACCGAGTCTTAACTCATGGCTATGGGAGCAGTTACAGGCCACAAGGACTGCAGAGCCCATTCATAACTCCTTCAGCACATGTAATATATATACATAGACAGTACTGCAGCAGCTTGGTGTTAGTGAAACAAATAACCAATGTATGTAAAAAGGCTGGGCAGGCAGTGACAAGCACTGGCTTGAGCAGATGTCTTGATGTTTGTCCTCAGGTGCTCTGAGAGCAGAGGATGAAGTCACTCTGACTTTAAAGAACTGTGTATTAAGGAATTGTAAATTAACAGAATCACAACCAAACCAAAATACCCATTTTATTCACTATCAAAAGAGCTTTTTTCTTTTTTTTCTGGGAAAAAAATCCATACAGCCAGCATCTAATGGATTTGATAAGTGTGACTTTTTGCATTGTTCACCCTTATGCTGCAAGACAAATCTCGTTGCCTTTATTTATGCAGGCCATATAATTTTGTGTACCTAAATGCAAACTTTTTTTTTTCCAAGCACACCCTATGAAGAACCTTTGGAAACTGCAATACTAGTAGGTAAGAGATTCCTTTGCTTCACAATGTGTTTTTATTATTTTGCCTCAAAGCCAAGTGCGACTGGAGAAGCAGCTATCCTAAGTGGAGTGGTTGTGTAGGGACACAGCACTGAAGCTGGATCCTGGCACACCGACTGCACCCAGCTTGTGGAGGAGGAGGGAAATGGCTGTGTGACTGCTTCACAGCATTACCTGTGTCTGCACTTACCTGGCTGAGACTCTTCTGGCTTTTGCCTGGAGTTAAACCAAAGGAAGCTAAGGAGAGACAGGAAAGAGAAGGAAATTAAATGATGATGGTGATAAAGCCTGCTAATACTGACATTCCTTTATGGGATCAGTGGGGAGCGAGGCACTGGAATAACTGCTGCCAGCCTGCTGCCAGAAGGGTGACAAGCTCTTTTACCAAGTCTAGCAATGAACACAAAAAGATATTAAACCCTCCCCCAGCACAGATGAAAGGGCTGGGTACTGGGGGTATGGAAAGGAGGTCAGAGCAGCTTCTTAAGAAACTGACTTGCAGCTGCATCTAGGTGTCCCACCAAAGCTGGGGATGAACTGTGGGAGGGGATTTCAGGAGCTTGTCTAAGCTGCTGAAAAGGTGGAAAAGGGGAAGTCCCAAGCATTAACACCTCCCTCAGGCTCAGGTTCGTCTCCTGGTTTGTGGAAGGCTTTTGGCTGTACTGCCAGCAGTTCTGCCCCAAAGGGAGAGTTTCAGCTGTCCACTGCAGGCTGTTTGGAGGGGAAGGGATTGGCAGGCAATGTTCAAAGACAGCAGTCCTGTTTAAATGCCAACACAGGGAGTAGGATGGGCAAGACAGGCAGAAGGTGCCAGCCCAGTCACAGGGCAGTGAACATGGCAGCAGCCCCAATCTCCTGGGCTTGTGCCCTGGGAGAAATGTCAAAGCTGGAGTGGGGAGGGACATTGCTCCCTTACCTGGAATGATGTTTGGCTTTCCCCCCCAACCCCAGACATGCTCTACTAGACCAATCACTACCACCTTTCCCAACAAACCTCATCTCACTTGTATTCTTTGGGCTGCCATGGCTGCAGCATCACTGCAGTACCTGTGTACAAGGGGCAGGTGGCCGTGGGAGAGGGGTAGAGCAAGCCCAGGTGCACCACAGGCTGGAGCTGTCTGCCCACTGAAACTGCCCAGGCGGCTGTGACTGAAATCTAATTTGCCTGGTGCATTCCATGGACATTTTAATCAGCATTTCCTACAATCTACTTGGCAAAGAGGCTGGATTGGCAGCTGTCTGACTGAATGGGCTTTGCACCCAGTCTAACCTTCTCCATTCGCAATTTCCAGTGCTGGAAAACCTCTCTGTCTCACTTTCAGAAGTTTCTATAGCAATCACAGCCATCCTAGCAAAGCACTGAAAATGGCAGCTCATTCAGATTGTAATTTTGCTGGACAGTAATTGCTCCTCTCTCCACTGGCCTCTGAAATGTTACTTCTTGGGAGATATCGACTGCAACTGGAGGAGACTGGTCCTCTGCCTGTGTTTCCAACCAAGTTTGCTCCCCCTGCCTCTGAGGAACTTTGTTAGTTGTTTACAGTGTGTGAACCTCGATTAGCGGGGAAGTGTTGCTGGGCACATCATACCTCAGCTACAGGAAGGACCTGACATGAGTGATGCTCTTAACAGGCCTGCAGGAGCAAACCTCACTGCCCAACACATCATGTTGTGACCTGAACATTTTCCATCACTGCATGTAGAAGAAGTTACACAAGTGTGTTTGCCTTTGCTAATTGTAAAAGACCAGAGCGCTCAAAGCTTTTTTCTTCTTCTTGGTGAGCTGACTTTTCCTGGTTTGGTTGACTTCAGCTTAAACAATCACTTGATTTTTTGTTCCATGCTTCATTTTTCAGTGGCTGTGATTGCTCTTAAGAATCATGTGCTAAAAACACATTCAGTAACTTCTTGCAATAACAGAATGTGGTAGAATTATCCCACAGGTTGTAAAGAAATTGGTTAACCATATCTCAAGCTCTTGAAATTTTCTTCCCCTATACTTTTATGGCTATTGTTGCCTGCTGCAAAAATTAGCTTAAAGCTGAGTAAGGGGAATTGTGGATAAGTGTTTGCAATTTGGCTTTGGACTGACATTGTGTGGTTGCACTCAGAGAATTTGAAGTCTTTGCACTGGCAGCAGTACTCAAATCTGGGAATTTAGGATTCACATTGGAAAAGAGAGGATTTTTATAATGATTTAAATGAACAATTTCAGCTAGAGAGTGGATTAACAGAGCCAACTAAACCCTTCACCCTGACAAAGAACTGGCGGCAGGACTATAGAAACACATCCAAAATTTTACCAACATGAATGCAGAGTACTAGGTCAGTGAGAAGCATTTCTGTATTTTAATGGCTCTCTTAGAAATCAATTCAATTTAAAACAAAAGTTGTTTTACAAATATGTGGAGAATGCAGAAGGCTGGAGAGGGAGCAAGTGGCCTGCATCTTCCATCTGCTCCCTCCTCCCTCTCCTCTCGCACTAGGAACTGCTACTGCAAGTCCCCCTTCTGGGCAGACACAGAGGCAAAAACAGGCAGTGCCCCAACCCAAGGGTCAGAAATACCTCCCATTCTGCAGGTGCATGGGTGCACCCCCAGATCCCACACCCTGTATTTCGTATGTGCCAGAGCTCCTGAGGACCAAAGCCAAGCAGCAGGAAACTCTAAGCTCAGGGGTCTTGGGGAAGCTGAGACACAAAAACCTGTGCTTCTCCATCAGAAATGAGATTACAGAACAAGAGAATATTAAGTATCCTAAGATGAGGAGCAATCTTCACTGACAAGAGATGGACACATTGGGAATTGCTCATTTCTGAGAGGAAATGGATCAGGACAACACGAGAGAAGCATCCACTAGAGAAACAAAGCTGCAAAGGCACATTGGCAAAACCTGTTTTTGAAGAATTTCAGAAGAGGCAGCAAAGCTAAGGGACTTTTTTTCGAGCAAAATTTTTAATTAAATCCTGACAGTTTACTGCTGCAGGATGTTAGAAGGAAAAATAGGATCTTAAATTGATCTGGAGAAAGGGTCCAATGTTTCCATGAGTAACAAGGCATGCAACCATTGTTGAGGGTACAGCCTCTTCCTTCACAAACCTGTGTGAATCTGTAATGGGAGAGTAAGACATCCCATTCTAGCTGTTATTCTCAAACATTGGATACCACAATGCTGCAAGCAAGATACTGCAAGTTGGCTGCTTGACTTTCAATATTACAATATCCCTCTTCAAGAAATGGGAAAATACAATGTTTGCAGTAAAAGGTATAGAAATAGGCCCAAAGTTTCACCCTGCCTAAAAATTTTAAACCCCTGGTTTCTCTAGTCCAAACTGTGAAACACTGCTTGCCATCTGCGAGCAAGAACTGCATGTCTGCCACTGGCATCCATGGGGAAGTGCTGTGCTACAGCAGTGCTCTCCTATTCTCAACACTCAGAGGTGATCTTTCAGGACACTTGCTCTGGGGAGCTGCAGTGATCTTTAGACCCTCTCAGCCCTTCAGTGTGGGGGTTCTCCACCAGCCTACATGTTAACTAACTGCTTCCCCAGGCAATTTCCCTAACTGTGCAAAACCTGTAACAACTAACCACAGAAATAATTAGCTGACAGCAAAAGCACATCTTGAACAGTAAGGATCCCAAATTACGGGGGGAGGAAAAGCATTCTAATTGTGATTTGCATACAACTATTTTGTCTCACCCTCAAGTTGTTGGAGGTAAGAGCTAAAGAGGTGCAAAACAGGGTTCCAAATCCAAAAATTAGGGTTTCTGGCAGCAGTAACTGGGGCAAATGAGTCTAAACTACTTCTGGAGGAGGACCTTTCTGACAAGCCCTGAATATTCCAACCCAAAAGCTGAACCATGTGTAGGGCAATGGCTACAGTTTGTACAGGCAACCACGTGCCCAGAAACTGCCAGTGCTGCCAGTCCAGGTTTGCTCCCTGGATACAGAGCTTCAAGAAAAAACACTAATCTCACTAAGTCATGAAGATCAACAGGCTGGAACACCTCTTCTATGGAGACAGGCTGAGAGAAGTAAGGTTGTTCAGCCTGGAGAAGGCTCTGGGGAGACCTTACAGCACCTTCCAGTACTTAAAGGGAACTGCAAGAGACCTGGAGAGGGATTTTTTACAAGAGTATGTAGTGACAGGATGTCAAGGATATAGTTAATAATTCATGCCAGTGAAAAATGTATATGTGAATCAAATTTGCTGTGCACAGGGAGTGGGGGGGGCAAGGATTTCAATTCTAGGATGTTGAAACCATAAACCAGGGTGGAATGTGAGATTAACATATGAAGAAAACCTCGGCTGCAGGAGATGGTCGTTCATGATGACATGGTCACCGAGGATGCCGGGAGATGATGGCCTGGAAAGATACCCATCTGAGATAACCAGGGCCATCTACATCTTCCACCTGAATATAGGATTCCAGGAATTGGAGGAGAAACATTCATCAATTCCCGAACAAAGTTTTGTGCAGCTTGAAGTGAAGAAAGGAACCAACATGAATATGATAAACTCTGAAAGGAAACAAAGGGACTGTGCCGCGGGTTAGGAAAAAGGGTATGTAAGCTGCCCTCTCGGAGCAGCTGGAGTGGACGGAGTGGTTTTGGTGCGATAGAGGCCAGACCCTCGCTCACCCAGCCTTACTCCCGGGAGTTGTGTGCTGTCGTTTTTGATTGCTGGCTGTCGGGACTGTAGCATGGTTGCGAATAAATTTATTTTTATTTCATTTAATTATGATTGGGCACATTTTTATTTTTACATATAACACAGGACAAGGGGGAATGGCTCTAAACTGAAAGAGGGAGGGCTTAGAGTGTCTATTAGGAATAAATTCTTTACTGGGAGACTGGTGGTGGTGAGGCACTGGAACAGGTTTCCCAGAGCAGCTGTGGATGCCTCATCCCTGGCAGTGTTCCCAGATAGGCTGGATAAGGCCTTGAGCAACCTGGTCTAATGGGAGGTGTCACTCACTGCCCATGGCAGGGGAGGTTAGAATTAGATGATTTTAAAGGTCCATTCCAACCCCTTAACATTCTATTATTTAAAGTAAAAGTGGGTCTGTCTATCCAGAACACATATCTAACAATAGCATAAATAAGCGACAAGTTTATAAAACCTGGATTTATTAATTTTTCTTTATTACAAGATAAATTCTCCTCAAATAAGAGATGGATTTGACAGTGTTCAGTTTGTAATATATTAGATTCAGAATGACGTATTTTAAAAAATACTCTGTATACAAGGAAAATCCTAACAATTTACAAAGCCACTGTGTTTCCCATGTATAGGATCTGAGGTTGTTATGGATCTTATAGAAAACTTGTTATTACAAGTAAAACTACACAAATGGTTTATGGTTTTAATCACAAATCGGTTTTTTTCTTTAAATAGACTCTTAAAATAGATGCATTATTTAAAACAAAATCACTATGAAGAGGCACGTGGTGTTCAGTGGATGACATTAATTCTGTAACCCAAACAAGGAGACTAATCTTCTCTGAGTAGATAAATTATTTTTTTGCACTATTTACATACTTTACTGAAGTATTTTCATCCCAGAGCCTCAGCAAGCATCTTAGAATATTAATGAGGGAAGCCTGGCAGCGTGCCAGAGTTAGCAAGTAAGAAAGTAACATCTTTCCCATTTTATCAGCTGGGAAACTGAGGCACCAGGTGTATTCAGATCCAGGCAATTGCAGAAAGAAAAATCCTGAATCTTAAATCTGTTAGCCACATCTTGACGGAGAGACTGTTCTTCCTCCTTGTTACATGGATGGTGACCATGCTGGGCACGGTTTGAAACCTGGTCAGTCGCTTTTTTCAGATTTAGATTGCCAAATAGGTGACATCTATCCAGCTGTAGTGCCATCACAAACACTTTTATCAAAAGAAAAGCCATTATTGGTTCTCCTTTTCAGATCAAAAACCTGCATCGGCAAAACGTGCATCTTCAAAACCTTCAAAGTCTTTGGAAGGCTGTCTTGTTCTACCCAAAATACTGCAATTGTTCCCTCAATCTGCACAGTAGCAAATACTGAAAACCAGTAACTCTGAAAGACAGAATTGCACTATTATTATTAAAAAAGAAAAAAGAAGTTAAATTTTTGGGCATTGTGAACATTCTTTGGTCAATCAAGTATTTGAAAGAAGTTAGCTGAGAGATTCTCAGCCAGGACGTGACCTTTAGAAAACATGAAGTGTTTCACATGGTCCATAATCCCTGGGATTTTACTTCCTATGACAGCAAAACATTATGCCACATCAATAAAGGTCACTTGAAAAGACCTTTAAAAATAACTTGTCAATAATGTTTGCTGAATGACTAAAGGAAATAAAAATTTGTTGCAGACCTGAGATGACATGAATTCACAAGTTAAGAAAAACCTTAAAAGGCAGGACTTAAACTCTGCATAGAAGCATCCAGCACAAATCCAGCAATTTTTTAATGCTATTACGGAGCATGCATAATTCAGTCACAGGCATCTCGCTGTTTATGTTTTGTCAAATACAACATCTTCATGTGGGAATAAAGTCATGGACTGTTGCTGTCTCACAGCAGCAGGAGCAGGCCAGGCAGCACACGACAGGACAGCTGGGAGCACAAGTGACCCTGGGCATGACATAACCACTCTTGTCCATGGTGTGCAGTAAGATTCTGGCTGGCACCAGTTGTCTGGAAGGCAACTTCTGTCCCCAGAATCTGCACTCCCATCTTAGCACTGGAAAAGGGCTTTATACACGCTACAGTATCATAAAATAAGCAAATATGGCCTCACTTTCTTCAGGGAGGTTGATGGGCATAAATATGCTGCTTCTGTGGTTACTGGGGCACCCTCTGCCCTGGCATCTGGGCTGGCTGAGAAACCAGTCCAATAAATTCCTCCTGTGGACCTGACCCAAAAGTGGCAAACCTCCGTCTGCAGCACAATCACAAATACAGCACAGTGATTTAGGCAACTTCTCTTGTTTTCAAACTCAAAACACTTCTGGAATTTTCCCTATTTCTTTTCCTTGATTATTGCTGGTACCTACCAGAGACTCCCAACAGACAAATTCCTTGCTGGCCAAGGAAAGACTGCGCTATGATTTTTTTTAGCAATATGTCCCAGAAGCTGTGCTGGCTCTGGAAGCTTTTGGGAACTTCCCTCCTGTGTTTTCACAGAGCTCACCTATTTCCTTAGAGACTTTCAATGGTACATCAGTCCCACTGCATTTAGGAGCTTCTAAAAACCTGGGGTATCTGAGTTTGGGGTGTGCATTCAGACTGCAGAAAAGCCTCAAATACCAATGGGAAAAGCAGCAACAGTTTGAACACCAACAGGTTAAAGGAGCTTCATCATCACCCACACGGACAGTGGAGAAACACCTCACTTCCCTGCCCTGAGACAGTCTCTGTGGGAATGAAGAACCTGTCAGGACCTCCTCTCCCATATGTCCTAGACATGTCATCTGTATTTTGAAAGATTACACATTTCCCCTGTACCACCTGACAGAGAAGGACATACAGACTAAACATATAAACAGTTTTTAAAAGATTGTAAATAAATATCCAGATGCAAAGTGCCTTAGGTTATCTACCACCATCTCCAATTTTCCCACAACACATTCCGGTTCAAGGCAGGAGGCATTTGAATGCTACTCAAAAAAGTGAAGGCTGAAGCTTCAGGAGAGTTATCAGCACAGTCCCAGGTTGACAAGTATAGAGTGCCACATATAAATACAGAAACACACAAATTATATATATTAGTTTTATCTAGATTTATATATACATGTATAAATTAAAGATACATATGTGTTCATATATACAGACACACATGCATGAATGTTAATAGTCCCTCTGCTGAGAAACCTCATCCAAATCTCTGAAAGCATACACTAATTATTTGCATATTCTTAAGTATAAGCAATGTATTCTGATTGGAGTTTTCATAAACATGCATTAAAATTCTCCATGGTAGTCACCCTTGTGGGAATAATAATATAGTTCCATGAGTTGTAAACTATAAATATAGGCTTTAAAAATTATTTGAAGAGCAGGTATAGCCAGTGTAAGCAACTTCCAGGACAACCAGAAGGGATCAGAACAGAAAACCAGACTTGAGCATGTGGCTCCCTAACAAAAGTAAAGTGCACAGGACCTCTCCAGCCTTCCCTGCTGCCCAGAAGACCCTTTTAGAAGCTTTTTGCAATTGTGATCGGAGATAATTTGATAACAGACAGAAAAAGGCCATGTTGCAAAATCCAAGAAAACCTCCCAAAGCTGGGGAGAGTGTGTTATATATCTCCTCCCTAGGAAATGAGAGCAGTCTTTTCAGTACATGATTTTTTTCTACTCAAAGTTTCTAAATATGCTCTTAAGATTACTTAATAAAAATACATGATAAGCCAATACTCACCATGTTTTGTTTCAGTTAGATTAAAATCAAGAATAACACCACCGCATCTTTAACTAAAATAGAGTTTCCAACTACAAACATGAGGATAGGTGATGTGTCTTGAGGTATTGGTTACTATCCTATCTTTTCCATAAAACACATTCCTATGGTAACATGATGAATTGCCTCAGTAGTACTGAGCAGTACTTCCCCCAGATCAGGGCAGGTGTGTTAGCAGCAGTGGAAGGTTTGGTGGAGAAGAAGCCTAAGAAAACTCAGGGTAGAGATGTCACTGGTGTAGAGGCAGCATATCCAGGCTTGCAAGAACCACAAAATTTAGGAAGAATATAAACTTGCACTTATTTGTTACAGCATTCTCTGTCTTATCAAGGTCTCTTTTCCCATCCATTACTTAGCTCTTAATCCTGTGCAGCTTCAAGTACCTTAAAGCTCTTCCTCAGGGTTCTCTCTTGGTTAAAACCATTTAGCTTTCAATGAACCAGACTGAGCAACAGTCTAATTAAAAAAAACTCCCAGAGCCTGAACATCAACACATAGCTAGACTCAGAGAATAGGAAAAAAAAAAAAAAAAACCAAAAAAACAGAACCAGAACACACTGCAGAGGAGTTCCAGCATGGACAATATCAGGAGTTTCTTAAAGAAAGCATTTGATTTTTCTTTTGTGCAAGCAGCATTGTACGTGACAGAAGCAGTGCATAAACAATGACGTGCCCACTTCATGTGACATCATAAAATGACTTTATATAGGCCATTAACTTTGTCTGTAGACCAATTCTCCAGAAAAATTCTAATCCTATTAAACTTCCTGAACATCAAAATTACATTTTAGAGACTCATTAAGGTTGGAAAAAAACTCCAAGATAATCAAGTCCAATTTTGTTGAAACATCACCCTATCAAATAAACCACAGAACTAAGTGCCATGTCCAGCAATGTCTCAAACACTTCCAGAGATGGTGACTCCACCACCTCCCTGGGCAGCCTGTTCCAACACTGGACAATCCTTTCAGTGAAGAAATTCTTCCTCGTGTCCAACCTGAATCTCCCCTGGAGCATCTTGAAGCATTGTCTCCTCATCCTGTCACTGGTTGCCTGGGAGAAGAGTCCAACACCTCACTACAACCTCCTTTCAGGTGGCTGTAGAGTGCAATAAGGTCAGCCCTAAGCCTCCTTTTCTCCAGGCTAAATATCCACAGTTCCCTCAGCTGCTCCAGGACTTGTGCTCCAGACCCTTCACCAGCTCCATTGCCCTTCTCTGGACTTGCTTCAGCTCCTCAATTTCCTTCTTGTAGACAGGGGCCTAGACTGGACACAGCACTCAAGGTGAGGCCTCACCAGGGCAGGTACAGGGGGACAATCTCTGCCCTGCTCCTGCTGGCCACACTGTTGCTGATACAGGCCAAGATTCCATTGGCCTTCTTGACCACCTGGGCACAGCAGGCTCATTTTCTGTTGAACCAGCACCCCTAGGTCCTTTTCCCCTGAGCAGCTTTCCAGCCCCTCTACCTCAGCAGTGGTGCTGCCTGGTGTTGTGACCCAACGGCAGGACTTGGCACATGGCCTTGTAGAACAATATAGAATTAGCCTCAGCCCATTGATTCAAGCTGTCCAGATCCCTCTGCAGAGCCTTCCTGCCATCCTGTGGATCAACACTCCCACCCAACTTGGCATCATCTGTGAACTTACTGAGGGTGCACTTTGATCCCCTTGTCCATACCACGTACAAAGATATTGAAGAGAGCTGGTGTCAATACTGAGCCCTGGGGATCCCTACTGGTGACCAGCCACCAGCTAGCTTAAACTCCATTCACCACCACTGTGTGGACCCAGACATCCAGACAGGTTTGAAGAACAAATGAAGGCAAAATTTCACATATCCACACACTAGTGGTACAGAAAAATAACTGAGACCTCATGTCTTAAACTAAAAAAACTATCAATGAAAGAAAACATGGTCCAGATAATAAAGTGCAATTATTATTCAAGTTGTGCTAAAAAGCTTTCCAGTGCTTTTCTGAAGCTTTTCCAATTTTTCTTCTTGGTGATTTCATGCTGTAATTTTACTTCTTGGTGATTTCATTCAACTTCTAATTATGTTTTTTTGCTTCTGTCCCCATCATTCCAGTACTGTTCAGTCTGCATTTCTGTGAGCCGTGAGAGAGTACGCTGAAAGGCAAAGATTTCCTCTTCTCCTGTAAACATGGAGAGTCCTTTGGCAGAATCCTGCATCAATACACAAAAACAGTACCACACACCTGTGAGACTCACGGCTGTACTGAAGTGCATCCTGTCTGACTCCTAAGGCTCAGTGCTTTACAGGCTTTGACAAAACAAGACAGCAGCATGGCACCAACAAATTAAAACTGATGTCCAAAAGTTAAAGAAAAGCATCTATTTCAGCTAGGTAATCCTCTGAAGGAATATAGCAAAAAAAAATTTGGTTTTAAAACAACACAATAATAGGTTAACCATCTATTTTCCCTTTTCGTTGGCTAATTGTACACTAATTTAAACAAATTATTTTAAAAGTTATTAGTAATAACTGAGCTACAGGGAAAAAGAAAAACAGAATAAGCAACATGCAAAGTAGTACTGTTTGTGAGGATTTGAGAGGCTGTTCTGTAGTCTAGGAAGAGGTAGAACAATCTTTTATTTCTGTATTTTAAATGTAGGCACTAAACTTAAATCAGCATTTTCATATATGACTGAACAGAAACAATGAATAATATTCAAAATTACCCTAAAACTTACACAAAATGGTTCTACATATAGTGACATTTTTCTTTGACTATGAACAAGTAGCACAACATGTAATTATCAAAGTAATGAAGACACTGCAAAAAAAGCAGCAAATCATTAGTTAAATGTTTTCTTAACTCCCCCTCCTAAAATGCTGCTGCAATTATGAGACTAAACCCAATTTCGTTACAAAAGGGAGACAATGTTAAAATCATGTACCTGGCTCAAGTCCAAATCATCCATCAATACTCTGTTGTCCTGCAGTTCACCACTGCCACGTTCCACCAGGAACAAGCTTTGGAGAGGAGCTGCCGCAGAACAGATAATACGCACCTGAGTGGAGCAGAACAGGCAACAGTATCATCACTTGGGCTTTACAGGAACGGGATAAAATACATGATCCATGCACAGCAAACTTCAAGTTAAAATGCCAGTGTTTTTCCCCCAGTGATTTTCCTTTCTCTTATTAGCACTGCTGTTACAGGTTTAACAGGACCTTACAGGATCTTTTTCTCAATAACAACTGATATAACTTTTACTCAGAGAAGAACTGTGCTATCAAATACTCAGAATATCTGCTACACAGATGAGTTCACTGTAAAGTTTACTTTCCAAAATAACAGCTGTATAGTAAGCAATGCTTACTTTTCACCCATAGTGAACATCCTCTCAGTGGGTAGATACACTACACTACCTGAAGAATACTTAAATTCCAAATTTCCCAGAAGGCTGAGGGAAGCCTTTCTTGCCTTCATCTATGCTACTCCACTGCTAGTAAAAATAATGATGTTATTTTCATGTCTGCTGGGAGGAGATACAATGTGCAGTGAGAGATGGGGGCTGCAATTAAGACAGACTGAAATAATACTGCAGGAGGAGACTTGTTGAAAGCATGCAGGCAATATGTTTGTGTTGTGGACAGTCATCCACAAATATACTCAGGTATTTTTCCCAGCTACTTTTGATGGGAGTTTAACACTTGTGTTTTTCCTGTGGAAGAAGTAATAGAAAGTGACTGCTTGCAATTCTTAATGACAGCACAAACACAGAGCAGACCATCCCCCTATTTCTAACACATTAGTTTAATATTAGTGTGTTGTCTTAGCAAATGTCCACTTCCCAACCATAAAAAGCATAAAGAATCTTACTAATTTGAATGACACTGATTTGAATCTGGCTGATTTGAATGAGACTACTCATACATTGAGTTAGTTCAATACTTCACTAATTTGGGGCCTTTGTGATCAACAAGCCATGCCAGAACATTCTTGATAAGAACCAACCTCAACTGACACTTCCCAACTGCATAAATGTTTGTGTGCAAATATAATAACATATAAGATAGTGTCTCAAATCTTGCATCACTTTTTTAAAAATCATCTTAAACAGGAACTTCCCTTTGTTTTAGTTACACTGATTTTGCTTCCATGATTGAAATCTCCGTAAATCCACATGAAGTGCTGCATTTATGATTATTATTCCATGAGCAATTCTGCAATCTCATGTAAAGCCTACAGTGACTGCTTCCTTTAAAATTTATGATGTAATTGTGCTATTAACTCCTCCTTCCTGATCAAAAAGGCACTGATTCCCGACCAACTGCCCCTACAGATTAAAATCTAAAAAACTCAATTTCACTCCAGCACAGTTGGCAACACAATCTTTCATTATTAAAATAATGACATGGCTTCTGTTGTTTTCCTGGGTTCCGAAAGAACATCCCCATTCAAGAAAGGCAAATGAGCTCAGGCTTATATTTATGCTCATGCTTAATATGCACAGAAACAACAAAAAAAAAGAAAAAAAAAAAAAAAAGAAAAACCCCAACCTGTGTATTTGCCTTTATTGCAATGGGGTCTTTTTTATTTTGTGAAGCTGGAATGATGTTTCTTTGCAGTGCTAGTTCATTCTGCTTATGTTTTCCAAACTATTTCTACAGAAAGCCTTATTTCAATAGTAAAAGTCAGTTTTAGGACTCCAAATATCATTCCTGTGCATATAAGAAAGGCTTGATTCTCACCTTATGCTCATAAAAGGTATCAATAAGAGTAATGAAACGACGAGTTTGTGTCCTTTTTGCTATTGTAAGAAGTGGTATGTCACGAACAAACACTGTGTCAAAATGCTTTGATATTTCCAAATAGTCACTGGCTCCAAGAGGCTGAAACAAAACAAACCATAAGCAATGGAAACCCATGATAGAATAACACATAAACACTGTATCTTGACATACTACAGTAACATAAGGATGCTGTAAAGTCCTGATCATAATCTTACTTTCCTTCCTTTGTATCTCACTTAAGGAATGCTCGATTGCCCTTAGGAACATGTGGGTGTTCATACTCCTGGCTTTACATGAATAGTGAGAGTTTAAAATGTGGCTCTCCTGCACCCAGACATTATGAACTCTCTCTGAAACCTCAAGAAAAATAATCACTATAAACCATTATCCATAGAAGACATGTGATTTCAACCTAAAGCATAAATAATTTGAATAGCTATTAGGATGCTTTCCAGCAGTAAGATTTTTAAATGCAAATTTGTAGGCTAGTTACTAAATCCTAAGTAGACCTGCATTTAGTTCACCCAGGACTAACTCAGACTGAGTTACCTGGGTAGTCAGAGTAAAGAGACATGTTTTAAGTATGGAAAACAAGAGGAAACAGACAAAAATACAATTTTGCAGCAGTTCATTTGTTCATGGTTTCTCTGAAATGATGAAATAAAAATCTTTAAGAAGTACTCATTAGTTTCTTTCTGTATCTAAACCATCAACAGAAAATATGCACAAATAGTAGTAGCTCATTCAATACCTTCCTCTAAAATTACTTTTTCATTGCATGGAAGGTATTTTTTTCTTCAAGATCTATCCTATCAGTATTACAGGCAGTACTTTATCATCAGCTATTAAAATTCATACTCCTGAACCTATTCCATCAGTTTTACTTGTACAAAGTATTTAAGAATCTTGTCTGCAGCTACTGCAGAGAACAAGTTCAGCTGCATTTTGTATGGTCACAACTCCTTTCCCAGCTAATGACATGTACCATGTGCTGTACCAAGTATAATACTGTTATAAAGCACTGCAATACTGCTATTACCTTAAAACCAGTAAATACAAAATATTTTCTCTAACTGAAATTGTGAGACTAATTTGTTGTAGGCCACATGTAACTTCTTAACTACAACCCTTCTGCAATAAGTTATTTTAAGCAATTATTAAGAGCTGCCTATGAACACAACTTTGGGTTTTGTTTAGATGCTAGAATAAAAACCTTGCAGAAATGGTCTCTACATAAGCACAGGAGAGAGATGCCTTGATGGCATTCCAAAAATTCTTCTGAAAATTAATGGGAATAAGCTAACCTTCCAGGCAGGTATTAAAGTCTCTCACTCTCCACCAGCTCTCCCACTTGCAGTCTCATGAATCACCCTGCTTTCCCATTCCCAAGCATGCAACTTCCCTGTAGCATCTATGGAAAAGAATTATTATAAAAACTTCCAATTCTTTTGAGCAGTGTTTAAGAGTAGTATATGCTATATTATTCCATTAGAATTACATCTAATACTTATTTTCTCCCTCCATTTCAGTCCCCTAGTTAGTACTATGGACTTAGTCATCAGAAACCAAAAAACTCATCATCACGAGGGCTACCAGCAAAGCTTCATGCAAAAAACAAAGTCCTATCTGGGTAAACCAGAGTACCTGAACTCAAAATGTTCTGATGAAAAAAGCAGGAAAAGGTTCAAGAAAGCAGAAGGAACTGATGGACGGAAACAACACAGAGCAGACTGACTGGACACCTTGCCACCAGATACAAGAGACAGCCAGTGCAGAAGAAAACAATGGGAGCAACTTAAAGCAACACAACCAGGATGATGCTGAAGATTTTAAGATTAGTGATAAGCAAATAGATTCGGTAAGGGTAATTTTATTCCATACTTAGGACTGAAGTAGTGTTAAACACAGAGGAGATCAAGTATGCCTGTTTGATGAGTACCTGTGAGGGAGAACAGCAGTGATCTCATTGTACATGAGAAAGGTAAGAATTTCTCATCTCCCCTTAGGTAAGAAATTACAGACAGCACTGCTATGCTGATTCATTCTTTTATCACATGAAGAGCTCAAACAGTCTTCTGCTGAAACCCAAAACCCTGAGGAATTATTCTGCTCTGCCCCATTGTGACACACTTTCTCACAAAACCAATACCAATACACCCTCCTCATCTCAAAGTATTAGACAATAAAAGCTGATTCATAAAACAAATAAATATATAACTAAAAATTAAAGCATCCAAACTTTTGCAAAGTGGGCAAACTGAAGTGCCCAACTAATGAGCTATACAGCTAAGAACTTGGTGGGTACCTTGTTTGGTGGATATCCAAACAGGAGAATAAAAAACCTGGGTAGTCAGAGGAAAGAAACAGGTAGAAGACAAAAATAAGGCTAATGCATTTCAACTGGGAAGAATGGAAGATGTTATACTGCTTTTCATACAGACATAAAATCACGCTTCATAGAAGGTTACAATATGCATCTTTATCAGTCAAAGAGGAATTCAGTCTACTTCAGCAGTGCAAAAAGCAAGCAATTCAAGAATCCCTCTAATTAAGGGCATAAAAGGCAGATAATTTCAAGCTTTAACAAGAACTTCTGAAATATCTACACCAACACTAAGTGAGATAACATTCTGTAAATGTTGGCAGAAACGTGCCTTTGGAGACTTCAGAATCTTACACTCAGAAAGATCTGAGTCTAGCAGCATGAGTACTTTATTAGAGTAAATTTGGTACCTCCCTGACAAGACTCAAGTCTAGTGAGACACAACTGAAATGCCAAGTCAGCCATTCTGCTGTTACATATGGCTCAGCTGACACAAGCTGTAGTCCCTTACACAGAGGAGTTCTCAAAACTCCCTGCTTTTGGGGTTTAGAGACAGTCCTGGAGATGAAAGAGAAAGCTTTTAATCTTGTTCCTAACTTTACTCTCGTCTTGGGAAGTCCTCTAATTTCCTTCTGTCTTGCTCAGTGTAAAAGGAAGGAACCACCAGCAAATTTGCAAATGCTCTGGTTACAGATTAAAGTCCTTTTTTGTATACCTCTAACCTTGCCATTGGCCCAGTTTCCATGCTCCCTGTAATTGCTTCAAGGCTGGTCTAACCCACCAGCTAACTCAAAATGCTCCAAATGCAAGACACTATGATGTAGGGGCACCTTGACAGCTTCTCAACTCACATTCTCACTGGCCTGCTGCCCCCCAAGCCTGGCATGAGGCTGGCATAAGCAGCGACCTCTGCCACACAGGAACAGATGGGGAAATGGGTTCAAGGCCAGATTATGCCATTGCTACAGGCTCTGGCTGTACAGTCCAAATACAGAAGCTCCACCAAAGAGCAAATTTCTGCTGTTCCAGCAGCCCACAGCTCTCCCCTCACCTTCACAGCACTGCCTTACTGCCTTCAGGCCCTTTATCCCTCACCTTGCAGCAAGCACTGGCTGGGTCCTGACTGCCAGCAACACCAGCTCAGACTAGGGAACAAGACTAGAGGCACACGATTTTAGACACATAGCACTGTCCTCTATATAACCCTCCATGGCTGAAATTTGTTTTGTGAATCAGAAAGTATTTCACTTTAGTTAGCAGCATACATGAAGGTATTACTTCCTCTGAAGTTGCTAATGAAGCTACAAATCCTCCTCATATTGATACATATATATGTAATCCTCTTATTAAAAGTTTAGCCTGATTAACCTCATCCTCTGAATTTGTAAAAATACCTTCGTTTGGTTGTGTTTCTGGTACTGATCTCTTTTGCTTTATCGATTATTGATCAAAACTCAATTGCAGAACAATAAGACATTTATGTAATGACTGTAACTTATCGTTTGTTACCAGCTCTTTCACATGCTATAATATTATTTTAAAACATTCAAAACACTAGCAGATAAGAATCTTTCGTATGGTATTATTGCTCCTGCATGTAAAACTTGTGGATTTTTGTTATTAGCTCAGATGCCAAGAGTCAGTATTTTACAGGCATCACACTAATGCAAAATGCATTAGCACTAATATGGCCTACACTCCTGACAAAGTGTTTACTCCACTTCAACCCGCTTGACTGAGTTCTCACCTTCATTTGTTTTTGTTTCTCTGTCTACTTAATGCATTTTCAGCTATCATCATCTCAGTTCAAGTAGGATGTTTATTATTTGGAGCTTTCTGTGGGCTGCTTTAGAGTTAGTTGTCTCCTGTTTCTATTATGTAGTCCATTTATTTATAGTATAAAGCATCTTTATTTCTTTGTTGACTCATCAGTGGCCCAGTATATCACCTTTCAGAGGTTGTCTGAAGAACACAGAATGTTTTACATATGACAGAAAAGGATATGTAATCTCAAGAGAATATGTATTTTTTGTTGATGTTGCAAGATATTCCAGGGCCAATTCCAGCCAATCCCGAAGACTTGTGATTGACAGTAACTATAATTTTGTGCAGACACTCTTAACACTCCAAAACTTCCTATAGACAACATCTAGTTTAAGACCAGATAATATTTACAGCTTAATCATTAAGTATAAACAAAAACCAACCAAACAAAAGAAAGCTCTGTTGTTTCCAAATAAAAAAAACACATGATCACTAGTGAGGCTCATAAAACAGAGCACCGAGATAATGTGTCAATATCATAATTCCAAGAAAGGAACAGAAAAACCCAAGGCATGATATATGATGCCAAAGCATGCTAAAGTTTAAATAAAAATGGGAAGAGGTAAGGCATGGCTAACTTGGTTAAAAAATTTAAAGCTACTGATGGCAGTGCAAATCATAGAACCATAGAACAGTTTGAGTTGGAAGAGCCCTTAAAAGCATCTATTTCCAACCAGGAAAGCAGGAATCTAAGATCTGTAAACCCTGGAGTGATATTTTCTGTATCAAGCATAGCCCTTGCTATCTCAGGTTATCTCACCACAGAATCCTGTTAAATAATTTTGCTGGTTCTTACAGCAGAAGATTTTTAGTCGCATTTCTCATAGTGGAAAGTTGTTTCAGATATTTGCTCTTCTGTTTAAGAAGATGCTTGTAATTTCCTGTTCTTTTATTTATTTATGTATTTATTTAAACAATATGCTCAAAGCTGGCTGAATACTGGAAGCATGGAAAAGGCATGTTTCTGTTCTAAAAGCTCTCACTGCTAAATTTCCAGCTCCAAAGTAAAGCATTATCAATGAAATGGTCTCCAAAAATAGTTAAGGCTTAAAAAATTTATAGGTCTATTTAAACATTTACACTTACTGTTAAGATTTCAAAACCATGATCAAAAAAGCTTTGAAAAAAGAGAAGTACATTCAAGAACTTAAGAAACAAAACAATTAAATTAAAAAGGCAAACCCTTAAAACTCCAATCAGCTTCAAAAATCTTGTACTACCTAGTCTATAAAGTATAGGATCTAAACCCTCAAGGTTTATGCAGCTTTCACTGAAAGGAGTGCTCTCTAAAAATCTGATACACACAAAATATAAAACAGAAAGGTAGTTTGACTAACAATATAACTGTATTGCAATATTTCCACCTGAAATAAGTTTCTTGAGTTAATTTTATAAAAAATGCTCATGAGTAAGATAAGGCAGATTTTTTTGGGGGGTAGAGAACCTGGTTAAATCCTTAAAGCAAATGTAGCTAATAAAAGACAGACTCTGAGTCCAGAGCTTAAGCTGCAAAAGCTAATCTCTCAAGAATAAAACTAAGATCACAAACTAAGGAAAACTATTATTCTAAAAGATAACTGGAAATAGTCCTTACCTATAGTATGTTTTTTTATACCTATACCTGACAATCCTACAATCCTTAAGATGACACTAAATTATACTGTGGATACAATTCAGCAGCTTTTAATGAAGACAGCTCCCTCAAAATTACTCCGAATCATTAAACTACAAATGCAGCTGAGTTATGTCATCACATAGGGCAGATGTTCAGCTGACTCAAAAACAGACACTTGCATTTCTAAATCATTTGATGCATTTGAAAATGGTGAGATTTTTCTTTTCTTTTTTAAAGCTTAGTTATATCTTTTCCTTTAAAGCGCAAGCTATTCAAGTTAAGAACTACATCTTCCTCCTGGTCTGTACAGTCTGCCTATTGCAATGGAACAACAACCTAACAGAAACTGTTCACTACATAATCCACCACTTTTTTGTTGTGTTAATCTACACAAAAATTCTATTTTTCCAATTTCAGAAACATTGAATAACTGCTAGGAAAAAAATTCACAGTAGGATAACCTTTTACAACATAATGATATTAAATTTATTTTCAGAGTTTTAACGCTATCACGTTTGCTAACAGTTAGCATCATGGTAAGACACTACATTCATTGGTGCTGGGCGGCTGGGGACAGGATATACTGGATGACCTAATGGAAAGCCCACAGGATCCATGAACCAGAGCAGCAGAGGCTCTGTGAGGAGCAGGCTGCCATGCAGGAGCGGTCCGCAGCCGGCATTCCCGGCAGAGGGCAGCAGCTGCTGCGCACAAGCCAGGGGAGCTCCGAGAGCAGCCAGGGATCTCCCTCAGCTCCATGGAGATCACACAGAAGGTACGCTCTTGGCTGCGTTATTTATACCGGATCAAATTGTCACAATTACCAGTTTTCAAGGAAAATTTTAAAAGGGAATTGAAGAAAGGGAACCGGCAGAGAGTGATTTTTCTAAGGCATTAATGAACACTGTTCTTCATTTGTGAACACACTAAAATAGGCTAAGTCTTGTATTTGCACAATTGTGTGTATATATATGAGAATTTTGAAACCAAGTTAATATATACATTTTATTTTAAAGGTATCTGGTGACCTTATAGTCACATTTAATTCAATTAACAAATTGACTAATTATGTTTTGCAAGAAACTGGTAGTGTTTCCCTCATTGTATAGATGGAGAAACGGGAAGAAAGAAAAGCCCCAAAAAATGGGAGAAGTCAATGTTAGCATTAAAATTCAGGAACTGTATGTCCCTGTTCTGCTTGGTGCCTGTCCCAGCCTTCTGTGGCTACATTTTAGTTTGATGAAAACCAAGCAGAGTCCTCCTGGCTGATTACATTGGAGAAGCACATTCACAGGGCTCCATTCTAGCACTGGGTAACTGCTTCATGCCCATGACAAAGACCACCACATGCCACTCTGCCACATAAACCCTGGTGTGTCAGGTCTGAAAAACCACTTCTCCTTTACTTTAAAGCAACCAAAATAGATCTGTATCCCTCTCATCCAGTTTTCTGTTGGTTTTCCACATGCTCACGTAGCTAGTAAAGAAAAAAAGCAAAGTGTATGAATTTGATATTAACTAAATTAGCTAAAACTTGGGATTATTCTCAACTGGGAAACCAGGATTTACAAACTGATTCAAAAATAAGCTTAGCAAGTCACCTGCATGTCATATCAGCATTGCATACAATATATTCTCTGTATTTTATTTTTATAAACATTAATGGACAAGAACTAATTACCAGTATCTGATGCATAATTTTAGACAGAAATAACTCTTTATACTCTTGACTTGAAAAAGTTTGATGCTAACATATGAAACAAGAATGAAATACTTTAATACCAGAAAGGTATCAACTCTAACTCCCAAGGTCCCCAGGTATTAATTAAAAAGCAGCTATTATGAAAATTCTACTTAAGCTAGGACATGTTACAAATAGTATCAGGCTACCAACTGCTGATTTGCTATTTTCATCTACTATGTGTTAGCTAACATCTCATGAAATCATGTGATACCAAAGTGAAAAATGTTTCAATATTTTCCCTTAAAACAGAATTTTGATTTTATTTCAAAGGAAACTTCAGTGAAATTGAAGCAGTTTTACAGGCTGTGCATGCAAAATATTGTATTACAGAAATCACTAAGTAACTACCTGAGAAATTTAGAACACATCTCCTTAATCCTACACCAGCAAACGTAGATTTTTAGGTCTGGATATTTATCCCTTGGAATGCTAAGTTACCCAAGACCAGACCAGAAGACAGATAGCAGCAATGAAGTGAAAGCAGAGTCACTTAAGTGATAAGCTATTTTGTCAACACAACAAAAGCATCTATCCTTTCACATGTTGATTCTTGTAAAACTTACTCATTTTTTCTGGAACACTTATGGGTAATGGATAGCCAAAGGAATCAATTAACCAGGTTTTGACTACAATGTTGTCCACTCATGCTGCAATGATTACTGACACCCAAGTGAGCAGCAGTATGCAACAGTTTCCAAAAACTCAAAAAATACTACTGCAACTTCAAGATAATATTGTAACTTCTAAGTACTTCCATGATGCAGACCAGATATGTCAAATTTGGAAGAAAGGTTGCTTGGTATGAGGGAAATTTCCTATACACTTCTGTGAAACCCCCCTCAAACCCAAGGAAGTCATAAGCCTTGGAAAAACTCAGTCTGAACTGACTGCACAGATTGATCGTAGACTGAGAAGTATTGCCTACTCCCAGAGGTATGAGGGGGATAGAGCTGGTTATTCCCTCAAGAAGGACTGAGCACATTCCCCTTATTCACTGCATGCGCAGGGGCAGTGAGAGCTGCCAACAGGCAACGAGGACCCTGACTCCCTCACATCCCTATTTTCAGGCACTTCAAAATCAGGAAAGATCATTGGGTACTTCCTGCATTTGAGAGATAGCTAAGCCTAAAAACTAGTATGTAGCTCAAACACAAAAGCTTCCTCCTAAAATGGCATCCAGTTTTGACAGTAAAAGGAGGCTGTGTCTGCTTAGATGTAAAACAAAACAAAGCAAACTCTCAAAAAAAAAAAAAAAACCCAACCCAAAACAAAAACAAAACCCCAACCCTTTCCCCAAAATATCAGTTCTGATAAGAAATAAAGTACACACAGCATGCTCTTCTTCATTGCTCCTCCCCCCATACACACAGTACTCTGTATTTACAGAAAGCCTGTATTAGCATTTATGTTATATTCAAAACTCTTGGGAAAAAAAAACTGTTATATTTGGCTTAGTATAAAAATTGCTCATTAGAAATGCTACAAACAGCAAACCTTCAGCAATATTTCTCTTTATAGGTTAGTTAACTAACTTAGCAATCCATTTAACAAATACTTTCTTGAGACTACATAATGCCACTTTCCTAAAAAGAACAGCATCTCCAAAACTCAACACTTCCTATAAAGTCACGGAGACTGGAAAAGTAATTTAATTTCCATTCTTTAGTCATCCACTGTATGCATCCAGAATCAGCTTCTCCACTATCCTTCCTGGACAAAAATCTCACGAACAGCCTGCAGTTCCATCCACCATCATAAGCATGTGTGAATTTTACTTGTTTGTTTTTTAATACGGACACATAGAGCACTCTTCTAGTGATGTGGAATTTCTCTTGCACTTTAACATTTATCAAAAATAAAAAGCTAGTCATAGATCTCAGCCTAGTTTTTCAGGACTCCAATGATACAAAATGTATTTGCAGACTATTTTTAACATATGTTAACTATTTACAGACTGAAAATTATTTCACCATCCTTTAGTAAAATGAATATTTCACTCTGCTTCACCTAGAACACTTATTTTTTGCCAAACCTTTTCCTTTTTCCACATCCTTATTAAAAGTTCATCCATCTCCAGCTAAGAATAAGCCAGTAACATTCAGATAATACAAAACACCAAAACTCAAAATTTACTTAAGTCTTTTATCTGAAGGGACATATTTGCCCATGACCTTTATTTTATAATTTTCCTGCCCTTCATAACTAATTGCCATCCATTCTGTATTATTTGATTCTGCCTCAACAGTGACACAGTAAATACTTGTGTCTTCCTCCTCATAGAGTCCTTCTTGGGTTTGTGTTGTTTTTTTTTTGTTGCTGTTGTTTACACTTTCCATTCCCTTCCCTTTTGCATTTGAAAATTACTCTTCCTGAACACTCAAATATGCAACTTCACTGTTTGGAATATCTTTTGCTTTAATTAAATGTTGAAAAATTAACATTGTTCCTACACAACACAAATTTCTAGATTAATTCATCACTGTAAACTCTAACCAAATGACCTTGTTCTGGATGTAATATATTTTATGCTAGAAAATGATCATTTGCAATTTCCTGGCTAATTACATTTCACCTTTTCCTGTGTTTCATCTACAGCGTAACATACAATGGTGTATTTTCTTTATATCCTTTTTATAGCCAAGTAAAGGAGCAATCCACCTCATGCTCCGTTTGCAACAGATTTCTGTGAGTACTTTCCTTCTGGGTTTGTTAATTAGTAGACTGATATGTACTCAGGAACCTTGTATTAATTAACTTTAAGGCAGGTATACCAGTACCTTCAATGTTGCACACTGTTCTCCACCTCTTTCAACTACTCTGTCTTTTAGTAAGTGTAAGCACCCATTCTGTATTATTTTACGAACTTTCCCACAAAGTTTCAATAATAGCAATTATCTCTCATTTTCCCCCATTAATGAGAATTTTCCATTTATCATGCTTGTCACCACATCTTAAAACTGTTACAAAACCAATTGCAAATCTTGCTTTCAATTCTGCGACAAGTTTAATGAGCTCCTACAACCAACTTCAGATTTCATTTCTGTACCTGGAGGCTTTGCTTGAGCTGTCAACTTAAGCTTCACCCTGGTTGCAACAGTCCCCAGTGAGAAAGCTTTCCTGCCCCATGCCCCTTCATACAATCTGCCTTCCCATGGGATTTTGTCCCCATGTCCTGCACAAAGAAATCTGCAGATTTGCTCCATGCAAATCCAAAAAAATTCCTCTCCAGTATTTTCTTTTGTCGACCTTTCTTTTCATTACGTCTTTTTCAGCTTTCTACTTTCCTTTTTTTTAATAGTAGCACTTATGAATGCCTGTCAGCTTATCGACCATTTGGCTTCACAAGAAGTAGCAAATATCTTGTTGATATGTCCCCTACAGATTTCTCCTTTATCCCTCCACAAATCACTCCCACTATTAGCAAGCTTACTGGAATATATATAAATGACTTTATACTTCCTGTCATGTTGAATGTCTCCTCATTTTGGGTTATTTTTTGCTATAAACCACCAGTGCACTCTTCTGGATCCTCCCTATGTCTTCAGTGACATGAGTGGGAGCAATTTCCCTCTCTGACTGTTTAAAAAAGACACTGCATGTTTACGTTTTTCCATCAAAAGTTAAAAGAATTACTGAAAAAAAGAAGAGGGTTTCATGGCTTGACAGCTGCATTTTTCCTTTTTTGAATTTTTCCTTTGAGCAGATTTTAATGGCAGCAAGTCAGGTAAGCAGAGCAATGGGACAGGCAAAGTCCTAAATGCAGCTTATACCGAGGGAAATTTTCTATCATTGCAAAAGTTTACAGTAATGAAAAAAAAAAAATCACAGCGAAGGCAACTCTGGCCTTTCATCTAAATTTAACAGACAATTCTGAAGTTCATGAATATACTTTTCTGCCCATGAAGGGAGCACACTGATACTCCTTAGCAACATACTAATGTAATATTTATGAAGATACAAGAGTGATCTGAAGAGAAAAATCAGCAATGACTGAGGAAGTTGTCAAGAGAAAACCATTTACTGTCTGCCATGTTGTTTTAGTTTTAAGTATGTGATTTTGCTATAAGAGACTACCATGACACATCTGCAGAAGGCATCTGAATTGAGATAGCAAGATTTGCTAAGTCCTGGGTGATCCATGTAAGAATACTGTTAAACAAGATTAACATTTCATAAGGGTTCTCTTTACTTGCTCTTAAGTGCAAAACCAAGACCCTCAGTTCTATTACACCAAGATGATCTGAACCCCAAATAAATCCTGAACAGGATGAGAACCTTCAGACCACTGACATGTGAGCTAATCAGAGCACTTCTACTTAGAAGAACTTATTATCCCATTTAAGTACATAAGGCATTTACTGAACTAAAGAATTGTACTAGTATTTGCTGACAGCATAGTTTTCCCATACTTCAAGAGGCACAAGGCAGAAAAAGTCTCAAAACCTTTAGTGAAAAGCAAGCTATTCTACCCATGACACACCTCCACTCTGACAAATGGCTTATTGGTTTTGTCTGAAACCGAAAACCAAGTCTAATACCTACAGTCTAAAACAAAACCAGTGAAATTTCTGTCCAAACAGTTATCAATGCTCTAGCTGCAAGGAAGTGAAAGCATAATGTTATCATCAAAAGATTGGTCACCATCCTGACTCAAAAGTGCTATTGGCCCAGTTTAGGGTTGTGATCATTTAACAGCAACTTCAGACATTAGTACAGAGATCACTGAAGTACAGTGCAACTCCTGGGGAATTGTCTTCCAACCTACTGGAGGTCAAATACAAAGAGAACTTTTCAAGATTCATATCTCACATGTTTAAGCAGAAAATGTGGCAGTATTTAGCAAAATCTGGTGTATTTTGAGAAGGCCTGGGATTAAACATTCCTTGTAAACACTGTTGAAACCAAAGCATGGAACAGCAGTGTTATTTCAGTGGTGTCAGGATCACTACTCCTTTGCTTGAGTATCAAACTGAAACCCCAGATTATAAAAACAGCATTTGAGTGCTATTTACACACTGAAATGTTACCACCACCATCATATACCAATAGTGATGTTAGCCCAGGCATATATTGTAGTAGGATTTTTAAAGATAATCTGTGATACACCTAAGAGTGAATTTACTATATAATAAAAAAGAAAATTAGTATGTTTCTTCTGAAGAAAGGGCTTTTTTCCCTGTTAAATTAAAAATATTCCTGTTGATCAAGTTTTTTTAAAAAGCTTTTTTAATTTAGTGCAACTTGGAAAAATAGCAAGTTTGTGTGGTTTGAATTATTTTTTTAAACTGAAAAGTCTGAGCAATAACGGATCTAGATTGGACTGGGTACTCACTCTGTCGCACAGCTCTTCAAACGTGAAGTCTGCAATGGTTCCACACGCTTTATTCAGCCTCAGCTCTCTGCCTTGCACTTTTAGAATCCTTGGTCTAGTTACTATGGGAACATGAACAAAGACTCAATCTTCTCTGGATAATTACTATAAAATTCATCTCTTACAGATAGGAAATGCATAGCTTCATGAATAATAGCACATGATTCAACACATAAATTAGACAAAATGCTGATACAATGACTGCCACTTGAGTGTGGCATCAACCCATATACAGCAATGGAACTTATTAATTGGTCAGTGGAGATTGGGCATTGTGTTCCAAATGTATTCTCTTTCAAGAGAAATTAACTTACGTACAATCATTTTGTTTCTGAGCCAGCTCATCAAACAACTTATCCATGACAGCCTCCACATCAGCTTCACTTGTGCTACAGTGAAAAGAATAATAGAATATGAAATTAATAACACTTGAAGCCAACATCAAACAGCTGCCTGAGCCTGCTTAGCTTTTTGCCCACAAAAAAAAGAGAACAGGATGTTATGCTCTAAATACAAACATTACATTTAGTATACACCTAAAAGTAGAGAATATTAACTCTCAGGTAGATGATTCTGCCTTATTTGCATACACTGAAAGACTTCTGTGTTTTGAGCTGTTTCCAGTAATGAGGCAATACAGGCAGAGCAGATCCATTAACACTATGTGTACACAATGAGAAAAAAGGCTTCTGGCTCAATCTTGCATGCAAAGTAAGAGCAAATAGACAAGGCAAGGCAAGGCAAGGCAGTCAAGCACCTAAAGAAGTATCCTTTGAAATTTCTGAGAGGGGACTTTGTGAAATTAAATGTTGATGCAAATTTTTCTTTTCTTGGGGGAGGGGGGATGCTGTGTCAAGTCAACTGATTGTATTGACCAAACAATTTGCAAAATTAAACTGTGAAATTAATAATACCACTATAATCTCTGCATTAGCAGTTTTAGCAGTTTCCCTGTTCCTAACCTCTCTTCCTAATACTGCATGGGAAAAGATCAACCACAGATGGTGAAATGCAAAATATCTGTGCTGATAGCTGAAGTAAAGTTTACATTCATCTTCAGAGCCAACAATTATAAAAAACAGTCCAATTAGACAACTTTTGTTTTAAGTCACTGAGTGGGTCAGAGAGCCAACCTTTCCATGTTTTATTCTTAAAGATTAATAGATAGATAGTTAAGATTTCTAGCTGAGAATAGTACATTAATGTTACAGTAGACAACAAACTAGGATATATAATGTTCCACTGAAATTTCTGCAAACTCTTTTGGTGTGAAGTCTTATTTTATAGATCTTGATGCACTGAAGTCACACTGCTTCACACAGTTCTAGACATCCTCTTAACTGACAAATGAGTGTCAGCTTGTCAAACAATACTCTCCTGCTCATTAGGCCTTAAGCACCTTAAAAATGTTAACAGCAGAACTGAAGTAACTATTTTTTAGCTAAAGCTTAACGATGACAAACCTTGTAGATACTAAGAATTTGGGAAAAAAAATTAAAACCCCACAAACTTATAAAAGTGCCATTTCGAAGACTTTAAAAACTTCTTCTGGCTAGGAGGTTACATAAAATTCTAGAAGTTTCTCCCAAGATTGATATTGGTGTGATGCATTCCTCTGAAAAAATGATAAATTAAAAGTTACAGACAACACCAGAAAAATAAAAGGCCATAAAAGGAGGTAAAGTGTGTGCATGTGTGTATAAATATGTATCTATTTATCTATATATCTGTATCTGACTCAGAGAGCATGTGCATGCATATCAGTAACAGAAATTTCAGTTGAAAGGCTACTAGAAGAAACAGGTGAATATGATGGTAAGGTTGGTATTTTACCTAATTGCCAATAAAGTTTGTTTTGAAAATTGACACCTGAGACTGAGATAGATAAAGTTGCTTTGATCGGGCACCTTGTAATCATGTTACACTGATTGCTCTCAGATGAGTATGAAACAGCTTTAAGTAATCCTCAGTTACATATTTTAAATGAAGACAGGACTATACAACATATGAAGCATGAAGAAGATTCTTAAAAAAATGTGACAATGATGCTATAGCCATTAATAGAACATATACATGTTGAACAAGAACATTTTCTTTGGGGGTCAAGACTGCTAATTAAATTTCAGAAATCTGTAGCAAAATACTGTAAAGTACCTAATTTTAAAACAAACAAAACAAAAGGAATCTCCACATACTAAGCTAGTTCCACAGAATGAAAGCTCCAATGAACCAATTTGAATAGAAGAATGAATGAGATTCCCTCAGAAGAAACGACAAAGAAGTAAGTACCTAATTCCATTGGCAGGTATGAGAGTTTTTTAATAATTTTCCCCCTACTGCTTCCTAATGATTTACACATCAAATTCTGAAGGCAACGAACATCTTTCCAGTAAAAGAACATCAGATAGAATTATTGCCAATCTCTGCCATTCACTTGATCACAAGTTTTACAGCAGAACACAATGAAATATTTTGGCTGGGTACTACTTCTGGAACTTGTTTGTATTGCTTTTCCTCTGAGAGCTGATGCCACAGGCACCATGTTTGGCCTATAACCTGCTAGAAACCACAAATTCCTTCTCCTTTCTTCAGAGTATGGACAGGGAGAAAAGAATGTGGCAGGTGCTGTCCTGCCACAAGTATTCAACAGAAAGGCACAGGGAGCAGCATCACAGGCAGGGACAGCAGAACTCAGAACAGAGAGGCCATGATGAGCAACACACGGGTATCAGTGATGGCTTCAAAAAAATACTTCTGAGCAGACGTGACAAAGCACACAGAGCAAGTGGAGCCAGGCAAGAATATAGAACAAGAGCTACTTTTCTCAAGTTCATGCAGCCACAGTTTAAGGATACAGAACTTGCATTGGACCTATTTTCCATATATGAAATTCTCTCACTTCCTTTCAAAAGCAGGAAGACTTACCAGTTAAAGTTTTACCAAGCAGTATTCCTCCTTCCAGACAAACAACTACAACATCTAACTTCATTAAAAAGTAGCATGGACATACTTGGTTTCAAACACCCATCACAGTGATGAAAATACCCCACCTTCCTTAATGGAAACATGATTTTTAAATCAGTATTTCACAGGTACAACTATTATAAATCTAATATTAAGCTACTGTAATCTGCTTTGCTCAGGTTGTCATTGATTAAATAATATTACAAGAGAAAATACAAGACAGAAAAATGTTTGCATTGCAAAGGTTTCAAAGTATTAAAGAGGATGTTCCTATTAGGCAGATTTATGCTGCAACCAGAAACACAACTGTGTATATATTTTAAAATATATTTATTTGCAAATATAAAGTGCTAAAGAAATTTTGTCATCATAAACAAAAACAATCTGTCAAAACAGAAGGGTGTTGGTTTTTTTAATCCACAGCATTGGAAACACCCAAAATTAAATGAATCCTTGTCATTGGATTTCTATAAATACTTAATTACTTAAATACAATAAGGATGTTCTTCTATTATAGAGAATTGTGCAATCTCTTACAAGAGGATATTCATTACTTTCTAACCATCTGTCACTTCAGTTCTCCAAACACCACACCTCCCCAAAAAATCTAATTAGTTTTTATTCAGTCACACATTAGAAATGATGCTAGTGTGGATACCGAAAATGTAGTTAATGAAGTTAATATCAAGGCATAATGGAAGGCGGTTTGCTGAACAAAATGGACCAGAAGGCAAAGAAAGGAAAAGTCACACCCTGCTAATTCTACTATACATTTTTCATTTCCCATTGAATAGGAAATTATTGGCTAATAAGAAGGAAAAAGAGAGGAAATACAATAACATAGATAAACTTACAGGTAGTAAAGTTTTCCAGCAACTGGAAGCACTCGTTTCCTGTAGTCTATTCCAGAATCAAGCTGGATTGTGCTGCAGTATTTCTACAGAGACAAAAAAAAAAAAGAATAGCTTTCCTCAAGCCAAAGCTGTATTCATTGTCTGTGATAGAGAGAAGACACACTGCTGTGATAAACCATCAGCATGAATATCATCTGCAAAACTGAAATTCAATATCTAAAAGCTTAAGTCTCATTTTCAATTATCAAAGCAAAGAAATAAGATGAAAATCACTTACATATGCAAAACAAAAAGGTCTATCAAGTCCATAAACTAAAAAGTCAATACAGATTAGAAGCACATGAGATGAAATGAGGGTGGCTATTACTCACTCTCTCTAGACACTGCTTTGTTGCAAAAATAATTATTTTCATACTAATATATATACGTTTTGAAATACAAAATTAGAAGCACTAGAAGTTTAACAGAATACAAACAAATTCTAGCAACAAGTGAAACTACTTCTATTTTATAAGCTAAAATAATTTATCTTTTCCTTCTACTAAGAAGAGTAAAGAATTTGTCATACAATGATCAGATATATGAACCACACCAAGTTTTGCTGGAAAATGGACAAAGGAGGAAGGAATAAACAAAGCTCTATATCTAAAAGATTTTATTTCATTTTTGCAATGACTGAATTAACTCAAAAAGGATCTTTTTTGCTCCCCTTTAAACAACCTGTAAGATTCTAAGTGTGGTACAGATGTTCCGGAGTAGTTACAATAATTGCTTCTGTTAGAAAACTTAAACCCAGCTGTACTAAAGGGTACCAAAGGGGGAATTTTTTTATTCAAGGCCTGAGGCTGAGAGCAAAATTTTCACTAGTATCAGTAAGATCTATGTTTTACCCCCTCTCAGCAAAAGGAATAGCTCTGCTTATCTGTTTTGACTGCTTCCAACACACACAACTTCTGCTTTTTATATATAGCAAGAATCAAAAGAAGCTATAGAAAAGAGGAAAAGTTTTAGTATTTTAGAAAATATAGCTCTATCAATAACTTAATTAAAGCAATAAAACTTTTTTAAAAGGCAATTCAACACTAGTAAAATTCTTCCATTTGCTTGAATCCACTGAATCAGTCTGCTTCTTCACTGCACCATGAACTATTGGTTTATCTTTAATATTCTTGTTAAGCATTTCATATTCTGCATGTTCAAATATTTCAAGGCCTCCTTGAGGCCATTCAAATAACAAAATTGGAAATGTCAAACCTCATTCATAGCAACTACATTGCAGGGAAAACATTTAGAAGAATTATTATCAGTGACTTAAGGAACAATGGCCCTTTTGAACAAGTGCATTGCATAGGACACAGATCACAAATATCTGCAGGAATTACTGTGATGACTCATTGCACTAATTTTTTGCCCTTGGCTATCAGTGAAGGCTCTATACTTACTTTAAACCTCCAACTTCTCTGCAAAGAGATACAGCTGAAGAAAGAAGATTTAAAAAAAAAACCATCCTGAAAGCACAGAATCCCAGGAAAATCCATGTATCTTTAATTCCAGTAAGTGAAAAAGCCATGCTAATCAAATCATTATCTTGGACTAAGGCTACTGCAAACACAATAGCTTTGGTGCTACAATATTATTATAATCTATTCCCTTTCTTTTTGCAAGAGCTCACAAAGAAAGAGAATAACAGAGCAGAAGAAAAAAGTTCCAGAGGCATGTAATAATATGCACAGGGGAGGGAGAATGTTTAAGCTTTTCTTCAGCATCAGTCTGGCAGCCAAGGCCAGAAGGAAGATTACTGAAATTTCACAGCAAAGCTAGTTCTCTTGGCTTTTCTTTGCCAGCGTCTTTCCACCTAATAGTTTATTTTTCCAAAGTAGTAGATTCACTTAAGTACAATTTTCTTTATGTTAGTAGGGTAAAAATCCCAAAGATTACTACTACTACTTTTGGGGACTATGAGATTACTTAGATTAATTTTAGATACTTGCATATTTAGTAATGCAGTTAATCACTGTGGTCTGTTTATTACTGGAAACAAGAGATGGGAATTTTACATTAATTCAGCCTCATCTCTTTGGCCTTCAAGTTGGATTTATAAATTTTACTGCTCCCTCAGTGTGTTGTGTTGCACATAGTGATAACTGAACACAGACCCACATATACTTGAGAGTATTCCATGGTTATGGTAGGGCTGAGAGAAAGAAAGCAAACGTGAACACAGTAGCTGGTGTAAATTTGTTCCCTGATATTTGCAGTGGTGCTGGAGGCTCAGCTGTTAATGACAAGCAGGTGTCCTATGCACTCAGATATAGACTGGTACTGGGCTGTATTATGCAGGTCAGTGCAGCTTGATGAAACAGAAATGGGTGCTCAGTGCTATATTGTTTTAGTCCACTTGTGTTCCACTTATAAACTTGTCACTCCTTACATGCACCGACAGCTTTTATGACTCCATGATTTTACATTACACTGAATGAGTTTTGGAGATAAGAACCATGCAACTGAAGATGTAAATACTACTAATACAGCTAAAGAGAAGATGCCTTTTTTTTTTCCTTCCTTCTCTTTTCTCTGTCTTTGAAGTAATTAGTATTATCGCTCTTCTGGAAAAACCACTATCATTAGTGGCTCTAGTTAAAAAGAAGTTGTGTGTTCAAAAATTATTTATGTTTTTGGACCCCTTTTAAGCTACAAACATTGCCTAACAGAGATAGTTCCTTCCTTATAAGCTTTGCTTGTATGTTTGTAATGATGTACTATTTTTAATTCTAATATGCTACAACATTATATAGTTTACTTGAAAAAAACCTGTTAGATATAAGACCTTTCAGCCAAAAATGCAATAGCAGAATCCTGTTCAGAGATCTATAAAATACAGTTAATACAGTCCTAGTGATTTTTTGCTTCCTTAGGAGGCAAAAGTCAACTGAACCAAATATAAACAAAATGAAAAAACAGAATTCTGATGTACAGCAGCTTTCTGTAATACACAGTGTAAGCATAAAAGCAGGGGACAGCTAACAGGAACCAAGAAATACTTAGTACTTTTGATGATATCTATCATTTTACTCCTTGGAAGCTCCTAATTAATTGATGTGTTTGGCCTCTCCATACTTATGGTCAGTTCAGGAAGGTACTCTGGCCATTTAGAGATCATATTCTAAACACAAATAAAAGAGCCACAGGAATTTCCTAACCCTTCTACAGGTTCAGGTGTCTATCCATGCTTATTACTAATTATTTTCACTGAGATACTTCAAAGCTCACCCGCACCTATTGTGTTAAGACACTGTATGAATATACATAAAATGAACAGCTCCTGCCATTACACTCAAACATCCTAATCTGAATCACACCATGCTCTCAGAAAACAGCCTTTAAGACATGATTCCTGCAGTTAGATTATAAACTTTGCAGGGTAGGAACAACCTTTCCTTATGTGAATGTATGACAAGTACAGATCCATAGGTGCTGATGGAAAACAACATAACAGAAAAACCCCCAAACCACCAAACAGAAGTGGGAAATGTTATTTACACAAAGTGAGCTCTGCACAGTAGAGGAAAGAAAAGGTGGGACAGCAGCAGCAGCAAACCAAAGGGCAGTAGGAGGAGGATCGTTTGCACTGCCAGACAATAACAACACCATCTCTTCTCTGAGTTAAGGATGTTCCCTTGGAGATAGTTCTAAAGGGAGATGCAGCACATGGTCACCTTTGCTCAGTCAGAAAGGTCACAGAGAAGTCATGTGCTGAGTAGATTTCCAAAAGATTTTCCTTTTGAAGTTTCCTGTGTCAACAAGGGTAGGTACCCACCATGGTTCTTTGTTTCTACACACATAAACATTGACTTATCTGTTTCACAGGAAGGCAGAAGGAAAAATATTCATATTTATAATTTTTTTTCTAGGATGCATGCTTTAAATGTTAAAAAGACAACATACAGTCAGAACACATAACAAAACAAAATAAAGCACACCAAAATACTGCAAATGTCCAAGCAAAATACTTAAAATACTAGATTTGCAAAAAGGAAAACCAGATACATAGTTGCATGGTATGGAAAAACTAAGAATGAAATACTGACCATCAGAGAAGGTGTCTATGTGAGTATCACCATGCATCTTATCTGCCCTTCAGAGGTATCAGCAACATTATTCTCCTGCATCGTGGTACTAAAAAATCAGTGCTATAATTTAAAAATCCTAGAAGCTTAGATAGGGGTGAAAAGATAGGCTTCTCTACTTTTTACCCTTCAACTTCTTACAGCATGGGGAAAACCCCTACTAAGATTACATACAGAAGTTCTACTTGCTCCATCTTTGGATTGCCTCATCCAGCACGGGACTGATTAAACCTTAAGGATTTGATTGCATTCTCACACTCACTAATCACCATGGAATCCTAATCAACAGTCAAAGAACTAATTGGAGTGCTCAGGTTGTTAGCACTTAATTGTCAAAACCATAACTATAACAATTGGTTTCCATTTCTTAAGATGGAGTTTTAAATTTTCAAATTTCATTTTGGGCTAAACTTCTATTAAAATAAATACTTAATATTGAAGCTACAGTCAGTCTAGTGGAACCATCCGCAGTTTCCAACAGATTTTCTATTCTATTGAGATATTTAAAGTCTGACTTACCCTGTTCAACTCAAATGCATAAAATTAATTAGTTATACAATTTATTTTGAAGTCATTTATGTATTTATGTATACAAAGAGCAAATACAATTACAGAATTGAAAATGCAATTAGTAAGTTAAAAATGCAGTGTAAGCATGCACTCATTCACACTGAGTGGCACAAAAACCTTTTATTCCAAAAGAAAAAAAAAAGGTACAGCCTCATGGCTCAACTCAAGACACAACACTTAAAACAACCACCCTTAGACAGAACAGACAAAATGAGACTGTCAATAGACCTACTCTAGAAAGTTATTAAATACAGAATAACAAATATATCTTTTTTCCCAGCAAGCACCTCTGATATTCCTTTATTGCTGCAATCAAGAATGTTAGCTACTAAAATGTTTAAGAAATTAAATCACACGACAGGATAGGTTATTGTGAAGAAAGAAATTTCAGGAAATTTCAAAAGGTAGTCCAAGCTAGCTGGATAACCTGCAAGTTCTCAAGACATGTGTCATACGTGTCTCCCCTGTGTCACAAAAAGCCCTGAAATGCTATAGATGGGCTTGTGGTCCACAATAAACACCCTACTAAATATCATGTGCCCTCTGAGCTCACATACTGTGATCAGCTAGTAACACTTGATAATGCAGGTGAGTAGATATTTCTTAACCTTGAAGATCACAGTAAGTCAACCCAATTACCATTCTCTGCTCTGAATTTTAATGGTATTCAAACAAAAAACCAAAAAAACCAACATATAAATCATCCTATTAGACCACAAGAATAGAAAAACTAATCACCCCACAATCCTAATCAACAGCCAAAGAACTAACTGGAGTGCTCAGATTAGCACTTAGCTGTGAAACCCACCTATGTGAGGACCTCCAGAGAGGGTGTAGGGGAACAGAGATACAAGAGTGCTTCTATTTAGGAGGATCATCACCTTAATTCCCACACCTGCTGCGTTTCCACAACCTTTCACACCTGGGTCAAACCAGACACTTGGAAAATGCAGCGGCAGTACTGCATCTGCAGTATCAAATACTCATTTTCCATATGAGCAAAGAAGAGTATAGTTCTATCCCCAAGCAGGCAAAGCTGCCCAATTAAAACTCTTGGCCTCTGAACAAGCCCATTAGAACACCTAGTATTAGTAACCATGCCTATCTAAGAGCAACTTCCAGCCATTCTTTCTAGGAAAAGGAATTACAATCTTCACATAGGTCTCGTCCTCTTTTTCACATGCATCCTCTGATTTGGTCTCCATTAACAATACACAGGAACACTAATAATCCTTTCCTCCAGCAAATCAGAAAATAATTAAATTGTTTGTATGCCATCATTCTTCTCAAATATTTACATTCAACCTATGATGGTCTCCCACATCACATAACATATAGATGTGTGATGAGAGTCACCAGCTAACGGAGAAAGAGTTCCACAGGCAAAAAAGCTCACTAGACTTAACAATTTTTATTTTTCATTATTTGAGTCCATATAGTGTTAAATTATCAATTAGAATATTATTTCTTCTTTCTTAAAATTCTTCCTTAAGCAATTTCAAGAAAAGGTTTCTCTAGCCAAAGAATACCATTACAACTGGAATTTTCAATAACTATGGTAGAACAAGAATCATCTTACAGAAAAATGCTGTATGTAACGAAAAAAATATTGCTGATATACAAAGGATACCCACAGATTTTTAATTCAGTGTACTCTCAAAGTCACCAGCATGTGACAGTCATCAGAATGTGAAATTTCAGAATGTGAATCTGGTCCAGCTCATTAGCTGAGAGCAGTGTATAAGGGTAAGTACAGCTTCCTCTCTGGTGCAGCTCTACAAGGAGAACAACCAGACTGCTAGTCATGAGCATGCATGGTACAGGTGAGGGACCTTCAAATGGCTGCTCCTTTTATCCTTTTGCCTTACTTAAAAACAAAAAAAAGCACAAACAATAAAAAGGAAATTAATCAAGTTTGTAGCACTCCTAACTTTCTGCTCCACTAATCCATGGGACTGAGATGTACTCAGGGAGAGGAGGAAGGAGAAAGGGAATCATCAAGTATTTGGTGGTGGAGAAAAACTTGGTCCAAGTATTGTTGGATGTACATATAGTTTTTGTCTCCTTGTTCAGATGTTGTTGAAACAGTAGACTTTAAAGAAAATGTCAATGAATCCTCATAAGCACTATACATGACCTCTAGGGTAATTAGCAATCATTCAAAAGCAACAAGACTAAAGTGTTCTATTCTTTATTACTGTCAGCTCTTTTCTTGATCAGCATTTTAATAAAGATGGTTCATTGCTAAGACAGTTTCATGAATCAGTCATAATTACATTCTGACATGCAGTGAATAGTAAAGCAAAACTAAATATCACTTCATCAACCTTTCTAACCTTTGTGCAAGTATTAACTGTAAATAATTTTTACACAATCTTACAACAGAAAATCTGCATATTTCTTAGCTTTGTACATACTCTACCCTAACTGAATTTCTTGTGACCTATACCTGAAAAAGCCCCCAACATTACAATCAGGAATAATTACTTATCTGGCATGGTATTCAGGTATTGCCTTTCACAGACCAAATTAACTGCAAGCAGAAAAGACTATTTGCTCTGTAAAACAGTGCAATGCTTTACAGGGTTAACTAAGGGGTTTTTTACAGTCTTTTCCCCTATGTTCTTCTGAAATAATGAAATATGGGAAAATGTTACAATAGCCTCTGATACTTCATGCTTATCCCAACTGCAAACACTGTAACAAAACTACACAAAAAAAACCCCCAAAACAAAACAACAACAACAAAACCAGAAAAAAAAACAAAAACAACAACAACAAAAAAACCAAAGAGCCACATGAACAAATTTTGAGGAAAACTTTCTAAATGTCATCCGAGAATCCTGTACAATATCAGGGAAAGTAATCACTCTCAATTTGATTGGTATAACAAACGTTTTGCTTGTGAATTATTTTTCAGTGGACTTAGAGCAAAAAGATCTGGGAAAAGAAATACTGCCAAATATTACTTTTTCAATCAATCTTTTTCTTACACTTGTGACAAGAACATTTAAACTTTAAACTGAAGGGTTTTGCAGAGATAAACTGAGAGGCAAGATTCATTCAGTGGAAGTTGCACAAGTTTACATTACAGCCTTCAAAACTTTACCAACTAAGAAACCCCACTATTCTTGCTACCACAAGGAACATACGATCTATTGTACAACTTTTCAATAACTTATTTTAATGTCTAGCTACAAATCAGCTACCCCCTAAGAAGAGGAAAAATAGACAATTAACTTGTAAAATAATGGTGCATGAATAAAAAGAGAGACTCTTAAAATGTACTGTTCTTTGAATAGTATTTCAGATATTCAGACAAAAGTGAAAGAATTCAGGAGGTACATATGTGGCTGTGCTGGCTGGGAGACAAGTAGCCTCTCCTTTTTCCAGTCAGGGAACAGAAGAATGGCAGAGTAAACTTCCATGCACTAAGAATTACACTGATCAGTGCTTGCCATTTCACATCACTTTGGAAAAAATCTTCCTTGCAGAATAAGAATAGGTACAAAAGAAAAAAAACCCACCTGCAAACCACAAATCACTGCATAACACCCAGTTTTGCTAAAGGACCAGTAATGACTGTAACTTTCAATCTCCTAATAAGCAAGCCATGGCATTCTGTGAAAGACAAACGCCAGGAGTTCACGCTGAATTTATAACATGATGTTTCGTAAGCTAAGGGTCAAATTCATCCCAATACATGTACTTCACTGGAATTATACCCTGGACGAAGTTATTTGTCTGGACTTCTTTTATGCTGTTGTTTTTCTTTTTAACGTTTGATTTGTATTTATTTTCGTCAGTATTAGCCTTTGCTCCTGCCAGAACTGTTGGCAGGCAGGAAAAAAAAAAGGAAAGAGAAAAAAGTAGTCATGATTTACGAAACTGAATTTCCCAGAATAATAATTTTTAAAAAGCTATTAAGATCTAAACAAAGGCTAAAGATGGCTTACATTTAGCTCTGATGAGATCCACTACCTCAGTACCCACAACTGAAAACTTCTGATGCATTTTGTTTCAAGGGAATCCAAAAGTCCTTGCTGTAAAGCAGGCTGGGGGGTGCAGGGTCCATTCACTCTTTCTGTATCACAACCATTATGTAAGAAGTATAAAACAGTGCCTTTATGCTGCCAAACCACAATGACTCTTCTTACATCAAAGGGGTTTTGCCACTAGGGTTTTTTTCCTCTGAAATTTATTCAAGCCAAGGGCAGGGAGACAACAATTCATACACGCTAATTACACCTAATTATCTATTCCTTTTTTTTCCCCTTTCCACCAGCTTCGGCCAGTGTTATTTGCTATCTGGGTTTCTCACAACCTCCCCTTGCCCTGTCCATCCAACTCAGCAGCAAAGTCTTTGAAGAAAACAGTTGTGGCTTCTTAGAATTTTAACAATATAAGGTTCAACTCAAATTAAATTATTCTATTATTAGTTTTGACACATTTATGTGTTAAATATGAAGGCCTCTTGGTTAATTTGGCAAATTCCTCACATCTCTTTACAACTAGAATTGCTGGTAACACCCTCTCTTGTAGGAGCTTCTCCTCATGCTTTCTTTTCATGATCTAAATGAAATGTTTATTGGATTAAAGTTCTTCTCTGCAGACCTCCACGGTGGCCTGTGACAAAGAGCTTAAAAGCTTTATTAATTGGCTTGGGCTTTTTAGGGGGAGGCAGGACCTCATTTCACATTACCTCACAAGCAAACAGAACTGCCACGTGTAATTAGACTAATTTACCCTGATACAGCAGGAATCAACTATTCCATATCTATGATATGCTTTCATTTACTCATTTTAATCAAGGAGCAAACAAACTAAGCAAGAGCTCAGGAAATCCTGACAATTAAAGAAAGGGAGAAGGCCGGAAGCCTGGCACAGAGCTAAAGCAGCAACTATTTCATCCTAAAATAAAGTTTTGATCTGCATCTAAATAACTGTCTAGGAGAGAGAGTCTAAGATATAAAAGGTAAATAAACTGAACAGTCCATCCCTTGAGAACACAATAAAGCAATAGGTACATTATGAAATAGTGTAACAGTTACGTGCTCTGAACTACAGAATACAAATAACCCCTGTGTTTAAATTTAACACACACACACACAGAGGCTTAGAAGGCTGAATGCAGAAAGCAGTGGTAGCTTTTAATCTTATACCTTGCTTTCTATATACAACATTTTATTACTTGACAGTCTTACAAATTTATCAAACTAAGATTTCCCAGAAATTATTCTGAGGTTCAAAAAATACTTGCAGCACAAAATACTTGCAATCGTGCTGCATTTCCTATTTTTATTTTTTCTATGTTTAATTAGGTACACTTCACAAAAGATGAGTACTTCTATTACTTGCATAGAGAGAGAACAAGAACAAATGCTCCTTCTACTTAGGAGTTTGCTTGGTTACATACTAAGAAGGGAAACAAAAGGCCCAACATCTTCAGTAATGAAAAAGTCAATTGATAGGCGAAGCCATCACAATATCAAAGGCCTAATCCCTGCAATTCTGACTCAGGTGACAGTTCACAGGGGTCAGAGTGGCTGACACTGACCTCAAAAGCAGGTTTTAACTATTCAACATGCTGAAAGCTGCTGGGCTATCACACCATTAGACTGGAACAAACTGACAAATCAATTTCATCAAGGAGATGACTTTTTTGGGAGAGGGGGGAGGAGAGAGGCAGATCCGCCACTCAACAAATCCCTGCATTTCTCTCACAGGTGGTTGGACAAAAGCTGACTGCACCATCAAAGACATTTTATATCTACCAAATGCCTTTGTACAAAACTAACTCCCACAATTTCCTTAGGGGCAGCTCTAAATGTTTTTTAAAGAAGTATTTTTCACATTCTTATACTAAGCTATTGAAAACTGAAAATGCTTTTAAATTCCTCAGTTTCTTGCTTTGTAGGAAAGGGTTTACTTTAATTAAAACCACAGCCAGCAACATTCAAAATAAATAATCATTCACTGATTTCAAGAAAGACAGGGCAATACAGCGTATAAATAATGCACTGCTTTCTATTTTAGAGGAGTATACAATGCTCACTTACAGTTAAAAGTCATTTTAACCAAACAGTTTAAAAAAATTATTTGGTCCCTAATATTAGAAGGAAAAAAAAGGAAGGAAAAAAAGACACTGAAAGTAATTTCATGTGCTACTGACAACAGATTTCTGGCTGATTCCTCCCCTTTAATCAAAGCAAAATACAGGTAGCTGAAGCCAACAATTTTTTTTTTTCTAAAATTGGGTCTTTTAAACTTAGGCTGTGAAGGGCCCTAAAACTTTTTGACTTTCAGTTAAAATTTAGTGTAGTGCAAGTCTATTGCATGAAGAAAACCTGACAAAACACAGAAGTTGCATACTTGGTATTTCAAAACAGCTTGACATTTTAAAGCTTCATGCTACACTTCCAGGAAACCTTTGGAATTGCAAGAACCGCTCACTCGAATTACAGACCCTACACAACAAATTATTTGAGGAGCTTTCCTTCCTGATATTCCAGAGAATGAAACATTGAACTAGCCACTGAATTAGAGTTAGGATTTCAGAATAGTTAAGGGGTGATGTAAACATCTTCATTAAATGTCTGCAAAAATTAAAATATTGCCAAAATTACTGCCAAAACAGTAAATTAAAGCACACTTTCTTTTTTTTTTTTTTTTTTCCCAAAAGCCTCACATAATATCTTACATCAAGCTGTGAAAGATTAGTGCAGTGCTGATCTGCTGGGGGGCAGGAAGGCTCTGCAGAGGGATTGGGATAGGCTGACCAGTTGTATGAGGTTCTACAAGGCCAAGTGCCAGGTCCTGCACTTGGCTCCCAACAACCGCAGGCAGTGCTACAGGCTGGGGACAGAATGGCTGGAAAGCTCCACAGCAAAAAAGGAACTGGGATTAAAATTTCTTCACTAAAAGGTTTTGTCAAGCATTGGAACAGACCGCCCAAGGAAGTGAGTGAGACACCATCCCCAGAGGAAAGACATGCAGACGTGACACCTGGGGACACACTTTGGTGCCACTGCCAAGTGGTGGACTTGGCAGCCATGGGTTAGCAGTTCAAGGTCTTTTCCAATCTAAACAGGTCAATGATTCCAAGATACATAGCTTTATTTGTAAATCAGCTTTAAAACATTTAGAAACTTTGCATATTTCTTTTAGGTTGAGAGTAACATTTTTTGGAATATTTCTGTTCTCTGCATTTGAACAAAGTAACTGTGAGCAATGAATGTCTTTCTCAAGAACTGTCTTTAAAAAAAAATCACATAGGAATTCCACACACTTTAAAATGCTCAGCAAGGGATCCTGTGAGATTAAAAGCTCAATCAGAAGAGACTGAATCAAATTTAAATTATAGAATTAAAAGATTTTTCTTCCTAATACTTCTTATCTCTGTAAAGCTCTGTCTTTGCAAAATTTCATGGACTGAAGAAGCACTCTTATCTGTTGCAGAAACTAAACCCTTTCATAAGGAATACTGTGTCCCAAAGAATCATAGCCACAATGATGAACTGATCAATTCAGAGTTTTCCCCTGTTTATAAAAACTTTGAGTTACACAGGATTAAAGAATCATTGAAAAATACATCTCAAGCTATTTAATATTTCAAAAGAAGAGAATAATGGAGTAAGATCAGAATTGAACAGGGAACATACACAGGGCAGAAAAAGCTGCCAGTGGTCCTATTGACCTGCCCAACAACAGAAACCTGGGGTTTTTATGTGGCCACCAGCTGTAGGACCTGAAGCTTTCATGTGGCTCTAAAAATTGGAACTTTTCAGTTACAATTTCACACAACAGTCACTTGCCCCAGTAATCTACCACCTGGAAAGACAATATGGACAAACTTTGGAAGATAACTGCATCTTCCCTAGAGTGCTATTTCACCCTTTTGCTTATTCCACAGAAACTGGTTTGCAGTTGTATTTGTAAGAAATAGGAACTCAAACACACATACTGGAATTACATAGACTGAAGGAAATAAAAACAAAATTGAGGATGAACATGGGTAACTCTAGATCTAGGGAAGAAACCATTACTTTTGATCATCTGAAGACAAGAAAAGATATTTGTCTAACAGTTACGCAGGTATCTAGAAACTATGTGCTCCACTGATGAGGAATGAAAAGAGCTTGAAACCTATTTCAAGTGAAGCATCTCTTCACAGAAATATACTGTCAATACTCTCCATTCATTCCACTTTTGCAAGAACATTTAACATTGAAGCTCCTGTGTTGAACTTGAACTACTTTTAGTGCTCAAATCTTAAGATTTGCAATCATGGAAGTTAATTACTGAAAAAAACAAACAAAACCAACCCACCTATTCACTCCTGCTAAACCCCAAACAAAAGCCCTCTGGGAGGCTCTGAGCCCAGAGAACTAAGACAGGAGTTAGTCCCAGGTGTCAAAGCCAGTCCCAGGGGACAGGTCAGATGAGACCGACATTACCACAGACACACATGGCTTGGAGTGAAGGAAGGGTTGAGAAGACAATAAATCAAATGTTTGCAAGCAACCAATGCAGTATTTTCCTTCATATTTTCATGAAAATCCTAGAAGAAATCATATTTACACTTCCTAGTCACAGAATTATGCACAGAGGCAGAAGCTATTTTATCCATTCACACCAATGCCATCAGACAGATTCTACACACATTGGGGAGGCCTAAATCTGCATTTCTCAAACCACCAAAGCCAGAGTATCAATGTAGTTCTATCCACACCTTTGTAATGTAAAGGTTAATAGTTAAAGTCTCGCTTTAGAACTCATTCCAATGTGATTTTAAATGCTGACTTCTGCTGTATTGAATTAAAAATGTAGATTTTCATATTATTTCATTAATAATTTTAGTATCATGCCTTTATTCTTCCACTTTCCAATCAGGGTCAGAAAAGCATTTTGTGAATAAGCTTCCTCTGATCCACCATTTGGTCATTATGTCTTTGGGAAAGAATAATGTTACATTGGTAATATTTATTAAAGTGACATTGAAGGCACATATATTTAGAGTAGTGTTAAAACACAAAGGTGCTGGGAAAAAGAACAATTACAGGAAATCCAGTATTTTAGAAAGGCCCTTGTGAATTATGTTAGCATTTGCTTCTCCCTTCATTCATTATGATGATAATATTCATCTGCCTCTAGTGTGGGTTGTGCTAGTTGTTTCTTTTTGCAGTACTACATTGTCTAGATTAAGCCACCTTTACTGCTTCTCTCAGCATTCCATCTGCTCCCTACTAAAAATTTTTGATTACCTTCCCAGTCCTGATGAGGTGCTCTGATGTATAAACTACATTTCACTTTTTTTTAAATTCAGCTAGCTAAAAAGAGAAAAAAGGAAACTATAAATAAACATATATGATAGGTATTCTTAAAGCCTGACAATCACTGAAATCAAAGAGCCTTATGTTTATCAAGGAGAAAACTAGGAGTCAACAAAGAAAGATATATAGAAAAGAATGATTTGCCATGGTTGCTGCATTTCAAGAAGCAAATGCATATGAAACTATTTCTATGCTTGAAAATACTCTATGATTGGCAGCTCTCATTCAATTGGCAGCCAGTTACAAAATAAACCCTTTTCAAGAATATGAAACAGAAGTGGCTGTTCATTTATTTTTATGTTCTTTACTTTTCTAAAACCATCCAGGTAAGAACCACTCTCACTGGTAACCTCCCTGGCTTCATACACAGCCATTCTGAGATGCACAGGAGTGCCATAATCATGTCAATGGCATATTAACTTTTAAAGCTAGTAATTGTACAAATGTCAACATTAGATGGGATTTTCAAAGCTTCCTAGGCAATTAAGCAATCTCATGATTTCGAAAGGGCTCACTGAAAATGCAAGGCACTGTCAGCTACTTTACTGCTGACCACCTGAGCAGAAACAGCCAGTCAATGCATCAATTCAGCAATTCCAAAACTCCTATCACAAATCCAAACCTATCTAAACTCTACCTTACAATTCTTTTATTCTAGATACCAATATAGTTAACATTATTTATGTATTTATTCTAGTAATACTTCTGAGGTAGGGAAACATTGTTATTTCCATTTTACATGTCATGTCAATCCAGGCAGAGCAGGATACAAGAGCTGTAGTTAGCCCTCAATAACATAACAATACAACTGTAGCTTGTGAATAAAAAATATCTGCAACTCATCCAGAACTTAAAAGTGTCATTTCAGCTCATATTCTTTTTAACAGCAAAATAAGCACCAAATGTGTTATTCACAGAGAAAGTTTTTTCACTTAAATGAAGCTTTCTAATTTTTGACCTCCCACAACGTAACAAGTGGACTGAAGGAAGCTTGCCTCAGAGCTGCTTCTTCTTGAACATTATGTGAAGCCTCAGGAACAGCCATTGAAAAAAACTATTTACACACGAGAAAGACCCAGACACGAGCTAATTGAGGATACAGAACAAACCCTACTTTCCTTACATCAAAGTAACAGCAAGCTGTTCTAGCCTTATAAATGTAAGATAACCACAAGTACTACACAGTATAAATGTTAGAGGGACGTTATATTACACAGCATACATGCACCACTAGGGAAGTCTTATCCAAACAAATATTTTCTGCTGCCTTAGTAAAAAAAAAAACAACTTTTTGTCATGCTAAAAAAGTCCAGCTTTAAAAACATGTTAATTCCAGAAGGAAAAAGTCCCTTCTTGCCTTTCCTTCAATCAGTTTTGCTCTAAATAGTTAAAGTAGATATATAATCTGGAAACTTGCATCAAAGCAATCCTCTACAGATCTCCTACAAATTCATAAATAAAGCAGGCAAAACTGAAAAGCATTGAATAAGTGGCTCTCCTTACCTTCAACACAGCAATGAATGGTACAAAATTAGCCCTCTGAAGACCATTTTTGTAGAGATCTGAAAGAAAGGAAATCAGTGCCATTTTGCTACTTAGTCTTAATAACGTCGACTTGTCTTCTAGTCTAGTAAATAAAATTCAATGTTTCTAGAGACAGGAAGAGGAATAAAAGGCAGAAAAGGAGAGCTAAAATCCATTTCTCTTCCTTTACTGTATGAAAATTCAATACCGTTTTAAGGAAGAAAGGAACATCCTGAGGAAGTGTGAAAATGGCAGGGAGCAAAAAATTACTTAGATCTCTAATGACATATAACTAATTCTAGCAGAAGAAATTAGAGCAGCACCTGTTTTAAAGTAAGGGTATAAAAAAATATTTGTGATGCTGGGTATACATTGGTATAGATTGTAAGCCCAAATTATGCTACTGCTAAACCCAAGTATTGGCAGAGGGCAAAAACCCCACATAAACTAAAAATACACTATTTGTCTTTACTAAGTTAGCATAATTCTTGTATGATGTACTGTGGTACATTTTATGTTCTAGCAATTCTGCCAGGTACACCCCCTCTTCAAAAGCAAGAAAAAGGATCGCCGCTAAGGCCAAAAACCTGAAAATTGAATTATTATGCAAACTAAGGCAAAGGTGTTAAAAATACGATTGAATAAAGAAAAAAAAAGTATGCAGATCTGCAGCATCAAACAAAATACAAATTAACAAAAACTGCAAAGTAGCATTTTTAATCTTACTTATCTCTATATATTTATACAACATAAACTTTTCTTCTCTGGAAATTATCCAACTACCCAACAAGTTCATAACAATGACTTCTCTGAAAACACAGTCACTTAAAACCGTATGATGAACTGCTCTGTTTCATTAGTATTTGGAAGCCTTATAAGAAGGCAGCTTAGCACCTAAAACTAGTGACAGAAGGAATGAGTAAGTGAATAAAGGCAGCTGGCAGAGATATCACCAAAATTCCATAAAAAGCATGTGCCAGATCATGATTATCCTTCACATTTCCCATAAGGCCTGAAGCTACAGCTACACTAAAGCTTTTATGCTTTACCAACACCTCATGGTGGACAGAAGATGCTGCATCCATGAGACACCAACAGGGCACCTACAGAATGGTTTTCACAAAATTGGATATGTACATGGAAACATTTTGACAAATTATCAGTAAAGGCCATTACCTTAATTACTAACAAATTCTAGGAAGCCACATATCATGCTCATTCCCAACTCAGCAAATCAGGATGGCCATACATTTGTTAAAATATATAGCAATCAATTGCATATTTACTTGCAAAAATTAGTGAACATGTAACAGTAGTATTACAACTACTCTCATTAGTTCTTCTAGCTAATAGGGCTGTGAGCTTCATACCATGTCTCTGTTTCATGAGGATCAGAAAAAGAAATAGTAATTTTGGTGGAGAAATGAAGCCAGGACACCTCAAATACAGTCTCAGTATTTCCCCTCACATTCCCCCAAGGCAGCAGTTCGACACATGTACATGTATCACTAATGGCCAGCAGCTGGGCATATCTGCTCTCTAATGAAAAAGCTACTTTTCCCCTTTGTAACCACAAGAAACAAACCTGTCCATTCAGTCTTAATCCTTGGTGTGGCATATTACACTAACCCAACTCCCTCTCCTCCAGGGCGATGTCAGACACACCATGACCACGCAGGAATAATGACCAAAGAAGAGAGAGGCATCAGTCAACACCTGGACTGTAACACAGTTCAGCTCTGGAGATGCTGTTCTTGACATTCTCTGGGGTACTTAATACAGGTGGATGCATTTCAGGTTGATATAGTAACTTAATATATATGAAAAACACCCATACAACAATAAAGGTCACGAAATGATGTCTTGATGTAAAACACTGGCTACAATCCTCAAGTTATGATAAAAAATTCTCCTGAACTTTAAAGAGCAGTGCTTCAAAAAACCCAAGGATGGCTCTCAAGTGAGTAAAGCACCAGCATTCAGTCTATCTGTAGTCAACACAACTACAGTAGTTACAATTTCATCTTGTTGATGCAAAAAAGAAAAATAAGCCAATGGGAAATAATTTTCTCCCCTAATAAAAATATTTGGGTGGGGTTTTTTGGTTGTGGGTTTTTTTTGCTAAGATAAAGTTCATTGTAGAATCGCCCAGCATTAGTGATTGTCTTTTCCACAATTAATTTGGGTAGGAAAATTAATGGTTATTACAACTGACAATTGAGGTAACTTCAGCATTTGAAACTGATAAATCTGAAATGTCATAAAAGTTTATGCATTATGCTAACTGCTAATGCTATACAATATAAACATTTTTCCCCTCTACAAAAAAATTACAGTTACTGCTCAGTTAAAACCCATACAGATTTGGGGACTTTGTAGAAGGATCTACTTAGTCACTAGAAGTGACTAACCATTATAAATAAAGAGGAAGAAATGGAAACAATTCTCCACTTAATTCCCTCAAACCAGCTTTTAAGAATGTAAAAATGGCACCTTGGTAAGTGGTTGTCCTTCAAGCTAGTGGACCACATCTGCAAGTTTCTGAGTTAGAAACTGGGAAGGAATGTGATCTCATTTCCTTTCTTTTGCATGATCCAATCTTTTCCTATCCTTAAATACATTCAAAACAGACAATATTTTACCCCTCCTCAACTGCCCTGTGCACAAACAACCTCTCTCTGGTTCAGACAGAGGAGAGGAGACCAGAAAACACAGAAGGTTTTGAGTGGTGGAAGAAGGAACACGGAATTTGAGATAAAGGTGGGTTAGATTAAGCAAAAAATCTTCTTTAAGAACAAAAAAAAAAGCAGGAGACAAGCTGGAATATCTCTGATTCTTGCAATCTAGAGAGTTCATTGGTATTAAATAATATACAATATAAATACAATTGTTTCATAAGACACTGAGATTCACTGGATTTGGGTAATACTGGTAGAATGTTTGTTTTTACCTTCTGGCGGCCTGTTAGATGTTGCTACAACGACAACCCCATTTTGGAAGAGATTTTCAAAAAGCTGCTTCAGAATCATGGCATCAGCAATGTCAGTGACCTGAGAAGACAACACATTTGTTTTATCTTGCTTTCAGCTTCTGCTGCAATAGAACTGCAAGTGGCTTTGTAGCTAAGAAAATGCTTGTTAGTGAAAGCCATGGAAAAAGATTCTAATTATTGCTTGGTGATAAAAAAATAAAAGGGATAATTAATAAGCAGTGAATGTACCACAGTCTTTCAAAACCTGCCCACTCTTTATTGCAGAACTCCACCATTTCTTTACCAATTGCTAAATGATTCTGTGTTAACTCCTATTATAAAACTACAGGTGGGAGACACAGAAAACAGACCTAAACATTTAAGAGTCTACTTAATTAGGAACAACATGAAAAAAAACAGAAAATAAAAAGAGATACACACCGGCTGTTTTACATTTCTATTACCTTTGAGGCAAAGGTTTGCAGAGGTGAATTTAAAATGGTCATGGGACTTCAGAAATAAAGACAAGTAGCCAACTATACATAATCAGCTGCTGTTGAAAATAGAATGATATGACATAGATACTATTGTGTGATTGTTGCAAAAAACAATTCAACAGATGGCCCATCACAAAAATAAGCAATTTCATTGTTCTTTTTAAGTGCCTTCTATTACTGTCCATGAATAATCAAAAGGCAGGCAGTCACTTCCAGCACAGTCAGCCTCTTCTAACCTTCAGGCACAAAATACGAATGAAAAATAAAAATGGGTAGGACAAGTGATACTGGGGAGGGGTAAGGAAGAAAAAATGACTGTAAGATAAGCCATTAACTAAAATTTCTTTAAGTATCTTAATTTTAGCTTAACAAATTTGCTTTATAATACCAAAAAATAAAAGGTTTCAGGAACAATGCTGTAAAAAAAAAATATATATATGGTTTTTCTGAAAAAACAGCAATTCATATTTTACAGGAATTCACCATCTTAATACATAAACCGACTTTATGATCATTACACTTAATTTTCCCACAGACCCGGTGGTTATTATGAAGACACTTGTTGCATTTTGGCTTGCCAAAACAGACCCCAGTCCTGAGGAAATAAATCAGAGGTGGCATGCTGGAGTTATATATTCCCATTACCCAAGAGATTGACAGATTGCTGTGCTTACACCACACAAGATGTGTATGCTGTGATGGCAAGACATGTGCAGAAAGATTTTACCCAGCATAATGTTTTCTTCTACTCCACACTCCCCATTGCCCATCATTCTCCCACTGCTAAATTACTTTTCTGGTCAGGGAAAATAATAATTATACACTAGAGACTTATGTAAAAGACTTAGGTTACATTTCTGGCAGCTAGTTTTGAAGCAAAAATGTTCTTAATGAATGATATATAAACACTAGCTTCCTTCTCCCAACGATTTTTTCCATTTTGTTCTATGAATGCCTTAATAAGGACTTTTTTTTAGAAACAAACTTTTACACAATCTGTAACACATGCTTCAGATTTGCCTATCTCTGCTCCCTAAGAGCTGATATTTAAAAAAAATAGTAATTCACTATCGCATCATATGTTTAATACACTTATGTTTCACTTATCAATAATTTCTTTCTTCTGGATACTAAAATTTAGGTACTTCTCTACTTCCTAAAAAAGCAAGACACACAAGGAATCACTCTAGATGTGCATCTTGGGGTAACTGAATTTCTTGTATCACAAAGCACACATAAAAGCCAAGCTGTAAAATTCCATTACAGAAGTAATTTTGTTTAATAGAAAGCATGCTACGTTTAGCAAACAGAGAATGAAAGATATTAATGCTCACATAAAACAAAACAATAGCATTCTCTTATTAATGAGAACTGTTACTTGATGCAGAATTCTGAACTCCATTACAAAAAAGGAAAAGAAAAACACAAAGCAAAACAACAATAACACACAAAAAACCTAACAAAAGACCCTCTTGAAAGTTCTGACAAAAAGCAAGACCAATTTTGAGGACCAGGATGCAAATATGAGCTCTGTTTATCTAATACACTTTAGGAAAGACAAAAAATTTCTACAAGGTAAAGCAGGTAGAAGACAGTAACTAAAGAATTGTAAGTTCTCATGTTTTTTATTGTATCCAGCATTTATTGCAACAAATAATAAAAGCAAAGTCTACAAATTACCAATGAAGAGAGCCTGCTAGGGGAGAGAATGGAGAAATTTCATTAGCATTTAAGAGAAAAAAGAAAAAAAAAGGAAAGACACTAGACTAATAGTTAATTTACATGTGTAAGTGCCTGACACTCAGTCAGCCACTGATTGGTACAGTTCCACGTAATGAATGACAAACATAAGCATGTATTATCAGCAATTAGTATTAGCACAAAAATAAGAGCCTAATTTTTATTAGAGGCTTTTAATAGAATGCAGGTTAGTAAAAATTCCCTAAATTGTTAGTTCACTTTTGCAGTTCAAATGGTACCTTTGGTACCTTAAGGCTAACACTGCATGATTGCTCAGCTGCCCAAGAAGGAGGAACTCTACTTTCATTATCAATACTAAGATAAGTTACAGTCCCATGCCAAAATTAGAGCTTCTAATTACCTGTGCATTTGGTCACTGCTAGCCACCCCTGTGTTCTGAAATATCATAATTACAAATGGCTTAATTTTAGGGTTTTCCTTAAAAATGAAGACATTTTTAGAATGGCTTAAGAGTTTTGTGATTAAAAAAAGACTAATACTTCCAGACAGCATGACAAAGACAGCAAGACATAGCAATGCTTTAATAACCTGACAGCCTGAGGCTCAGGCAATCCCTGACAAAATTCTGCTTCAGAATGGACAAACACAGAAGCACAGTGCCATCATTGAGGTCCTGGCCATCACACAGTACTTGCACCAAGAAACATTAAAACTTTTATTTTTTAATACAATACTATTTCAGAACACAGAAAATTACTTTTAAAAGAAGTACTGAAATATTTTTCTAGATCGATTAGTCAATTCTCCACTTGCTTAATAGTTCTCTGGGCTTTGCAGGAATATTCACTTTGGAATACTTCTGTTTTGGTTTAGCCCATTGTCAATGAGGAAAATGCAACCTCAGCAATTCTTTTGTCTTCTGAAGTTCTGCATTTGGTTTCCTCTGCAAAATGAGCATTAACAATATGTTTCGCTGTCCCTGTTTAAGATATCATTCATCCATGTTCCTGTTCTTAAGATAAATACATAATTTCAACTCATTCTCCTTTTTTTTCGTTCAGCAGGCACCTGAAAGCAACTTGAAGTGTTTAAAGCAAATCTCAATAGTTTCTGATGTTGCCTCCACACACAACTATTTTGCCAAAACAACCTCACTTTTCATCTGTCAAAACAAAGAGTTGCTTTGTCCACAAGTCAGAGCAGTGTATGTTTTAAGCCTGCAGTGCTTTCCAGTTTCATTTTAATCTAGCATTTCTTTAAATATGAGTAAATCAGACTGCAGGGGAATAAAGCCTTGATCTCCACTGCAGAAATTATCTGCAAACATCCCAAATTAAATATGGCTCCTCATTATTAATGTTAATTGCGTCACCATGCGGCCTCCTCTTCCACTCACTGCACTACTTTATGACTATTTAAGCAGACGGTTTCTTATCCCAAATTCAGTGCCTTCTGCAAAATTTCAGGAAGCTGGAACTCCTCTTAATCAGGCAAAACCTGTGTAGAGCTCCATGTTACAGAAAATCAGGCAAGAAATCCAGCCATTCAGAAATCTGCGAATTTAGAACATTAGTATACCCAAACCAAGTAGATTTTAAAAATTCATTTATTAATGCAAAGTCCTGGGAACACATTTTAAATTATAGTTCTTGTATTAATTTCCCAATTGCAACAGTTCAACAGAACAGGTGATTTTTACAACTGAAGTCATTGGTGTACCTCAAGCAAGTCAGCAGGGGGAGCAGGCAATCAACTTGGGAGCAAAAAACACAGTATTTCCCTTTAAAATGTGGAAACATGACAGACAGACTGCAAATACTGCAATACTGCAACATGAAAACAGTGAGCACTTATACAGAAAAGCAGGTATTTACACTAATACATGGTACAGCGATTTTCTACCATTTAAGCATTTAATGCTGCAACAGTTAACACTTCCCACTCCAGACCTCCCTCTTTCTTCACAGTGTATGTTAGTACACAATTGTCTCTGCATTTAGATTTTACACTCAGGTTTTGGAAGTCCAGCATGATCATAATCACTGAACTGAGCACGAATTAAATGATGAAAACAGTAGCAGTCGCCATGACCCCACACATTCTGAAACCACAAGTCAAAGGACCACCCCTGCCTAAAAAATGCAAGAGAAACTTACAACAAGAAAAACTGTTAATTGACCAAAATTCCCTTCATGGGAGCCAACCATAGAACAGTTATTTCCTCTAGCATGCAGATTTGCCAAATAATAGCTAGGAGATATAAACTGCTCCATCCATTTCAGAAATGTATTAATTTAACATTGTAACAGACAATTTACAGTTAATAGATTATTTCACTGTTGGTGATTTGAGAACTAACATATATCTGTTCTTATCTTGCTCTACACTTTCTCTCTGAATTGAAAAAAAATCTCAGCTGGTTAAAGCTGCCAAATACCTCTAGTTATTTTATTGAACATTTTGATAAAGAATTTTACATTTAAGGTTGTGACATGCCCTTAATATTCACAAGCTGTGTAAAAGAAATGAAATAATCAAGTTAGCTTGGGCAAAGATCATTTTATACACTTATTTTTAACTTTCACATTTGATTCAATAGAAGTTTCTTCAAATCCTTAATCACATTGAGAGTGTTTGTTGCATTATATGAGCTACAAAAGCAAAGATCAGTGTCAAGAAAGCATCAGGTGGCACTGTACAGACTCAGCACAGGACGATGGTCCCTGCCCTGAAATATTCATGAGCCCTCTAGACAAACTCGAATGTGTATGATCAGTGACCAGACTGGCAAACAAAAGCACTGTAAGTGGACTTATGCTGCTAACTTGCATATTGTCTACCATGGGGAAAAAACCAAACCCCACCATCTTCAAAACTGTAAAGTGACTTCAAGGCTTTAACTTCTACAGGTCACTACTAGCTAGTGATTCAAATACTGTGTTAGCAGTAACAAGTATCAAATTTTAAGATCAAAAGTAATTTTATGAAGTTTCCCTTGAAGTGAAGGAGTAATCTATGACCTCTCACCTGAAACTCATCAAAACACAGGAGAGCAGCCTCTTGGCTTATTTCCTCTGCCACAGGTGCAATTGGGTCATATGATTTGGCCATAAATCCTGCTTTTCTCTTTGGTAAGTTCTGCTTAAGGCGATGTATTCCTTAGATGATAAAACAGAAAAACCCAAGTATTTCTAATTTCTTTTTCTAAGAAAGGAAGAACAAAATTATTTAGCTAACAAATAAAAAGTAAATTGATCCAGTAAAATAGGAAAGCTTCAAATAATCCAGTTTCAAGAGGGTAAAACACTCTTATACCACATCCACACAACTAAAAGCTCACAGATTTTGTGATTCTTATTTTATTTAGACAGATGTAAAACAAATGTCAAAAACATCTTGAATGCTATGCACTTATACTATATCTTCTATAAACTGATACAAATGGCAGTTTTATCTTGCTCTGAAAGTATTCTTATAGTGCATATAGCTAAAAGGCAGATGTAGCACCACAGTTATACTTCAACACGTGAAGATGATGATAATGGCACAAGGTAAGATTATTAAATCCATAATTTACTGTCTCATGGACTGTATTGCATCTGACTATAAATAAAGATTCAGAAAAAAATATTCTACAGAAGGAAGCTACCTTTGTTAAGATTAGCACAAATGACAATAAATGGAAACAGAAAATCTCAAGTGACCCAGCAATGATAGAAAAGTGGGCACTAAAAAGTGGCTCAAGTTATTTATACCAGTGAAAGCTTCCCAAGAAAAATGCAGCCATCACTACACTTGTAAAATACAGCAACAATTAACAATTTGACAGCATTATAAAGTCATAGAATTTAGAAACAGAAGCAAGCTTTAAAATATCTAGAACAGCATCCCTGTCAAAACAAAGTGCTTTATTCAGCTGATCAGAAAATTTTCTGAAACTTAGGATGCACCTCTTTCTATTACTTTTTTCCTCTAAATTACTGAGTTTTAATAAATTAGTCAACCAGAATAGTTCCCATTCTCCTTGGCATTTATATCTGATTTAGTTACTGCTTATTCGATATACAGATTGAGTTTAACCTTTACATTTTCAGTTTTAGCAATTGCCTTCTTCAGATTTCAGGTAAGCTAATTGGTACCTGGAAAACATTTAGTTAAGGATTTCATTCCAACCAATAGACTTGAGTTACACATACAATCAGGTATGTATATTTTTCTTTCAGAAAAGATACTTGAGAAATAATATGCCATTAGTATCTATGCTGGTATGATAAACTATGATAAAATACTTTAACTTTTCTCCTAATTTTTTTTACTTTTCTTTATGCTTAAATATTTGAATAAAATTATAGTGATTAATATGAATATGAAACAGACTTTTTAATAGATACTTTATATAATTCTTGTCAATACCTGTGTCTGCACTTACTCTGGTGTACATCCAACATGAAGCCATGAAAATGGACTCTCTTTTTCCTTTCTACTTCTAAATGAGAATAGAACATGTCCATCACCATTGTCTTTCCTGTGCCTTTCAAATAAGAACAGTAAAAAACACTCAACAGGTAGTTAATTTAAGAGCAGTATGTAGTGATTATAGTAATGATTGTTTGTTAGCTTGGCCCTAATGAAACTAATTTTCTACAGGGTAAGTACAAGACCAGACTGCTATAAGGAACAGTTACATATTCTGTTCATAAATTTGGAACAACTACATTTTTATTTCTCTGTTTCAAAATACAGAGATGGCCCAAAGGTTGCACAAATTACTCCTCATACATCCATAAAACATGTTAGTATTTAATCTGGAAAGCAAGAATGTTTTAATGATGAACTGTTGCAACTAGAATATATGAATTTTCTCCCACAATTACTTTCCAAATTCTTAAATTGCATTCTTAAATATTAGTGAATGGGTAATGCTGAAAACAGCTACACATAGTAATGTGGTCCAATCAAACAGCTTCCAGCATTCAGAGTGTAATTATATTAAATAACATCATAATGTTACATTCTGTAAAATTCATTAAAACAATAAAGCTACATAAATATAAAGCTTTTAGACACGTCAGAATTTGAATAGACATGAATTTAGAAAAAACTCCATTGGATGCAAATGAAACTTACCAACATCTCCATAGACATAAAGACCTTTTGGGGGTTTGGTTTTGGCAAAGAACTGCAAGTCAAGAGAAAAAGTAAATACAGATATGGTGTAAAATAAAAGCAAGCACATTGCTGTGATAAAGTAACAGAGTAGCTACACTTAAGCACAACAGTAGCACTAGGTAGCAAAGTGTAACCTTGACAAAATGTAATCATTGTGCAAATTCTGTATAAGAAGCAAAACACACATGCAGGGCTTGAGATTTGGGGTTTAGGGGCTTTTTTAGATCGTTGTGAAAATACCCCCAGCCCTAGCACATGTGCCTTTTTATCAGAACACATAAAACGATTCAATGTTCCGAAATCCACCATTGTCAAAACAAATCCTTTCCCTAATTAAGCCATTTGAGCAAACAGTCCTAGGAAAAAAAGGATATAAAGTTAAGCAGTATTCTACTATTCATAGATTTATGCACTAAATACCTATTAGAACAGGTATTATCTGCTAAAGAGATAAACTATTAGGACTTAGAAAATCAATACTGCAAAGCCCATGAACATTATATATACTATTTCTCACAGTTTTGAATATTAAACATAAAATCATCTCTGGTTTAACATTATTAAAATCAATGGAGTCAGAATAAAAATATATATCTATATAAACATGTATGTGCCCGTATATCCATAAATATATAACCATATAAAAATATATTTTCAAAGTATGCCTTTTATTAGCCATTTTTTCAAGTGAGTCACTTTCACCTGGAATGAATACTACTAAAAATTTTTAAATTTCTTAATATTATTCAGGACATATATTATGATACCTGATATCTATTTTACTCAAGTATATATTTTTATGGAAAAAACTTACAGCAATGCTAAGACTTTCAATTTGAAATAGTCCTCTTTCCCTTCCCCCCAGTACTGTGCCCAGCCACTTCCAAGTATAATTCAAATAAGACATAGTTTCTAAAAAATTAGAGATCTTAACAAAATTCAATCAAATCCATGAAACTGAATTAACATCCACAAAAACACTGCAGAAGAGTATTCGCTTATTTTAAAGTGCTCCACTTTCAGAGCTCTGTGGGCTGAGCCAACACAGAGGAAAATTAAAATTGCAACCCTGTGGTCTCATTTGGAGTTGGGTAATTGCTAAACAACTTGAATCTAAAGCACTTTTTCAAAATACAGTGCCATGTTAAAGAAATAGAGGAGTCTGTACAAAACACTAATTAAATATGAAAGAAAATGCATGACGAAAAAGTAGAAGGGTAATATCTCAGTTCTGTAGTACCAGCTCACTCAGAAAATATGCAAGCATGGCTCTTACACAAGAGCCCCTTTAGATTTAATTTAGATCTCTATTAATAGAGTAATCAAAAATTTGTATCATCAATCTGTGGCTGGAAAGGGTTTCAGATGTTTGGAAACTATTCCATTAATTGACAAGGCTGCCACTATTTGCTAGTACTTTGAAAGCATTGTAAGACAATTTAATTGTTGAATACTTTTCAGTGTTTTTAAGATCTTGTGCTCAATTAAACTATTGATGCTCAAAGTTAAAGGAGAAAAGGAGAAACAGAAAAAAATCCAAATGAGACATTTTCAAAGTAATTTCTTTGGGTTTAGTTTTAGATTACCAACAATCATTTTAACAATATAAAAGACTATCACATTCAATTTATTATACAGGAAGGCTGTATTAATGTGATTTGCAGTTTCACAAGAAGTGACACAAAGCTAGGAAAACAAATCAATGTGTAGAGTACAGCTTTATCTGTTTTTGCAAAGATTATACAACCAGAACAAATAATAATGCCTTCATTTTTATACCAATATTTTCATTATAAAGCTTTTCTTAATTACATTTAACTACCTTAATATTTGTCTATTTAGACACACTTATTTCCAGATAACATATGACAGAAAAATGAACTTTTGTTTTGACTAAAGAAAACAAATATAATAGCTTGGGCTCCAATAAAATTGATCTAAAAAATGAAATTAGTTTCCCTTTGAAGACCAATTTTTGAGCAATATCTGATTGCTGAAAAGGATGGATCCTGTGGAAGATCCAAACATATCTGCTGAAGTTGATCATCTCTAAAAACAAACCTAATGTCAGAAAACCTCTTGTCCTATTTCAGCAATTAAAGAATTTTGTAGGAAATATTTTACATATACTTCTAAACATCACACTATTGACAGCTTTAGGATAATTACTTCCTCATTCCTGTCAGATATTGTACAACTCTAAGAATTTGTTTTTATATTCTTTGGTTGTTTTGGTTTTTTTCTCAATATACATTTCATTTCAACAAAGTAAGACTTTATTAGTAGATTTTTTTTCTTATACTGAAAACTCAATCCCACCAATCTCAAGCTATTTTGCATGATCATAAAATAGATTTTTTGTTTGTTTGTTTTAATTATTCTAATGCATATTCTGAAGTCTGGAAGTTGTCTAAGAAAAAGGGAAACTTCCCTTGGATTGCTAATAAAATCCCATTAACGTTCTTGATTCAATTTAAATCACAGCAAGCAGTCAATGGTATGTGGGAGCAAAGAAAGCAGAAGACTGATCTTTGCTCTATGCAAACATACACTCTGCAAAAAGGAAGGGGGAGGTCTAACACAGAAAATCCTCCAGTCACCCTAAAATAAGGACAGCCTACTTTATTTCAGGCAGGAAAGGGAGAAAAGTAGGAAATGTAGGAAGACTAACTAAATTAATGACTTCTCCTTGCTCATTTCCATATTATCCAGAGATACATTTGGGGTCTCAGCATAATAGTGTCAAATTTGACAATATGTTTTCTTTGGCAACAATGGTAAGATTTAAGGATGTTAATATTTAAAACTACTAACCCAAAGATATTAAGTGATGCACAAAATTTGAGTTTGAAGGGGAGACTAGTAACATGCAATGTCTTCCCACCTTCTTCCCTGCTCAGACCAGAAGCAAGCAACTCGTTTCCTGGGAGTATTTACACCCTGACTGGAAAAACTTTTAAGTGCAAATGCATGGCAATACTGAGAAGGTTCATTAAAATATGCAAAATTCAAGAAACAAGTCTCCCAACAGAAGATTTTTTTTTTAAACGCTAACAAAACTGCCTCTTTCTCCCACTCTTTCAGGCCTCCTTTTTGGCTGCTGTTGTAGCTGAAGACATTTTCAAGGTCTTGAATGGTGTTTACTATTGTTCATACCTCTTTTCAAAACATGACCTCACTTATAGTTGAGCTTATTTCAAGTCATTAGTACAGCAACTCAACAACTCTTAAGATGTCCCAATTGGTATTATTTTGAAAAGCTGGAGATCTGAAATGTCTATGCAAACTCTTACGGCCTTGAACTTCAATTCAGAGGACCTCAAAATATCTCAACACACAAGGCCACGCTTTCACCAAGTTGAAGATCAAAGTCCTTGTTCAAATCTGAGGAGTAATTTTGAAAAACAGAAGCCTACTTGGTTGGCAGCAAGACAAATTGTTTTTTACCCTGAGATTCATTCTAAGCTGATGCCCCAAAAAACCCACATCATAACAAAACAGTTTTATTATCATGAAGAAAATGGCTGGTGTCTGGTGTGTCTGTGTGTATGTGGGCCCCAGACTACTCATTTCAGAAAGGTTTGGGCTGTGAGGTAACACAAGAGTTCTGGATAAAAAAAACCTGAAAGGCCTCTATTGTATCTGATATAAATATTTGCTCCCTAATCCTACTTTTGCCATTTGTAGTGAATAAAGCTATTTAGAGAAAATGTGACAAAAGAAGAACAAAGCTAAAACCAAAGCAGACCATTCTTGTAACAGTTCAGAAGTGTAAGAAGGTTCTATTTCTGGAATAGTTTCTGCTGTTTTGGAAGAGGCTTTGGCAATTTTATCACAGAAGAAATGAGGCAATAAAATAAGGAATATCAGACTACAGAAGAGGCTGGTAGAGAGAGGCTCCTCTTCCACTGCCTCTTTTCCTTCACTGCAGCCTCTCAACCACATTCTCTTCAATGACAGAGCCAAGAAAAATGAGCACACTTGAAATGCCAAGCACCACTACTTTTTTATTTTGAAAAAGCTGCCAGTAGATTAATTTCTTCTCAATACAGGAGATTTCATACTAAAAGTGGGCTATTCAAGTTGCTAGAAACCTCCTGAAAAAGCAAGAAGTCAACCTACAAAACACTAAGTATAACTGATATAGTATGTTATTCTTTCAAAATACATCTTTAATTAATTTAAAATACATCAATTTGTTTAATTTCTATTAAAATTCATTTAGTACAAAACAGAAAGGAAATCCAACGGTTTTATCATAAAAACATGACAGTATTCAAAGTTACAAAGTACCTGGCCTCCATGACAGGAAAATGACAATGAGCTATTCACAAATACAGGATTTACCTGCATCATTAGTATTTCCTGGAGAAGCCTTCTGCTGGTCATACGAATGAATTTCACCCATAACCCTGCACAAATCATTCTCAACCCAGGCCAAGTCCAGACAGCAGTACTCAGCACCAGCTCTTCCTGACATGAAAAACCTTAGCTCAAACTGAACTAAGTCTGCAGCAGCACCACTACACTGAAGTCCATAACACAAAATCACGTACTTCGCTTACTTAGGCAACTCCTGAACAGATGCAAACATATGATAAGCCCATGGTTTTAACAACTACATAGACACATTTGTGACTTATTCTGGGGAAGCCTTAAGATATTGATTACAACTTTGCTGAAATAAAACCACCCGGCCTGCACTAGAATTTAAACTATCATCTGTTTGGCTTCATTTTATCTCATAAGGAGCACTGTTGAAACTGGCAAATTGCTTCTTCAAAGACAGCAAAAGAGGAACAAAGCTGTTGTAACTTCTCCCTGAGTCATGATTTCATTTAATTACACAAGCTAGCAGACTTTGACAGATTTATGCAAAAGTCACTGATCTGCTTTTCGGGGGTTTTGATGTATGGCATGGCATTATAGGGCTCAGCGTGGCTACCAATCTTAAGATTTCCATAGAAATATCAAACTCTAGAAGAAAAAACTCTAACTGCAACACTTACCCACATAGCAAGTAGTTCTTCAGCTGTGTGTCCCACTGACTCATTAGTTCCATCAGTGAGCTATATAACAGTTTTTAAGAGTTGGTTTAAAATTAAAGAAATGTTAAATAAAGAAGTGGAACAATTTAAAGGAAGTTGTGAAAAACACATTCTCAAGTAAAAAATGGTATTTAAGTAAGAAAGTGTCAGTCTGGCTTTACTGCAATTAGCTCAGTTACATAGGGACATAGCAACATCATACTTCCTAAGTAGAATAAGGTTGGTATTTGTTCTTTGTAATACAAGCTTTCTTCCCTATTCACACTTCCCAATCAAAGAATCAGTAAATAACAAACCCACATAATGCTTGATCTACAAAGCCATGACACCTGCTCTAACAACTAACAATGATTTGGAGCACTCCAGTTAACACAAGTAAGCTCTCAAAATTATTCTCCAGGGCAGAGTTTTAGAACTTAATATCCAAAGATTTTTTTCTGAAAAAATGAAAGTTAATAAATTCTGGCATCTATGTCTGATGCTTATATAATTTAGATCAAAGTTACAAGGTGCTTATATAGCTTGAGTTATAAGATATCTATATAACCAGAATTATAGCTTTTTATACCTATAAACCTGATATAAATAACTTTTTATACAATGTAATGGCTAGCATATGGTTAACTAGTTGCTTAATGCTGAAGAGACAAAAAAAAGAAAAAACTCACCAGGTGGATAGCTTTAGAGACAGATAAGCATAGTACTAATGAAAAATTGGCAAGTGCAAAGCCAATTAGCCACAAAACAAAGAATTTCGGCCAGTTAAGACCAGACAAACCAAGAAACACCATAACTGCACGTGCTCCAAAGACAACATTGCAAAGTTCAGATGTGAGGAAGACCTTGGAAGCCTTCATCAAAGACCCCCAACGATTCCCAAAGTGGGGAGGCACAAGCACAGTGCAAAAGAACTATTGAACAACCATGCGATCATGCTATGTAAATTAATTCCAGCACGTACATGATGATGCTATAGTGACACAGTGATACTAAGTAGTGTATAAATATACCACAGCACTTAACAAAGGTGGGTGAATTGGGAGATATCCCCCTCACCAGTGCTGCAACAAACAAATACCTGGCTCTATAGACATCGGTCTATGCAGATTCATTTCCAGCCTATCTTCTGGGCATCATGTCCAAAAAAAAAAAGAAAAAAAAACAAACAGGAGCAAACCTGAAAATTGGCTCCCTTTTGAATGACTTCATTTACAGTCCAAGTACAGTAAGACAATTCTGAGATAGGCAAGTTAAAAGATTGTAAGACCAACAGCAAAGACCCAACGCTTTTCACATTCAGGATCCTCACAAGACACAAGAGACTGGTCAGCAGCTTACGATTCAAATTAAAGAAGTAGTTTGGCAAGCTGAATCCAGCTTGGTCTCCCTACACTTAAAGAAGGTTAGCATGCCAGCATTCTGCCACACTGCTCTGGATACCAAAGATAAGAAATAAACGTTTTGAAAAAATTAATTTTCTATTTTTCATTTGGTACTTGCCCAAACTGAATCAGGAGACTGGTTTAGACTCAGGAGTTAGCCCACAAATCCATTACGACAACATGAATCCACAGGCATACACCCACACACAACATGAATAAGTGTTTGAAAATAAACATACAGTTTTCAGGCTGTTAATAATTTTTACACTACTTGTCTGTTTTTAATAATTCTAAGTAAAAGAAATCCCTAAAATAAAAAGGTAAGTAATTTGATGATCTGATCCAACTGCCAGAGAAGGCAAAAACATACGCCAAACCATTATTTGGCTCCAATTCCCACATCAGAGTTAGAATCATTGAATGATTTGGATTGGCAGGGATTTCAGAGGGGTCACATGGCCAAACACCCTGTTTAAAGCTGATTTGAAAGGGACCCATAAGGATGATGGGGTAAACTGCTTCCAGAACAGAACTTCCAAAGACACGTTTATGGGCCTTTAGGAACAGTCTTGCCTTTGGACTTTGCTTCGCGTATTTGAATTTTCTTCCAGAGTGCCTGACTTTTACTTCATGGAATTATTTCCCATTCATGTTTCTTCTTAATAAATAGCTCTTTCCTAGGTGCTTAGTCTGCTTCCTTCCATCAGGAGGACACTTACAGCATTTCCAGTCAAGCACATGACTGGCAAATACGTGTTCTTCAGCTACACATCCAAGTCTAAAGCATTCAGGGGATGCTGCAAGCAGACCGATAGGCAGGTGTGTGTCCCAATGCTCTGCACCCTGCTACTCTTACCTATTTGAAACAGCCCCATTTACAGGTGTTACACTTAGTTCTCTTCTCTACTTTTTCACACCTTAAAGCTAATACCCATCACAAGAGCCTTAAAAGGGTTAACTTATTATTTGGTGCCTGAAGGCCAGAGGACAGCACGCCATTTAAAGGCACTTGAGCCCTCGAGGCTTTGGCTCCGCTGATTTCATGCTACAACATTTAGTCTTGCCCTGCAAACAAAAGACAGTATTTGTGCCAGGTAAGAGCACAATCTGGTATGGTTAGGTAACAAGTTTAATAGAGTAACATATTTAGATTTATGCCCATGAGATGAGGAGTGTTGTGTAATGAATGCTTAAGAAGGCTGACATGGAGATTTGATACCAAGGACTGCAAAGGACATTTATTGACCATAAATGTTAAAGTTATTTCTGAAGAAAAAAACACAAAAGTGGTGCAAGAGAAGGAGAGAAATCAAAAGAAAAACACTCAGAGTCTATCTGGGGAAAACGCTGATAGTTTCCCTCCTCCCAGGGACAGGGGGGTCTCCACATTGCAGGCAGGAAAAGTGCACATGAGACAACAATGCATATTTTGCCATGTTTTTCCCCAGCACTACACTTTTATAATCAGACTTAGTCAAACACCCCACTCTAGTTGCTTCCTGTGACCACAGCTGTTGGATCTCAGGAATCTGGAGTTTTTGAGCTTTCTGTGCTTCCAGGCACAGATGCCCTGGAAAATACAGCTCTGGATCTGAAACCCTGGAGAAGGCTTGTAAATATGAAGAGTGAGTTAGAAGTCACAAATGTGTAATGTGTTAATGTCTGTATTTTCATTGGGTGATGGGTTTAAATTTGAGGTTTTACAGTATAGTGGTGGTTATGGGACAAGATGGAGAATTTTGGGTGGTGCCTTTTCTTGTTCTTCTTTTTCCTTCTTCATGGAACTTAGGTAGTAACCTTTGGTTGGTCAGTCAAAATGTCACTCTAAGGGTCATGGGAATCTATTATTGGGTCAAAAGGATAAATAATATAGGTGTAAAACTTTTATTGGTTTGTTCAGCTTTAAAAGGCCTTGAAGAAGGCTCATCTGCAGCCATTTTCCCTACTTCTAGCAAGGAGTTAGAGGTGCTATAATACTTTCTGTAATTTTTTTATAAGATATAATAAACATCCAAGTCGCAACACAAGAAACCGTCTCAATCGCCTTTCTAATAACCCTAAACTCCCACACACAGCTTAAACTGTGCTGACTGGAATACATTAATCAGATTCATTGGGCATTCAACTTTTGTGTACATCCATGACTGCCCAATATTTAGCAAGGAATTAAATGTCTTATCTGCTTTGCTGGGCGCTACATTTAGTTTTCTGAGATATAAACTCAGATCTACAAAACAAGAGGCAAGGAATGCTGAAGAGGGAATTCCCATACCAGTTCTAGTTGCTTCCCATGAGAACATGCCATACCGGTGCTATCAATATTTGCAGGTGCAAGGCCACCAGAGCAGCAATCTGAGAATAACAGCATGAAAACAAGAAATGTAAAAGTACTGTGAAAGAGAGTCTAGAAGACACTGCATCAAGAGCTTCAGGGAAAAGTTACAGAGATGCAACAGCAGGCTAACAGCACTATGATTGTCAAGGTAATGTGCAACAGGGATATGTCTAAACTTTCATAAATCCTTTGAAAAGAAACTATGATGCTCCCAAAAAACACAACAAGGGTGCAGATTATACCTAGGCCTTCTTTCCTTACCTCACCTGGAAACTAGCAACATGGAGAATTGTTTTTAAAAGTCATGTCTGGTACATATTATAATGTGGAATTATTTGTGGAATATCTGTTAGAACACAAGACATCAGTGTTCAGTTTATGTAATCCAAACACACAAGTAAAATGCTGGTGCTTGAGAATTAAAACTTGGTTTAGGACGCTCTCTCCTATAGCCAAATGATGTTTTTGGAAAGGTAGGCAGTGGACATAACTAAAACCATATCAGATTTTCTTACAGAATTATTTCAATAATATTTAATTTGGTTACTTCTGGAGTGCCACTCGATTTTCAAACCAAAAAGGAAAGAAGAGAGACTGAAATATGATAACTGATCTATCCGGAAAGATGCATTTGCAAAAATACGATTTGTGCTCTTTACAGAAATTTATGCATTTTAAATACATTCTTATGAGCAAATATAAATGCAAAAAATATTTTTATCATTATAAATCTCACCTTTGAAAGAACATTTTTTGAATCAATACTGTAGCCTTTAAGGCTCTCATGCAATTTCTGCAGGTGTTGCACAACTCTTCTTTGTTGCTCATCATTCTTCAGCTCTTCCTCCTTAATCAAAAAGTCATAATGTTCTAAAGGTCCATTGCAAACCAGTAAGGCTCTGGCATGAGCATCTGTAGGAGTACCAGGACCTGTCTTCTCATCTGCCTGAGATGTGTAGGCTGAAAAAAATAAAAGTAGCCAATTAATAGAGAAGTTTTTAAAAACATCTCCTTACAAACAACACATATTCTTAACAGTTTACACAAAGACACATATGCACAACTTACCTATATAACCATTGCTTACCCCTTCATCTTTCTTTAACTCAATTTCTAACTTTACTCTAGCAGTATGTTTTAACATTATTTTATTAACAAGCACACATTTGAAGAAGTCCAGCTAGAAAGTAGGTAAGATTTGGATGAGCTGTTGCAAGGGAAGTTTTTACCTTTTTTTTCCCCCCAGTTTGGGGTTAAACCGTTTAAAAATTCCAAACTGCATTTCTCTAAATAGATAATCCTTTAGGTAAAACTTCAGAAAATATTTGAAAGTCAACAAGCAAGAGACCAAACCAGGAGTTCTGTAAGGAAGCTGAAAGACTCAAACACTACACTAAGCAAGGCAGAGCTGTGAAGGCCTGCAATGCTGCAGCCTGACAGTTGGCATTATCTTCTGCCTAAAAGAGACAGGGACAAGACCAGGTAGGAGTACTGTCAGAAACAAGACATTAAAAACAAACAACAGAAAACAAGTCAGAAGTGCTAGACATAAAACAAGACATAACTGGGAAAGGAAAGAACGCACAAGATTACAAAGAAAGTGTGCTAAATCAGTGATTTCAGAAAAAATGGCATACACTGGAAAGCTGTTAAATATTTTCTCTGCTTTCAGTGTCATTTAACAGGTTAAGGATAATAAAGAAAAACATGATTTCTTAATGGGTAAAGGAAAAGAATGTTAATTGCAGTAATGCTTTTGTCACATAGCATCGCCATCTATAAAGTAGGAAAGAAAGCTCCAAGTGAAAGTACTTTTAAGCAAGTACAAAAGTGCTGGGAAAAGGATATGTAATAAATAATTACTACAGTTAAACTAGGTGTATATCTGCAGTAGAGTTTCATAGAGGATTCAGGATCTCAGATTGGTGCAGCCCTCAATTTCCATCCATCCCCTACATGGCAAAATAAAGTACACAGACTGGGAACACAAATAACAGAAAATAAGGAGAGGGCTGCAGACACTCTGGAAGGCAAGTAAATTCTGCCAAACTGGACAAATAATCTAATACAACAGGATGCAATTCAACAGGGACAAAGAATGTTATTTAGAGGAAACAACTAACCCAGGAGATGGGGAATGACCAGCTAAAGGGTACCTCTGCAAAAAAGTATCCAAGAGCTACACTGGATCACAAAATGACAGTGAGACAATATCATAACATTATTAGAGGAAAAAATTAACTAAAATAAAATAAACACAAGTACTCCAATATAAATACACATGGGGGAAAAAACCCTGCTCTATTCAATACTGGTATAGTCTGACCTGGAAGACACTTCAATTTTCACATCATTTGTTATTAGAAGAATGAACCAAATGGGAAAGTAAATGGAGATTTAAAGGACTGTTTTCTGAAATATGAGTCACAACCCACAAAGATGCCATAAAAAGCCCAAAAAGAGTTTTAAATAGTTATAAGAAAGACAGAATATTAAAAAACTATAAACTGAACTAGTAGATCAAATTACATTTACTTACTGCAAGTAACAGTTTCTCCATAAAAAGACAGTCACTGTATCTGCACCAAATAATTGCATCAAATTCTCTTATTCCTGGAGGAACTGAGCTGCTGCTTTGAATTAAGAGTAATTAGCTCATCCCTATCTAAAGAGATCACATAAAGTTGAGTTCAAAGTCCGTTATTGCAAAAATGTGAGTAAAACCTGTAGAGAAGATATAGCTGCCTCCAGATACATACAGGGTACTGAGAAAATGAAAGGAAATGGTATTTATACAGATGACTTAATAACTGTAATTAAGGTTGTGAAATAGATTAATAGTCTAGAAGCTGTAAAACTTCCAACAACGTGGGATGAATTTTAAAAATAAGTTTGACAAAAATCTGTCAGGAACAGGTCAGCAAAACCTATCTCTGACCTACCTCTGAAGGGAAGAGGAAAGGCAAAGATCACACAATTACAGAATGGCTTGGGCTGGAAGGGAGCTGAAGTATCACTGAGATCCAACACTCCTGCCATGGGCAGGGACACCTTACACTAGACCAGGTTGCTCAGGTGATCTCTCAAAATTTTTTCATCTTGTTTTCCACTATTCCACTCTCAAAAACTCAGCCTCAGTCCTGTGATCCATACCTCTGAACTATCTGTGCCTTTGCAATACATAGAAGTTGATGGCCCCAAGAGCTTCAGTGTGCCCCCTTATACCTGTAAATTCTCAAGTTCTTATTGCTTTCCACAGGATCGAAGAAAATAAAAATAAGCTGATTTAGGGGTAAGAAAGGGTTTGTGGCTTATGACCTTCCTGGCCATGGACAAAGCACACCAGTAGGACTGCTCAGAAGCATGAGGTTTGTCTCAGATTACATGTACTCACAGCTAACCATGCTGGGAGTGGGAGAAAATACTATCATTAACACGTGACAGAGGTGGAAACTATGCCCAAATTGCCACAGAGGGTGTCCTGGCACAAATCACTCACTGTTCTCCTAAAATAATATTGAACACTGGGATTGAAGTATTATGCGAGTACACTATAGCACACTACCAGGAGACACCTAGTAACTGGTTAAGTGATAAACTCATACCTGTAGCTGCAAAAAAAAAAAAAGGCAGACACTACCGAAGAGCATGTGGGGGTTTAGAGGTAAGTCAACAAGTGAGAAAATATTCTAAGAGACAGAAAAAAATGTGCACCCTCCACTCTAACCTGCATTTTGTAGAACAAATTGCAAAATCTATCACTCAACTGTAGGAAATCACCTGTGATTCAGTGCACTAACTGTAGTCCTACAGCCCTCTTCTCCACCTTGCAAAATAGGGGTTTTCACTTATTCCTTACTGTTTCATTATCTAATCTTTGTATTACAGAAACTGCAACTCAATTTTTATTAGTTCCCTTCTGAAGTCTTCAAGCGTCACACACAGAAAAAGTGTCCCCTACACCTGTGTAGTGTTCTAGATACAACTATAGGAAAGCACAACATCAATTCACTGTTCACTTAGTTTTATATAAAACAGTGTAAAACTAAACATATGGTTATCCATAACCTACCTTTCCCACCTTCATGATGGACAGTGTTGGATGTTACCACATTTAACCTGATGTTCCCTGCTTCTTTAGATTTGACACCAACCTGCAACTTTTTTCCTAAACTCCTATTCCCAAAACATACATATATAAGTATAATCTCACTTTATTTCATACCATATAATTAAGTCTTTGCATTTGCCTTTCTGCTTGCACATACAAGGATCACAAACACAGCTGCAGTAAAGACCTACTGTGATACACCCAAAAAAAAAAGAAAGAAATTGGAGGGATAAATCCCAAAAAGGCAAATAAAACTTACTGTAAAAAATGCCAATCTAGAATTATAAAGAAATTTCTTTCAAGTGGGGGACTTAAGACATATTTGGTAAACTGACATTCACTTACCACTGCAAAGATAATTAATGCCTACATAAAAATATAAACAGTGTTCTTAACTCCAGACTTTCTGCTCTGGAAGAAAGCAGCAAATTGGAAAACTGATCAGTGCATTTTTGAGTGTTTCTACTGCTACTTAGAACTGACATCTGAGATGACAGAGAAAAAGGCATGTGAATTTCAATGATACAGCTTATGAAAGCAACAGTCACTTCTGAGGCAGGCACTAGAGTTATTTATGCAAGACAAACTGAAATGGAAATTGAGTTGTGGCATACCAAAACTGGTCCTGACAGCAGCCAAGAGGTTGAGAGCACAGGTAACCGAGGTACAAGGTAGAGAATTAACTTTCTCCTTCCTTCTTTGCAGTAATGGTTAATTGCTGTTTGTCTTTAAAATAAAGAATATTTCCAACCAATAGTTGTACGAGAACTGCATCTAAACCAAATTCATGTAGGTTACAACTGCACCAAAATTAAGTACCCCAAAAATCACCCAAGTGCCACCTTTGCTGACAGTCATGACCAAGAAGCTGGAATAGATTCTACTAAATTGGTGTTAATGCGAGGTACAAGGATCACATCTGTTTCATTACTGCCCTGCCAGTGCAATCTGCCTTGAGAGCTTTTCATGAACCCTGGAATTTGTGTGGAGAGAGGAAAAAAAAAGTAATAGAAAACAGCATTTAAAACCTGTCATGTTTTCAGTAATCCAAGCTGAAGTTCAGAATATTAGTTTGGGTCACAATGAAGCCAAACTGCTTCAAACTTTGAAATTCTTAGTGTAAAGCTGCTAAAACTGCCTATGAAACACAACTGCTAGGACAGAAAAAGAGGACTTGGAAGTCAGAGGGCACTTTGATACCACCATCTGCCTGTTGATGAGAGACCTCCCTAAACTCAAGATTAAGCTGGTAACAGAACTTATCCAAAATCTTTCCTTCTTAGATGACAACCATAGTGAGGAGGAAGGGCAATGGTAGGCCTTGTAGCTCCAAAAGTTATTTTCCTATGTAAAAACAGGAGCAAATGTAGCAAAAGATCAGAAAGAATTTTTTCATGCTAGTACCTGTAAACAATAATAATGTCCTCTTGTCTCATCTTTTATTAAATATATATGCAAGTTTTGCAAAATCAGTCTCAAACAGGTAAACTGGCCCATGATATACAAGGATTTGGATAAACACATGCATTAAAGTTAAGCACATGAATAAACCTGCAGAAGAACAAAGACTTGTCATGTAAGCTTCTTGGGAAAGAGATCATGTGCTAGGTATAAAGCTAAAAGGCATAAAGCTAAAAATATGTTTCTAGTCCCATAATAAACAAACGCTCCTTTCAAAATAATTGCACTATGATTAATGACAAGAATGTAAGAGGAGGTGATTTGAAAAAATTATTTACTTTCCAGTGCTTAACAGAAAGCTTAAAAAAATCAAATCCAACCAACCATACTGGGGGCTGGGGAAGGGGGCATACACACACTAAGTTATCTGCATTAACTGAAGATGTTAGGCCAATATAACATAAAACTCATAAAAGCCCCACAGTTGCTGAAATTAGTGGCTCGAACCAAAAGATTCAGCTTGCAGCTAAAACATAAGGACAAGGATTTGCATTTTTGTCTCACAATATGACCTTAGATGAATCATTCAAGGCCATTCATTCGGGGAGACATATGATACAGTATTTGATCTTCTAGAAAAGCATGAGTTGGAACTAGAATTTTATTTTTTGCATACATGCCTGACACATTACTCTGCTAGAAGATTACTTGTATTTTTCCATGCACACCCTGCTTAACAACCTGACCCATAGATAAAAGTAGAGAAAGAGAAGTGTATCAGTGAAATTGGAACTTTACATAGATAATATTTGTCACGCTTTCCTTAATTAAGGAAAAGGTACAAAACTGTGGAAAGCAAACCATAAAAACAAAGAAGATACTATAAACCAGTGATCGTAAAACCAAGATTATAAAACAATTCCATGACGGCAGCCCATCTCTGCAGTCTCATGTCCTCAAACATATACAAGGACTACCTTCCCTTTAACACGGAAGTTGGCAAACTGCCTAAAGCCACTGGATTGCTCTGACAACTTTTTCTAGATGCTAGAATGTTGGTTATAAAAAACAACCTACATAGAGTCCAAGTGTTAGACAATATCAAATAAAACACATGCAATTACTGTACTACCTGCAGTGCTTGTCTATTTTTCTTAGGATGTATAAATATTCTACAATCACAACATAATATGTGGATGTGAACATTTATCAATCCTACGACCCACCCATCACCAGCTGAATTCCCACACTTTGGCCAGACTGGCAGATGACGAAGAGCTCTCACTAAAGAAAAAAGACCTCTGCCCCTAACCTAAGCCTCAAGTTAACAAAACCCCGTAAATGTTTACACTGAAGAGACTTTCCAAGCAAGGCTGCGAAGACAGAGCACAGCTGTCGTACGTTAAACACCGGAGGGTCCTTGAGGGGGAACAGTCTCTGAGCCCGGCCAAAGCGTTGGCACCGAGCGCCGGGTGCAGCCCCAAGGCTCCAACCGAGGCCCTATTTCCCAGGGGGAAAGCGGCATCGCTAAATCGGGAAGCCACGGGTCCACTTCGCGGGTCCCCAGGGGGACCGGGCTCCCGGTGCCACGCCGGCAGGCGGTCCCCTCCGGGGCTGGGTCGCGGACAAGCCCAGGCCGGGGAATGCGAGGACAACGGCAGGTCCTGGCAGAGCGGCGGGGCCTGCACGTGTCCCGGCGGCTGCCGCGTGTCCCGACCGGCACCGCCACCCACCTCCCCTCCGCCGGGGACAGACCCGCGGCACGACGGGGAGGGGCGGCACGCACCGGCTCCTGCGACCGCTCCTCGGTGCCCTTCCTGCGCGGTTCCCCGGCAGCTGTCGCCCGCTCGGGCCTAGCGAGCCCCGAAAAGCCGCGGCGGCGGCACTGACCTCTCTGCAGCGGGAGCAGCCGGGCGCGGCACCCCAGAGCCCGCAGTAGGCAGCGCGCAGTAGCCAAGGGCGACATAAGGGCTGCCATCTTCCCGGCGCGGCGGCGAGGGCGCGGGGCGCGCTGGGAAATGGAGTCCCGCGGGACTGTGCGGGAGCCCGGGCGCGGCCGGTGCTGAGCGAACCGCTCCCGCCTTGAATCACAGGGTTGATTAGATTAGAAAAACCCTCTGAGACCATCGAGTCCAACCTGTGACCTAATACCACAGTGTCGACTAGACCATGGCACTAAATGCCACGTCCAGTCTTTCTTAAAAACCTCCAGGGACAGTGACTCCACCATCTCCCTAGGCAGCACATTTCAATGTCTAATCACCCTTTCTTGTGGAGAAATTCCTCCTCATATCAAGNTGCTGACCACACTATTGCTGATCCAGGCCAGCATGCCAGTGTCCCTCTTGGCCACCTGGGCATAGCTGGCTCATGTTGAACCACTGTCAACCAGCACTCCAAGGTCCTTTGCTGGTCCCTGGCTCCTTCCACCTCTCTTTTCCCGCCAAACTGTGCCTCAGACAGTGGGGGAGCCCCTGAGGAGCCCACCTGCCTGCCTGCCCCAGGGCCACACTCCCTACACAGCCACTTCAGCCACTGGATACAAATCCACTTTCCAGACCCACCTGGAGCTGCACACAACACCTTACTGCCCTATCCATGCACTCCAGTTTCCAAACAACTTCCTCATCCACCTCAACACAAGGAAGAGCTTCTTTATACTGATTGTGGCAGAGCACTGGAACAGTCTCCCCAGCAAGGTCATGGGCTCTCCCTCTCTGGAGACATTCAAAACCCACCTGAACATGCTCCTGTGTCACCTAATCTAGGTGACCTTGCCATGGACTAGATGATCTCTAGAGGTTCCTAGAGGTCCCTTCCAACCCTAACTATTCTGTGGGTCTGTACTTTGTATTGTGCTGCACCATGCCTGTATTGGGTGCCACAGCTCTCATCAGGGAATTTTGGCAACTGAATTATCATTTGTTGATAATTTCTGTCTTGTGCTATTTGCATTTTTCTCTAAAAACGTGAACCATAAAATACTAAGGACAGATATCTGTAAAATATTAAGGACAAATATCCCTGGCCAGAGTTACAACCTACCTGTACATCAGCAGCATCAGTTTTATGTCTATTAGTATAATTTTTATGCCTATGAACATATATTTAAAATGCAACAAGATATGTTAACATAAAAGCAGATTTTTCTGGAGATAATTCAACCCTTAGAGGCTGATTCAGTCTCAGTGTCTGCTTAGCATATGTACAGTTAACCTTGTCTTCGGTATCAGTTCAAATACCTACATGGGATTCCTGAGAGCACCTCAGGAGAATGCTGACCACCTTCCTCCTTTGGTAGGTACCTGATTGCCTTATCCAAGCACCTCCACTGCAACTACAAAGTTCTTTTGACAGAAAGGCACAAAGCAAAAAGCCTGCACTCCAAGGGAAAGGCACTGGCACTCAGGAATCACTAACCATAACACTCACTCATTGGCTGGCCTGTCATTCCCATCAGAAATGCACCCAAATGTCAGGATGAGGCTTCAGGAGATGTAGCCTGTAGAGTGCATTGTGCAAGAAATAGTTTACAAAGTGTCTGTTCCTGGTAAAGCACAAAGGAAGTGCTTAAACTGACTTTTGGTTTTGCGACATCAGAATTCCTATATCTCATTCTAGCATTAAGTTTCTGTGCAACATCAGAAAGTGAGCAAGTAGTTTTCACAGACTATCAATGACCTTTTTTTTACAAAAGTATTGGAAAATGTTGCTTTAGGGAACTACAGAACAGCCTGCGAACAAAAGTCGATTATATCCTGAATAGTATTGCTAATTCTAAAAATAATGTTTATGATCTTGAAAATATTAGCAGTGATTGAAGTTACACTCTAACATGTTCAGCTGTTCAAAATACGTAGTTGCTCCAGACACATCTTTAGCGCTATATACCTAATTAAGTAGTGAATTAAAGTGCCTATTTATCACATCCTAAAAGAGCTGTTTTCAGTGCATTTTCTTTCAGCTTTCCTCTATTGGGCATTTATTGTTTTTGACTCATTCCAGCATATTATAGCTATCAACACCTGTGCCCATTTAGGAATGAATTCCAGTACGAATCATAGTGAATTGAATAGACATCTCAAAGATGCAACACAATTGTTGCAATATATTTAGAAACTCAAACAAGGAAACAAACAAATTCTGTAAAAGTGATTTAAATAACAAATAAGTTATCTTTATAAACAGCTTATCTCCTTGAGAACAAAGAATAAACAAGGCAACAAGAGCTGAGTTTTCTTCCATTATTAACTCAGATCACAATATGAATGGGTGAAATGTCAAGAATAATTGGAGAAGATGACAGTATAATCTTCAGCAAAAACATCTGATTTATTTAAATTGTCACTGTTTTTTTCTTAACCTTGCTATGCAAGGCAGCGTAGAAAAACTTCTAATTTTGGATCTATTCTGACATCTTCTAACTAAAGGAATAAACCCTCTGCAATGCTATCTATACACTAGCCAACTGAAATGCTACCATGCACTGGATTGCATATCCCAGGAACTCACTGTCCTTTGGCTGTAAGCACTTGGCAAAAACAGGTTTTGGTGTTAACCTAAACAAACAGGACTTTCAAATACATTTCTGTAGATTACCATGGGTTATGTCCTGTAACAGGTAGAGATCCATTCTGTGGTACATTTCTTGTACCTGCGCCTTTGCCCACTTTCAAAAATGTGGCATTAAAACTGTGTGGAAATTAAATTGGCACATGTTCAACCCTGCTGCATTATTATTCTGCCAGATAGCCAAAAGTGGTCTGTAACAGGAATAAAAATGAGGGGTAAAATCAAACCACTCCAGATGTCTCCTCTGGCCTCTAGTGGTATAACTGCACTGCTTTTAGAAATTTGGATGTGCTGAACCCTATGGGGATGGATGTGTCCAAGAGTCTTTGGGTGTCCGCCAGAACCATTCTGAGTTTCTGCAGAAGGAGGGCTGGGTTTACCTGACTGCAGGGTTCCAAGATATTCCCACCATGGGAAATATCTTTGGTTCCCAAATACAAAGGCACTTTTGATATAGAACTGACCATTCAGCCTTCTTTACGGAAATGGGTTTTGTGGATAATTTTCATCAACATAGTTTCCATCAAAAGTAATTTTCCTGGGATTATGTCAAAACACTTGGGGGTAGACTTGATATTAACCTCATCTATTTTGAGATAGACAAATATGCTGTTAAAAGTCTACATTGCTTATTAAAGCCTCAGGTTAGTAAAGCCACAAAAATGCTCCCAAAATTAGGACTTACAGCCCTCTTCCTTATCCGTTTACAGTTTGCATCTCAGTCAGCTCAAATAGCTTAATGTGTTCAAAATTCACTGCAGTATTCAGCTACACAGGCACCACTCAGTATCTCCCAGAATATGAGTTCACAGTATATGGATATATATAAATGTCGATATTACAAATTATATTTAGAAGCTTAATATTATTATCTTGCAGGCAGAACCACAGTGCAGGCATTCAAACACCATGCTTCAAAGCACAGGCAGCTACTGCAGGGATCAGGAAGTAATTTTTCCACACAAGGCATTTCACAATTAGTTCAATGCCTTGTGGGTTTTGCCTTATCCTGAGTCAGCATTCTCCACAAGTTCTGACAAAATATGCCTATGCTGTCTAAAATGTGCTAACCTGGACATTTGTCAGAAAGGCTGGAGAGTCCTAACTGGATAATGGAGAGGTTTGGTTTCCTTTCCTATTAAATGTGACTATCTTTTAAAAAAAACAAAGAAAGAAACAAAAAACTACTGGAGAAGTATTAAGATCCAAAATTCCAGAAGTAATCATCCATTAATACTCCTTCTATGGGTCCATGCTGTGAGACTCTGGCATCCATTTTGCCACTTGAAGTTATGCCGGAAAATCTCTGTTCATAGTTTAATAAACAAGGTGTAATAACAAATCATTGAGAACCTGATTGTTAAAGAATTTAGGTTCACTAGGATTTTCACTGATATGAAATCACATATGAATGTGATTCTGTCACATTCATGTGACAGAATATGCTGACTTGGAAGGGACCCAGAGGGATTATTGAGTTCAATTCTAAATGCCTGATCTAATCTTTGAACCTACAAACACAGCTGACTTCTTTCCTCTTTTAATTTGAAATTTGGCCCAAAGTGCATGTCAGAAACAGAATTAAAACATCATTTTCTGAGTTTATGCTCACCTTCATGCTGAGAAAAGAACCTTTCTAGCATAAAGAAACAACTACATATAGCATAGCTCTAGTCTCATAATCACAAAAAAAAACCCAAACATGAACATGGAAGATGAGAAGATGATTCAAAGTAAAAAAATGCATTTTCTGAGGATTGGAAGGAAACAAAGAAGCTCACAGGACTCTGCTTTTCCCCTGCCTTCATTACTTCTCCTTGCCTCATTAGACAGTGTGGCATTTATGCTTTCTCTTGATGTAAGGGGGGCGCTAGTCATGAAGATGGGCGTCTTCCCCTTTGTCTCCCAGGTCAGAGAAGTTGTATTTGACTTCAGTGGGAAAAACAGAGATGGGACACCTCATCAAATCACTGCAATCTCTCTATATACCAATGCTGTTGACAAGTGGCCACAAAAGTAGTCACTCCCTGTAGCCTCCGCAGGGCTCTCTAGCACCTGTCATCCCTGATAGGAAAAGCAGGCAAATAGTGCTGCTGAGATGGTATGCTGTGAGAAAAGTATTCACTTAAGCCTCGCTCTTAGTAACTACCCAGCATGAGAACAAATTCTTTATTCATCACAGGCTCAGCAACTTCCCAAAAGTACAGTACTGAATACTTTTTTGTTGCTTTGAACAGATCATGAAGCCAGGCTTGGCCAGGAGACAGACAATGTATTATAGTTAAGATAACACCAGTGCTCTTTTTTTTCCCCATTTGCAGTCAGATGTGGCAGCATAGGTTGTGTAACAAAAGCTTTTCCAGATGCATATGTAATCTCAGCAGAATTAATGATTTTTTTTCTTGCCTTGCTGCATGACCAGTTTAATAACTAGTATAACTCAGGTAAAGCTCCCCTTCATTCCTGCTTTGTAAAACTTGCCAGCCTCATTTCTGTTTATAATTATAAAGTGAATAGTTGGCAGCTATTAGTAGAAAGAAAGGAAGGTGCAGTAGAAAGTGGGAGAAATAACACTGAAGGAGTGATGACGAGGAAATTCACAGAAAAGTTACCAAGCAAATCACCCATGGTATACTGGTTATGGGGATGAACTATTTTTGAACTTTGGGATCATCTCTGCTTTCTGATTACCTTTTTATTAACACAGGCAACAGCCAACTAAACTTGCCAGATATTAACTTTGTGTCTCTCTGATGTGATTTGTGGGCAGCCTGCCATTTTACCTACTGCCTACACAGATTTTTGGAAAAAAATATCACTAGTTTTCACACAGTCTCATTCAAACCTGGACAGTAAAGGAACATCACTAGAACTCTTTCATAAGAAAAGATGGAAGGAAAATTATATATGCATTTAATTATTGGAGGAGTACTTTTAACAGGTATTATAAAAGTCTGAAGTCCTCCAAGATGATAGAAAAAAAATTGAACTAATAGCAGATTGATATAATTTCAATTCACTGATGTTCTAGGTAAATATTGCACTACTTTGGGAAATACTTACTTTATTGTAACACACCACCTACTTAATCAGATAATGAGAAATAAAGACCTTATATCTTGGAAGGGAACGATTCTGTCAGCTCTCCTTCTCCCTTTGTCTCATTCTCTTTCCTGCTCTCTCAAGTAATTGTAATAATTTGTTCCGTAAACACAATTTTCTTTTCCTATCCTTTATGAACTCTTTAGCTTTGCAAGCTATGAGGAGGTAAAATCTGGTCCCGTTGGTAATATTATTATTAAATGTGTATCATTTGTTAAAGCTGCAGTAAGTTTTAAAAGGTTTAAGGCTACTACAAACAACACCGTCACCTCGAATGCAGCTTCGGTCAGTGACTTGAGACTTGGTTTTCAACACAAAGCTTTTGGTGGGTATCTCCACCAGCCTACGTTTGCAGCGGACTGATTCCTTTTGCATAACACCCTCCATATACAACATTTCCCACCCAGTCTTTTCATTCCCCAGGGATGAGGACCTCCAGGAAAAGCCGAGCCACCCCCCCACTCCACCGCCCCCGCCACCCGCACCCGGCCGAGGGGGCGGGGGGGCCCGACAAACCAGCGCTCCCGGCCAGCGCGCCGCGCCCCCAGCGCCCGCCGGGACGTGTAGTTCAGAAGGCGGGCGGCCACGCCAGGAGTGAGCAAGTGGGGCCGTCCCCGAGAACTACCTCACCCAGCGTGCCTTGCGGGCGGGCGCGGGTGGCGGACGCGGGTGCGCGTTGCCGGGCAGTCAGCTGGGCGCGGGGCGGGCGGTCGGGCTGCGCGGGTGGCGGAGGCAGCGGCGCTCGGGGCTCGGTCGCTGGCTCAGGGGATAAGGCGCCCGCTCCGCCATGGCCGAGACGATCGCGGACACCCGGCGGCTGATCAGCAAGCCCCAGAACCTCAACGATGCCTACGGGCCGCCCAGCAACTTCCTGGAGATCGACGTGGGCAACCCGCAGACGGTGGGGGTGGGCCGCGGCCGCTTCACCACCTACGAGATCCGCGTCAAGGTGAGGAGCAGCGCCGGCCCGGCCCGGGAGCCGGGTTGGCGGTGTCGGGCTCTCGTGTCGCCCGGGGCTGACCGGGGTGGCGGTGGCGGGCTCCTGCCGTCGTGTCCTTCAGGACCCGTGTCACGGCTACTGCGGTGGGAGGCGGTGGCAGAGCCGCAGTGGACTCTCCATCCTCGGCCTGGGGTTGATAACTCCATGACGGGCTCCTGGTAGCTAAGGCGGTGCAGCTCGGTTCAGATAACCAAAGGACAAATGCTCTTTCGGCTCTGCTGTGTACAGTTTGTCCTCAGACTGAAATATCGCTGTTCTGTGAGCAATTGCTTGTGTGTCTCTAGGTAAATAGAGGAGAGCAAACTCTCCACTCTCTGAGATGGAGTAATACGGGTGGATCTGCCCCGAGGAGGAGGTCAAATTCAGGATTCCAGAACGGCCTTAAAAAGTACATAGAGAAGGTGTAAATAAGTCTAGTGGGCACACGCGCTAGATAAGAACCAGCTGAAGTGATAAGGTGCCTGTGTATGGGGGAGGGCTTCCTGTTTTCTTTCATACCTGAAATAAAATTGTAGTGCCTAATAAATAGGGCTGTTTCTTGCCATGTGCTGCTGTCAAATACTTCTTAGTAACACTGTAATCCTTCCTAGCTGGAAGGGCTGTGTTCAGTGACTTGCCCCAAAGGCTAGTAGTATTGAGCTTGAGAAAATCTATGTGAAGTCATTACTGTGCTCTCTGGCCTTTTTAGTTTCATAAACAGGGCCCAGAGGAAGAGTCAAAAAGTGCAGTGTCTACAGCACTTGCCTGTAGCTGGTAGGGCCTTGAGGCAGGGAACCCTTTTTGGTTTACATTGCCCAAAATAAGCTGGGTTGAGAAATCTGAATACTTATAGATGGCATTTTTTTTTATAGTTTGCTGTTGAGTCTGCTACTTTGTATAGCTTTACTCTTTTACAACTGATTAAACCCGGTCAGTTGTTACAGTCAGTAATAAAGGGTGAAGCTTCTTTGATTTCCTGCACACATTTTCTGCACTATGAGCTCTTCACAGCAGGGAAGGATATAGCTGAGGACTGCTGCCTTGGTCACTAAAATTCACCAGATAAGACTTAACCTTGTGTGAATTTTCTGGTTTTAAAGGTCTAAGTCCCCAGCTTAGTGTAACCTTATTTAAAAAAGCAAAATCAGCTGAAATCTAAAGCTACTAGGGAGGATACTTCTTTATTTCTGATGCTTATAAATTGTCGCATTCAGTAGCTATTTCTGTGTTTCAGGATATGTCAGTGGGGCAGGAGGAATAAATTAGCATGCTTGTAGCCTAAGTTTGGCCTCTGTGTGAAGTCAGACTAGAACTTGCAGATTTGTGTTGCACTGCACTGCCCTTATCAGAACCCTAGCACTTCACTTAGAAGAAAGATATAATTCTACCTTGCTGGAAAGTATTTGCACCTCAGGTTCCTGATGACATTTCTTTCCGTGAGACTGAGCATTTGGAATGGCTGGATCCCGGGAAGATGATCCAAAAGGGATTTGGCCATGATGTGGCCTTGGGAATTAGGTCAAATTTCCTGTGATTAAAAAATAACCGTTTTTTAAAGTACTCAACTGAAGTTCTTCATCAGAAAGGGAAGCAGGAAAACAGGTTTTGAGACAGGTTAGTCTTAGCACACCTGGTGTTTGGGGCAGAAAATTCTGGATTCTTTTTGTAACAAAGACCAAGAATGATTTGAACAAATATACACTGTGATAGTAGTGTGACCTTCCTCTGTTCTTCCTCCCAGACTGACTACTATGTAAACATTGCATCCTCCACCCTCCTTGCTTGCATCTGTACATGCCGGTGAGCAAGACTGCCTCTTTGATCATTCCCTTTCCAGTTGTGCACTGCTGTACACATAGTTCATAGCTACCATGAACTGTAAAATTGAGTTTTATGTCTGTGTGTGCTGAAAGGCTTCAGAGCCGGTAGTACAAGTCATGCAGAATTATGTTCACTGTCTAAACTTGTATCAATGAACTGCTTCTCAGCAGAACATGGGCCATGTCACTAATACACAGATTTCAGCATAGAGGAAGAATTCAAACATGGATTGCTGTGGTATTGTATTTGTGAAAGATAGGCCTAGTACCATAAGCAGCTTGTTGGAGTGTGGCTAACAAAGATCACCAGCTGACTTCTGTGGTTTGACAACTGACTGTGGTCACAGAAAGTAAGAAAGTAGCAGCTGATGTGCAGTTTCCCCTGGCAGTGCTGGTAGGAGCAGCTGAGCAAACCTGAGAAGATGGTGTGAGTTACCTGTATCATATCTGGAGAGCTGTGTCTTCAAGTAACACCAACAGTAAAGTGTTAAGTGCGCAGAAATGGATGGCTTAACTGCTGCCAAATTCTGGCGAAAGCTAAAGGACAGCAGCCTCGTGTTACAGCTGGAGATCATTCTAAGCCAGAAACATTGTCGGAGAGGACGCTGAAATTCAAGTTTGCGTTGAGACAATTACATTTGTACCATTGTCATGGTGTTTACAGACTCTGTAATTCTATCTTTGTCTGATTCTCAAAGCTTCACTTTTGGGGTTTTTTGTAAAGACTGAACTTGCTGACAGACTCTTGAACTGATGTCTGATAAAAAGTATCTTGCAAAACATATGTGTGTGAAATACTGCAGAGTTTCCCCAAAGCTTTTATTGGCAAGCTTTCTGCTGGTACTGCACTTGAAGCATATCTGTTGTCTGGAAAGCAGCAAGTGGAACAACTTCATGCTTTAGTTCTTGTAATGCTGTCCTCATCAAGTTCTGGTGGAAGTCAGAAAGCCTGATGGAGAACTCTAAAGTTTAGAGTAGACTGCTCAGCAGTATGCTACTGCATAAGCAAGGCAGGAGTGTTTTGGAACTTAGGAAGGTTTGTCACAGTGAGTGTCTCTGTGCAGGGTGGCTGTGTGTTGGAGTAGATGTATGGTGCTTTGACAAGCATTTGAGGAGTCTTGAGAGGAGCGCTGCAGGTAGACCCTATGCAGCACTTCTGTCAGGGCACCTTACTTCACAGAGGGGCGGTTGGCCAAAGTATTGACTTTCTGAGCCTGAATCTGTGCATTAAATAACAGTCTGCTCTTGGCAAGCTGGACAAGGTGATGACAAAAAGCTTTCCACTGCAGCAACCACTGTAAGGCACACAATGTGGCAGTGTGCCACTACAGTGCAGCCTAGCAATGAAAGTCAAATATCTTGTTCAGAAATAAATTATAGAAAATGCCACCCTGCTGTACTAAAATAGCAAATTTGCGTGGGTCATGTTTTTGACAGGGTACTTGAGAATTTGTTTTCCATCAGCAGCATCAGGCAGTGCGTTTGTACCATTCTGAGGTGTCCTTTGTGTGTGAAGGCTTAGGATGGGCTAGATCAGGAATAATGCAGTTGGGTGTAAAGCTCTAAGTGATTTGTCTAGTGAAATAAAACTTGATAAAATACTTATATCATCTGAAGATATCTAGATGATCACAATGTGGTGATTGTGCAGCATTTACAACTAACATAATCAACCAGACTGTCTGCTAAAGGAATACAATAAACTATTTCATAGCCCTTACCTCTTGAGGAAAAATGTGAACCAGAAGTCAAGTTCTCAGTGTAAATACCCCTACATGCTGTTTCTCATAAATCTTTATTAGCTCTTCTTTTCTTATTATTAAACCTTTTCAGGGTGGGCTTGTTCGAGTCAACACTCTTGGAATGAGGGCATGGGAATACCTGTTATTATTTGTGGACTAAAAGCCAGTTCTCTCTCTGAATTCCAGAAAGCAAATGTAGAGCAAATTACAATTATCATATTAGCATCCTACAGCATGTTGTAGTCCTCAGTCCAGTTCCAGGTATCATTTGTCTTCTACTGTCGTTGAGACATAGTTTTCTTGGTAAGTGGGTCAAAAGGAAGGTCTTTGCTCAAGCAGATTCTGTGCAATAGCTTCAGTTGTTAAATCCTTTAAGGAGACAAGACTTAAGCTTTACAAACTGCCTCTGATCCAGTGACTGGTGTCACATGTCATGGCCATGCACCCATTGTAAAGGCAGTGCCCTAGGAGATAAGCACTTTGGTTAGAATACTGTCAGCAAAGCATATGGGTATCCAGGAACTTGCTACATTTTGGGAAGTATCCCTTTGGCAACCCTGAGAATAGCTCAGTTGGTTAGAGGATGGTGCTAAATAACACTAGGCTTGTGGATTCAATCCCTGTATGGGCTGTTCACGTAAGAGTTGGACTTCATGATCCTTGCGGACCCCTTTAAACTCAGAACATTCAGTGATCTGGAAATAAACTGTTAACAATATTTCATCTGCTTTCGTTTCTGTAGAAGTAAAAGTGACTTCTGTGCTGCCCATTTTGGCTGGGTTTGTCACCTAGACTGAAAGGTTAAATCATCTCTTTTTGGTTAAAGAACAGAAGTTAAATTGCAGAGAAGCCATTGATATTCAAACTGACAGTTAGAAGTGTAATGAAATACCTGTTACAGGAGCTATTAGTCCAAGTAGTTAAAGAATTTTTGTGTCAAACTAAAAGCCTTTGTCATCTTAGCTCTGTTCTTTAATGTTCAGTGGCCTCTTGCCTCTAATCAGTATTATTAAATTTGGCACTAAGGTATACCTTAGCTTTTTGATATTCCATAGTGCAGTTGCTTGTCTTGAGGTGTAGAAAGGGAATGTCTTGCTGTGCTTCCGTTGTGAAATGCAGTAGTTGGGTGGTACCAGTACACTTTAGGGCATCAGTCAGGTCTCCTGTATCTTCTGCAGAAAGACTTCTGTAGATCTGCAGAGGTGCTTGTCTGTGTAGGTCCAGTGTGGGGAAGGCAATGAATACACAGGCTGTGAAGTGCCTACAGTATTAAGAATAGTATTGGTTTCCAGGGATTGGGGAAGTTTATCTGAGTACTGCTGAACTCGAGTTGCTTTTCAAAGTCCTCTTCTCCACTTAAACAATTTTTTCAAGACCTAGTTTGGATCCAATATTTACATTTCAGCATGTTTATAGTGGTCTGACTTGTGATTAACTGATTGAAGTCTGCTGTGATCAAATCAGAGTAAGGCAGAAAATGAACTGAAAGTGAAACTTGCTCAGAAAGCACTTGTCTTGTACCATGTTTTGCAAAATGGTGCTCTTGAATGTGTTTTTGAAATGTTTTGTCCTTGAACAGTTCCAAATGTCCTGTCCTTCATGTTTGGCAGGGTTTGAAGCTGCAGATTCTTCCCCCACCATGAAAATAATCAAATCTGCCCTTCCTGTAGTTGACTTCAGCATTGTACAGTTTAATAGTTGAAGCCTGTGGTGGAGTCATGACTAAACACTGACTCAGTGGGGATGTATTTATGGATGCATAATCAGCAGTAATTCTCTATTTCTCTACTACTACAAATCTTGCATAACACTGCAAGTCTGCTCTAACTGTAGTAAATTACGCTTTTAAAACCCATTCTAGACACTGCTACCAGTTAGGTATTTTCAGACTCCTCTGCAAAGAGTAAAAATGCAGTGATTCAGGTGACCGTTTTTCTATTCTACAGCCTGGTTACTGCACCCTTACAAACATTAACTATTCCTTCAAGCTGTAATTCAGGAAAGGTTAACTGGAAGGCTAAGAATTTTTGAGGACACTGACTAGGGAGACGGAGCAGTAGAATGGCTTGGATGAGAGAAACTTCCAAAGCAAGGCAAGTGGATTTTCTCTTGAGGAACTGTCTTTTTCTGTAGAGGTTTGTAATTAAACTAGATTCAAAAGGCTGGTCCAAAGGTACTGAACTAGTTTGGCATTGATATCTGTGTAATTTTATTTACTGTGTAAATAAAATAAGCAAGTCTCTGAATAGTGCTTCTTATTAGTATTTTAGTTTAACTGGTGACTCACATTCCTTTTATTTTAGTGCATACAGTGCAGGCCTCGATTGTCATGTTTTAAGATTGCACTCTAGTACAGTGAAGAACAGACCAAATCAAATGGAACAATGACTAATCTTTGTAGGACAGATGGCTGTGATCCAGGTAGGCATGTGATGCCAGGGAGTTTTGATACGTGCTTATTTTTAGATGGCTTGCTGAAAAAGCATCAGCTTGAACTTTAGAACAGTCCTGTCTCTGCTGCTTTTCATCTGGGGAAATAAATGATACAGCAGAGGTTTATGTCTTCTAACAGAAGGGAAGTATTTTATTTAAAGTTTTTCACTTGTTAAAGCAATGCCAGTTGCACTACTGGAGGCTGTTTTAACAGGTACATAAGCCAAATACCCTGTGAAGCTGTAGCACTGAATGAATGGTCTGAAGTTATTATTGTTATTGTAAATTCTAACGTGAAAAGGATGGAGAAGCTCTAACCTTCTAGTCAAGGTATAAAAACAAGTGTTTTACCAACTGAAGACAGGTCCATGAAGTTTCCTTCTGTGGTTATTTCTTGAGAATCCAATTCAAAATCTATGTTATGCCCCAGAAGATTATCCCATATGACAGTATAGATTGTGTTGGCCACAAAGCCTATTTAAAAGTATAACTATAAGCTAGAGTATAGCAGCTTTACACTAAAATCCAGAAGAAAATGAAGCTATATATTAAGTGGTTTAAAGCCACCTCTAGACCTGGAAATAAAGCTTTAGAGATTATTTCTATAGGGCTAAGCTGTAGCACCCTCTAAGTGTTAAAATATGCTGCAGATTAATGAACGGGAGTTGGAAGCCTTTCTATAGCTTTTAGTGGCTACTTAAGAGTGTTGTGTTACTGCTCCAGTAAAACTAGAAATATGAAAAGAATTTTTTGCTGCTTGATAGATCCACTTATAAACTAGTTAACTTACTGCTTTTTTATTGTATCTTTGAAGTTTAGGGATGCTAGACAGTCTCTAGCTCACAAAGCATATAAAAAGCTTAGTTTTTCATAGAACATTAGCAACTTCAGCAATTCACTGACTTTTTTGTCCCCATTTGACTGTAGCTGATGGATGTCAGTAATGATGCTAAAAGATGATCCTTTTTCAGTCATTCCTAATGAGAAATTAGTAAAAACATTACAGTAGGTCAAATCAGAGCCATAAGGCTGTTATATCTTGAATTGTGTTAAAGTAGCAATCCTTTCTCTTTTGAATGAAAATATTTTGTATTTCACATGAGGCTTTGACTTGCTAGCCCTGATCTATTTGCTAGTTCTGTCTGGTATTGTAAAAGTATTTTTCCAAATGTGCCCCCAAAGCAGGCTCCAGTTTTTAATCTTTGGCTTTTGAGCATGGAACCTGAAGAAAAAAGACTCACTAAGCAATCTCTTTTTCTTGACTCACCCTATTTAGAGTCTTTTGACCATGGCACACCATAATTCAGCTGTTTATGATGTTGTTGAGCTTGCTCAGGTGATGATAGGTGCTTTTTGGCAAAAATACAGGCATCCCTATGCTCATTTTCCAGAAGCAACTCTGGAATCAAAGCACTGGATTTGGCAAAGATGATAATAGTCTCTGTCATTGTGTTACTATTAGGATTTCACTACCTTAGTCTTTAAGGTAGAAAACATCCTGGCTCCATAGCTCCAGTACTGCAGAGTGGGAAGCTCAAAAGTTCTTGGTCTAGTTTAAGTCAGCATTGTTTTAAGGTTGCATGGTCAGATTTTTCAGTGTTCTCTTAACTTTATATTTTTTTTAATATGACATACCTTCAGTAGATCTGGACACCGAGTGGAGAAAAGGAGAGATAGATCTCTCTTTTGATGAAAAGGACTGAAAGTTAGAAAAAGAACAATCTCTAGTCTGACATTTTGCATTGAGGAAAGAAGCTTTTCTTCAGTAATATACCCAGCAAAAATCTAAACTTCTAGAAACTGAAGTTTAAACTATGTTTTCCTTCTTTCTTGCTTTTTATAATTGTAGGAAATTGAGAGGTAGCCATTTATGTCGAGTGGGGAAGGAAACAAGCCACTGGCGAGGTTTCTGCAATAACAGTGGACTGCTGGAGTCAGTTTCTTGTACTAAAGGACGGCAGGTTCTTATGTTAAGAAAATCATAATACTTTTTTTTGTCCACCCTGAATGCTACTCACTGTGATACCCCCGAGCTCCCTTTGACTGTAGATGTAGTCACAGGGTGTAGGCTCTTGACAAAGATTACGGCTTGCATGAGACAGTCAAGATGCTTGAATTTAGCTTCTGAGAGTCAAAGCCACAAACTTTTATCAGAAGTGACCTGTGTGCTTTCTTTCACTCTGTTTTAATGGAAATAGAGTTCTCTCAAGGCTACCATAACCTACTTGAAAAGATGACATCAAAGTAGGTGCTGTGGCAACAGTGCAGCTTTACTCTCTGTCTGTTAGGAGTGGGACACATGGGCGATGCAGTGCTGCTGCTGAGTGTTATGGTGGCAGATGAAGAAATTACCCAAATTTACCTCAAACTATGCTGAACAACATCTGGGGAGTTTGCTATTGTGGGGATGGAGTGGGCTGCAGTGTCATACAATCTTGTGGAGTGTCAGCATGCTCTTTGAAGGAACCCAAGTGCTATTTGTTTTTGATTTATGTTTGGAAACAAATTTTTAGGAGCAAGTTTGACTATTTGCAAGACTTCTTCCACTCAGTGGATAAGCTAGTCAAAAAAACTAAGACTTAAAAATACTTAGAATTCTTTTGTCAATTTAAAGTAATTATAAACTAATAAATTACTGTAGTTTTCCTCCTGCATTTAAGGTGATTTGTTTACTGGAATGGCTGCCTTGGATGACTGTAACTGTAGCTGAATGGACAGTAATGACTAGTACTCAAACTACTTGCATTCTGCTAGTGAAATTCTCTTCACTTCCATACAGAAACGATTTTTCAGCTTCTAACTGAGCATAGCTTGGGGAATGACTGTGTTATCTATATAAGAGCTGGAAGACTGTTACCTGGTTATCTAAGCTACTATCTCAGGACTGTCATTTGCTTCTGAGGTAAACTGGGAATCTCCTGAACTTAGAGTCAGGAAGTCTTTCAAACTTGATTATGTTATGGTTGCATAAAAGAAGCTGGAGAAACATGCTTATACTGTAAGCACAGGTTTTACCCTGAAGTCTGTTAGCAAGGAACCACTGCTTCCCACTTCTAGTTTGTTAAGCACTAGCCAAATGACTGTAGAAACTTGTTTGGCATGTGAGTGGCGAAATGCAGGAGTGACTTAAGGATCTGAATTTGTCACCTGTTGTTTAATTATGTAATGTAACTTGGAACCAGTTTTGACAATATTTATTCTGGTGCACTGGCTGGCCATTAACTGCCCTAGCAGAATACAGGCTGTATGACAATTGTCAGAGAAAGCCTAATGGTGTCTACATACAGTCTAATAAAGAGACAGTGCTACGCAAAATCTGGCTCAGCTTAGTATCTTTATATGGTTTAGGATTTTGGGCTGTGTGGGACTTCTGCAGAACTGGTTTGTTTATCCTTCTGCAACAATGTTTTATCTGCAATTCTGACTAGTGACTTTCAGTTGTCTGATGATCAGTTGGGTGATGCATAATCCTTTCAAGTTGAGGGCTTGCATTCAAACTGCTAAGCAGCATAATTTTGGACAAGGAAGCTGTTGATTATTTTTTAATTTTTTTTTTTATAAATGATATAATTATTACACTACTGAAGAAAGAATTGCTAGAGAAATTATGCTGAAATTATCACAGGAATGAGCTGTGCTCCAGGGGCTGTTCCAAACTGGGTCATGAGTTTTGTGATAGTAGATTTAGCAGCTCAGCAGGCCAGAAAGTTGACATTATAATGCTGAATGAGCATGGGTAGAAATGCTCATAAAAATGAAACAACTGACTTCAAGTTTTGTGCCTTACTCTTGTCCCTCTGCAGATAACCAAAGCACTGGCAGCTTTCAGAATAGGTGGTGGCACCTTAGTGACTGAACAAGGATAACTCAACATAAAATATCAAGGAGAGAATAACATTTTTGATAGCCTGCATGGTCTTGAAATGACAATTTAATGGAAAACGAAAGTTTCTGTTGACTCTTCAGGATTGTCTCCTTCTACCAAATTCTTGTCCAATGAAAGCCCATGCTTCAGGAGGTGTCTGACTTGCTTAATGAAAACTGTTCATCTGTGAGAGATGGAGGCGGCAGGGCATGCAGAAGCCCATCCTACTGAAAGAAAGGGTGGTCTGCTCAAACAGGGCAATAATCCTTAGTGACAAAGGCCCATACAGCAACTTCAGATGTGAATATAGCCTGAATTAAAAATAGGGACCTAAGATGTAAATAGGTTAAGCAGTACAAAACAGGACTCTCAAAACTACATTTTAAAATAGATTCTTCCTAACAGCTGCTTATCTTAGGAACACTGCTCTTTCAGTACTTACTTCTAGAGGAAGGAGGATTGGTGCAGTTTCTGGGTTTAAAGAAATATGAGGTTTAGAAATTGATCTCAATAGATAGTTCTAGTTAATATACAGACCAAAGCAAATACGTACTTTGTTTTAGAATATAGTTGTCAAGTTGTGACTTGCAAGACACTTAATTTAGTCAATGCCTTTTGGCATACTTTTCAATCTGAATATTTACAATACTTATGATCAAAATCTGAGAAGATTTTTGAATTCACAAGGAATGCAAACTCTATCCTTTTCTCTGACTTGCTAGCTGGGCTAGCATGTCAAAAGTTCAAAAGGGAATGTAATAGGTAAAGTGAGCTCAGTTGGCACTTCTACCCCCACATTTTACTTGTAAGCCTAATATGTTGTTTAGAGATTAACTTTATAGACTTCATGCCTAGAAGCATGAAAAGAGCTCCTGAAGACCTGAGAGCTTATGTTTTTTAGCTGCTTTTATTCACTTCTAATCCCTTTTTTAGTAACTTGAGAGGAGAAATGAATATTTTCTGCAGGTGAGAACCTATATGTTAAATATTTTAAAGGACTTTCTACCCGAGACACTGACAAAGAGTTGATGTTGTACTATGTAGTGGTGAACTTGGTTAAAAAAACAATAGCTGAAATCAGAGGAAAATAATCCAGTACTTAACTTCTGGGAATCTCCTTCATGCACTCTGGGGAACCTAGCTATATTCACTCTCAAGTAGAGTATTCTTACCATTGAGACAAGAGTGTTTATTTATAAAGCCTGACTTCTGACGTAAGTCTTAAATGCAATTTTATTATTATTTGCTAGCACAATCAACAGTATTTTACCTGGGAAAGAGAACTTGAATGCTTTAAACATTTAGCAATAAGATATCATAACAAAATACTGTTCTATACTTTATCACTTGTAAATTATGAACTAGCTTGCATAATGTGAAAGTACACGACTAACTTATCAAGTACTTTTGCGTGACAACCAGTACTGGCTGGCAGCAGTACAATGACCCATAGTCATGGACCTGCCTAGTGTAGGAAAATATCTCTGCAGTTAAACCTGTTTTGAGCAGCCAAAATTATTCCCTAGTGATAGCTTAAGCATAACATGCTACAGATTATATTGTACAGGGGTATCCACTCAAACAGTGACCAGATCCTGAGTTAGATGGCCTACAAGATAAAAACTAAAACAACAGAAAGGAAAAGGCAGTAGTTGAGAATAACTACTGTGCATGTGCCATCAGGAAAGCTGGAGGTAACTGTAGTCCCAAGTGAACATCACCTTCCTAGGGTGCTCCTCAAGAGTCTTTGAAAGTATACAAAGTTAGTTAGTGGATTTGCAGTTTGACAACAGGAGGCATTATTCTGTGACTTCTGGTTGTGTATGGCAATTACAGGCTCATAGTCTTGCTTTTAGGAGGTCATAACTCCTAAAAACAATTTTTAGTGTTGTAGCCAGGATGTCATTAGGAGAGGACTCTCTCAGTGTCTACTTTTAAAATAATATGCGAGTTGGATTGCAAAAGTGGGATAAGATTGCAATCCAAGAATGAACAGAAGTAATGCAGGCTCTCACACAAGTTAGTATAAGGACTTGTAGCAGGGTGCCTGTGTGTTTAACATGGTCTTGTGCGGCATTATAACCTTGCTCCTATGTGATGTCCCTTTCGAGCGTGTTAGGTTTGGGTGCTGCCTCCTAGCCTTGTTCAGCAAAGCTCTCCCTAATCATGCTCTGCTTGGGTTAACTCTGTAGCCAAATAGTCTGATCTCCTCAGCTCTGAATGTTGTAATGCATCTCAGCCTTGTTGGCTGCTTTGGAGCTACCCAAACTTGGCAGCTTGTGCTATCAAATCTTCATCAGTCCTGGATGGATTCACTTGAAGACTTACAGGTTTTGCTTTTGAAGATGTTGGAGGCCATGTTGTATAAGGTAGTAGAAAAGTACAGGAAGTTTGGTTAATGTCCTATGGTGATATCTGAAACATTCCCTTGAATGCAGTGAGAGAAACTTGTGTGAAATAAGACTTTCTTTCCCCTTCCCTCCCCACCTCTAGTCTTGTATATATTGGGAATCCAGCAACTGAGACAGTAAGAATAGCAGATGCTTCTGCAACCTTAGAAACATCTCAGGTGGCCAGCAAATCAGATATTCTGCTTGGTGATATGATGACAAAATACCAGTAATTGGGATACTATATAAATGAGGCTCATAGCTATGCAGTTCGAGGCTCAGCTTACTCATCTAGCTTAGAGCCTTATCTCTATTTCTGTATCTTGAGTGTTTCTCAATACTGCCGTTGTTGCTTAAATTGAGCTAATGTGTAACATAACAGCTTGGTTCTTGCTTCTGCTTATCAAAACTTCTAATCTGTCTAGTCAATAGCTTATGTTCTTGTTTTCAGACAAATCTACCTATCTTCAAACTGAAAGAATCTACAGTCAGAAGAAGATATAGTGACTTTGAATGGCTAAGGAATGAACTAGAAAGAGAAAGCAAGGTGAGTAAAGTGAAAAGTAAATACAAGTCATAGACGTACAAAGAGTTCATGATGCTGAAATGTTTTCATTATGTTGAAAAGCATGTATCATATAAAGCAGAGACTGTGGTTGAAAATGCCCAGAAATAAACCAATGTGACAGTCTTTTTATCAAGCCTGAGTGCTGCAATGCCAGAGGCCTTTTGTTTTAATAGTTTTGAGTTAATTCAGAGATAAACTACTTATTTCAGCTTACCTGTGTGGGCAGGTTCTGTTCTTCTCTGCTCATGTTTTATTACTTCATTAGGAATGTGACTGGTGAGTTGGGTCTTCTGGGAGGAAGAGGTGGATGAACTTGCTTATAGACTGCACTTAAGGACACTTCTGTGAATCTTTCAGGTTGTGGTACCACCTCTACCAGGAAAAGCTCTTCTCCGTCAGCTCCCCTTCCGAGGAGATGATGGTATATTTGATGATTCTTTTATAGAGGAAAGGAAGCAGGCTCTTGAACAATTCATAAACAAGTAAGTGTTGGATCTCATTACTTAGAGACAAACCTGGAAAATTGAATTGAAGCTACTAATCCTCCTAAGGATGGTAACTGCACTAGGTTCAGAATATTAACTTTCACATAATCTTGCAATAAGATGTACTAACGTTACTCATCCCATGTTTAGTTTGGATATCTTAGTGCTTACCTGAACAGCTGAAATGACTGTCAGTGTTGTTAATTTATGTAAATTGCTACTAAAATTACAGTGCTCAAAATAATTCTACCTTATAATTTCTGAAAGGATATCTTCCAACGGGGTGAACAGTAGAGCTTACAGTGGACTTACAGCAGTTTACTTTGATTGCAGATGTGAGGTATTATTGGTTTGTGATGATGCATATTTTCTCTAATCATCCTGAGAATCTTTCTGAGGATTCTGAAGTAAAAACAGTACTCGAGGTATGCACATATAGTTTGAAATAGACACTTTAGATTTTTGTCTCCGCCTTTCAAAGGGTGAGCAGAAATTATAGTAACAAAGTCTTATGATTCTTTTTCCACCATCTCACACTACTAACCACTGTCTGTACACTGACCTGAATAGCTGGTTTAATCTCTTTAACAGTGTGGATCCAAACAGTGGGTAAGGGATACTGTCAATTAACCAGCTCTTCTGGTCCCTAGAGTTAATGCTGTTCAGACCAACTGGATTTGGGACTGCTCCCTCAGGGAGTTCAAGCCTGTCAGTTCCCCTGACATTCTAATCTTGTTCAATAGTAATGCCTTTAACAGGAACAGAGGATGCCTGTGAGTTATGCCAGAACTTATGAAAATGTACTTGTCAGTTACTGCTAGTTTAGGGATGTGTCTTGGAGTTGCAAGTGACTGGTTCACTGAAACTGCTTGTCCTGTACAAGTGTGACCATATGAAATCTCTGACATTTTTTTTCTCATAGTTGCTTCTTAACTCATTTTAGAAGTATTGCTAATGGTTCTGAATGGATAAAATGCTTCAGACTGCTCTTTTTGCTGTTCAAAGACAAGTGGAATGAACTTACAAGGCATCCAGTAGTAAGATGGAATGTATTTGGGTTTTTTTAATGCCAGAAAATCAAGGCTGTCATGACTGTAAAGTACAGCCTTTATCCATGCAGACTTGGAACTCTATCTTAAATGGAGAAGTCCACTTACTGAAAGTTTTGTGTGCTGAGTCTAGCAATATGCATGGAAGAAGGCTATTGGTGTTCTGAAGCAGCTGATGTGAAACAGGTGTCTTACCCTGACTCTCTGAAAAGCTCCATATAGCTGACAGAAATTAAATTACCAGTTTATTGATATCCATTTTTCAGTCCTACTGCAAGTAATAAATTGATTTTGTGGAAGTGTAAAGCTTCTTGGTTAATTTTTCCTCCTTTGAAACATAAAAGGAGATTAATGTAGATATTAATGTAGTGGCAGAGTTGAGTACAACTGGAATAAAGCTTTCCAGGCACAAATCATAGCAATTTAACTCATCAGTGTATTCTAGTGGCATGACCAACTCATTAAGTAAATATTACTAAAGTTTTGAACCATGCAGGAGCTTTAAGGCTTCTGCCAAGTACTCTGGGCACTAGTGAACTTAGACCTGAAGGTCCTTTGCACAGTGCATTCACATTATTGCTTCTGGAATTAAAGACTCCCTCAGATAACTGATACCACTGGAACAGAAAAATCTTGGTGTACTGATGCTAGTTGTTAATATTTGGGAGTGCGAGATGAATGTTGTTGAGAAGTTTTATCCCTCTAGATGTAAAATCTGAATCACAACAGTGCAGCTTGAGTCAGCTCTCTTGGGCCAGTTTGCTGGCACCACCATCAATGCTACATACAGTGACATTCATAAGCGTGGTTAGGTCTCAACACTCTTGTCTACCTCAACCTGTCTTTGAGATACACATAGCAGCAGCTACTTCAAGAATTTTCATGTAAGGGTCACCTTGGAGAAAAATATTGAGGGAAAGCCAATGCAGAGTGAAGTATTCCTGTGAAACCAAAAGCTGAATCAGAGATCAGATCTAGTCTTGCAATTCAGCCACCAATTTTCAATCCTTCCTGAAAGGAAGAAGTAATTTGCTGCTGCCTCATCCTCTCTTATATATCTTTTCCTTGAAGTTTAACACCAGTAACTTCATTCTGATGGGGTAGGAAACTCAAACGAGTTACTCTAGACTGTCATCCTTGTGAACTAGTGCTTGAGACTGCTGGCCTTTTACTAGAACCTGGCAAGATGGATATGTTTTATAACTGCACTTGAAAAAATCCATCAATACTGAATAGGAGAGCGCAGCTTCCTCATTATAGGTCACTCTCAATGACAAATGAGTATGTTCTGTGGTGAAATAAACACTAATAGATAAATTTGGAGAAGATGCACAGAAGTGCTTGGAAGTGGTGCTGAGCCATTGGAGCTGAATAGGTATTGCATGTGTTCAACCAGATGCCTTCCATTATGGGTAGAAATGTTCTGACAGATATGGAGGCTGCAAGGCTTGCACAAGCTGCCCTTGGGATGGTGGGGGACTTTCTGTCCTAAAGGAAGAAGTCTGTCTTGATTGACCAAACTGGATGTAGTTTTTTTCAAACCAAACTGCATTGGGTATTCTTGTCCATAAATGAGGAAATTTTAGCTATCTGTTTTTTTTTTTGATTTTTATCTACACAGGAGTCTCCATGGTATTTAATGGTTCAAGTGCAGTACCTTGTGATTTTCTTCTGAGTTTGTGAGAGTCTCCTAATTCAATTCCAGCTCCTTTACTGTTAAAAGGATGGTTTTTTAGCTTAAATTAAATCCACAGTGGAGGTGCTGGTGTCCCCTAGAACAGGCGAGCTCTGTCTCCTGTGTTTGCAAGCTAGCACATGTGCAATGAGGAGAAGGGCCAGTACCCCCAGGCTGTGTGCAGTGCTGCCCATACAGGCCAGGACACCGAGCCCGGGGAGTCTCTGTCTGGAGCCGCGCCCGAGCCTTCAGAAAGCCTTCACACCCCCTGCTGGAGCCAGGCTTCAGCTCTGCCATGAGGAGCTGCTGCTCAGTGACACTGACAACTCAGGGGATAAATGGCCTTCAGAAGGGTATCCCGTGGCAAAGGTGTTAAGACCTTTTAAAAAAAATCCTCTTGCCTTTCTTAGCTCTAGATTTCCTAATGCTAGAATGTGCACTTACTTGGATAGTCCCATCAATTGCAGGTGACAGATGATGTAACATGCTTCCAAGGAATCAGAGGTAGCTCAGGGTTCCTATGGACTAACTTCATCTGGGGAAGCATGATAAATCTTGCTGCTAGACAGCATTCTACTTGCCAACAGTGAAGTGAAAGTGGGATCTATGCCCAAGAGCAGAACAATAGGTTATTGGTACAAAATCTTGATCTACAGGATAGCTGCAAGTAGGCTCAATTGGTTCATACTAATGCTTGTTTTTTTCCTCTCCAGGGTTGCAGGCCACCCGCTGGCACAGAATGAGCGTTGTCTTCACATGTTCTTACAAGATGAAGTAATAGATAAAAACTACACACCATCCAAAATAAGACATACTTGAATTTTAAAAGCATCTCCTCAAATATTAGTGGTTCTTATGCTTGGTTTTAAGAGGTTGTAGTTTGTCTTAGCATGCTGAGGATGAACAGGCACGAAGTCTCCACTAACATCAGTACACTGCTTGGTCTTTGCATATGCTTTATAGCATTTAAGAACTCACTTGTCTTCTAGCTAAATCCCTCTGAATCCTTGATTTAAGAGTATTATACTATGAAACCATCCACCCCTTGCAACGTCTCACAAACCTTTCCACTATTATTTGCAATGACTTAACAATGTTTACTGACTTGGCCTTACTTGAACTTTCACAACTGTAGTGTCACGTGTTCACTTGTATTTGACTAAACTGCTATGCTGTTCATGAGGTAGTCACCTGTCTGAATGTCTGTAGAAAGACTGCTTTATTTCTGATATCCTGTATGAGAAACACTTATGCAATTGTCTTCAAGCTTGTAAAACACTTTATACTGAAGTAATGAGGGAATTATCTTTATATTCTGTAAGAGGAAAAAATTGAATTTATATACTAAAGTAACTTGTCTAAAGTTTTGAAATAAAAGTGAAAACGCACTTCAAATGTTTTGTCACTCTTGACCTTGAGTGTGGAGTGTCTCATGCTTTCTGAGGAGAAGGGGCTTGACTATGCTAAGTGAACTGGTGTTACAGCCTCACTGTGATACTCTTCCAGAAGGTAGTTGTGTATCACTAACAGCCAGTGCTAAGTACCCTTAGATGCTGGCACTCACTCTGCAAGTGTTAAAGAACATATAAAGGTATAAAAGGCTGTGTTGTGGAGCCAAAGTTGGAATCCCACTCATGGTAGGCAGTGTACAGATCTGTGACTTTAACAAACTCTGGGAAAAGAGTACCTTTCTACCTGGCATGAGAAACATCAATCTAGCTTCAATTCTGCCATCCTATAGAGAAAGGAGCATTTACATCACCTATATTATAACATCATTCCTAGATTAAAGTAGCTCTGCTCTACAAATAGAATTAGGAACATGAAGTCATACAAGTCTACTGTAAGATGTGATCAGAGACCACTTCACTGAATGCTAAAGGAGGGGTGAGCTGTAGCATTGTGCTGGTTTGACTGCTGGTGCAGTGCAGGTGCTGGATGGTTGAACTGCAGTTCACAGGCAGCACTGCTGAAGTTGTCTTTTATACGAGAAGGAAGTGAACTAGAAAAGCTTCCTTAGTCTGCCAAATGGGACATGAAAGTTACCTCTCCAGATGCTCTTAAAAGCAGATTCCAGAACACTCTAGCAGCAATCTGCTCAAGTGTTTTGTGCTATTTGGTAGCTACATGTTGGCTTAGACTCAGCTCTGCTGCTTCTTTCCTTCTTATGACACTTATCTCTGTAAAGAGCATCCTACAAACTTGCTGGCAAAATTAGTAGCTTCTTTTAACTAAAACCATTAATCTCATTTATGGAAATATGAATGTAAAAGACTGAACTGACAAGGCAGTGGTGGCTGTCTGGATTACACATAGTACTAGTGATTAGCTACACTGAATAGATAGGTGTTTGAAAAAATGCTCTGAATAATTTAAATTTAGGTGAAAACCTCACACTTAACTGAGATTGAGTTGATTGTTCTTGATTCTTTTAACTATTCACGAAACCAAAGACCAAGACAGTCCATTTGCAGCCCAAGGCTGTCACTTTTCAAGATGTTTTTGATAATGTAAATAATTTCCAAATTTCCCTCTCCTTGTTGAATCGCCCCTAAAAGTTGAGTTATTCTTGAAAAGGGGGAAATAAGGATTAAATTTATTGAAGTTTCTTTATGTAGGTTTAGACACAGAATAAGCTGGAGATTTTTTCCTCAAATGTTATTTTCTGAGAGAAGCTTCTTTCAGAAACCAAAGTAAATGCCACATCTTAAACCTGAAAGATGATGACACAATCTCTATCATTTGCAATGAAAAAAACCAAAATATTTAAGCTGAAGAGGGAAAAGCTGCATGTTTGAAATCAAAGTATTCCTATTTCCAAAGTGAGGACTTTGGAGTATTAGTCTCTTAGAATGACAGGGTATTTGCATAGCACTCTTGGATCTCACCTAGCCTTCAGTCTTTCAAGGCTAGATAAATACCCTAATTCTAGTGTAACTGGTTCTGCTTCAGTGCAATGTGCAGTAGTGGGAGCAAGACACGGTCTGAGATTAGCTGTGCCTAAACCACTGGGATCTGGGCATTGTTCCCAGCTTGTGAGTCTGCTCTGCAGCTGGGCCAGGTCTTGCAGGTAAGAGGATGGGATATGGGTGTGGTGCCATTGCCCAGCCTGCTTTGCCTGTACGCTCTGTTTTGTCCTCTAGCCTGGGTGATGTAGGGACTGGGACTACAGCAAACTGCAGAGTCTGATTGCCTAACAGGGTGGATGCATGTTTATTATTGCTGCTCTGAGACAGCAGCATAAATCTTATTGAAATGAATGTTCTGTGATGGATTCTGTGCAGCACTGGGTTCTACTTCTCTAGCTCATAAACTGAATTATCACAGAGTGGAGAGCCACAATTGATTTTTCTGCCCTATCAGGTTCTTTTTAGTGTAGAGAGCAGAAAGTGGTTGAAGATTATTACAGGTGCAAGAAGAAAGGATTATAAACAGTGTGTTGGTTTCTTTCTAAGAATGTGCTGTGCCCTGTGAATTTTTAAGTGCTCTATGCTATTTTGTATAGAAGATACTTTGAGGTCCCCATAGCCTGTGACTCATTTGTGTATTTATTGTCTGTCTGTCTTGGAAAAGATAGAATGTTAGACCCAGCAGACTGCAAATGGAAAGAGCTGGGGTTAAAACTTTGAGCTCTGAAACCTGTGAGATTTTTGAGCTTGGAAGTCAACAGAGCTAGGACTTCTCTTTGACCTGTACTCCTTGACACTGCAAACTAATGAGCTATCAATACACACAGTTTATTTCCACCTGTCATTTTAGCATGCATGGTCCTTCAGTTACTCATTGCTATATTAACAATACATTTCCCTCCTACTATTGCCAAGTTGTTCTGTTGATTGGGAGTTGTTTCTGCCTTTCTTTGGTGTGATTATGCAGTTAGACACCTTAATAAAACTTGGGTCTTTTTAATTAAAGCAATGCTTTTGTACTTATCACCTTTTGTTAGCTGCAGAATTCACCAATATTAAGAATTGTAATAACGTGCAACAGAAGGCACATACTGGGGTAGACCTCTGATGCACTTAATGTTGTAATGTTGAAAAGCTATATGTCACCTTCTTGAGAAAGATGCCTTGCAGCTGGTATTTACTTGGAATACAGAAAATAGCTCTATGCAGGATCTCCCAAGGCAGGATCACCTAAGCTACTCCTTTAATGTTTGTCTTACCTGTTTTTAAAAACCTCTGACGATGGAAACTCCACAGGACCTAGGACAATCCATTTTAGTAAAGAATATTTCTATTCCCTGGTAAGTAGGGAACAGTGAAAGAAGCTGATTAAGGACAACAGTTAAAAGATCAGTGGAAAGTAATTTAAATTCAATATATTTTTATTCTTTGTAAATACAATGAGTACAACTTTTTAACTTCACAAATCGGTTAATCCACTTTGTACAGGAAAAGTTTTACTCATTCTATGATAGTTCAAGTGCTGATCTTTCTCAGTGCTAGTTCCTAATAACAAATCAGATTTTGAAAAGTACAGCAGCTATCTTTAAAAGATTTTTTTCTACATTTTTCATACATCAAATAAGCAGCTTATAACATTTTTGTGTGTGAGAGGGTGTAGGCGAACAAGGCTTCAAAATTAGAACCTGGAGTTTTCTAAAAAGGCATTGGAGACTTTTGGAAATTGTTAGCATTGTATCAGTCAACAACCTTTATTTCTTTGAAATAAAATTCCTTCCATTGACTTTTTTTATAGTCATTTCATTTCTCTGCACATCTCATTGACAAAGAGTTTGGCCACCGTTGCCTTTGGTTTCAGCACTGTGCCAACGGGACAGCCAGCAGATCACTGAAGCGGTCATCTCCATTGTATTTGGTTTTGCTGTTTTAGTCTTCCTTTCTTGTGTTGTCTCTTTTCAGGTGTGTGTGAATGTATGTCTGTGTGTGTGGAAGAGGAGGGAGGGAAGGTTGGGGAGGAAATGTATAAAGCTCTTCTGTCTTTGAGATGTTAACTGAACAAATTGTGGTGACATCCGCGTCAAAGATCACCAGTTCATTTTGTAGGAAGAATGGAGCTGCTGTCATAAGCTACCTTTTAATCAGTTCTGAAGGCCACTTCATGATGTATTATAGCAGAAGCAATGTTTTGGTAACTTGGTCTCAAATGTTGCCTATCGTATTAAAAACATTTTCTCAACATAGGCTACTTTTAAAACAATTCTGAAGGCCACCACATCTTGTGTTACAACAAAGCCAAGTTTGGTCACCCAGTTCCAAATACTGAACAAGCTAAAGTACCTTCTTTCACATTTTGTCTCAGATCTGCCAGTTAAATGAGAGAATAGCAGAGTCTTTGTTAACTATGACTGGCATCTGAATTGCCTCCATCCTGTAGTAACAGGAATAGCAGCCAAATTCCAACCACTTTCACTTTTTCTGTAGAACAAAGCATTCTCTCCATGATCTAAATCACTCTGTTCAGAGCAGCAGAATCATATCTACTGGGGTATTTTTTGTCAATGAGTTTAAGGACTAAACATTCCCAGGCTTATGCTTCCTGTAGGTTTTGTTAGTTGAGACTTATTCTCCATAGATAAAAGTTCTTCTCAGACTGTCCATCCTGATTTTTTATTTTAAGGTAATTTATATGTCACTGGATTTGTACATATCTGAAAGCAGTCTTGTAATTGGTACATTCCCAATGGTCTTTTTGAAAAACACTTCTTCTATTGTAGATGGACTAATTGAACGTAAAGCTGGTAAAAGCAATAGAAGTTTTCCAAAACGGCAGGGTTGTGTAGGATACCTGAGAGACAGAGAGAAGAAGAATTTCGTTGAATTTTTAAAGTATTTTTTCAAAGGAAGGACTTTATTTTATAGAAAAAGACTAATATTTACTCAATTGCACAGGTGGTGCTACTTGTGTGTCTGACTTGAGACAAATTTGGGAGGAAACTCTGTAACTTCAACCTAAGTGCAGTCTGCAGGGTCTACAATGACTCAGAATCTAGTGGGATACTAGTGTCGCCCCAGGACGCTGTGCCAAAACCCTTTGTTTTGTACTTGTGTGAACAAGAAGGTTGACTCCAAGGAAAACTCTCCATGGCAGTCAGCAGAATATAGGACAAGGTTTCTGAGTTTTGTTTAGCTCCTCTGTTCATTCCCCTAGAGCAGTAGCAATACAAAAACTGGGCCTGCTCTGATGTGTCCCTCATACAGCAATGTTCTCAATGCAGCTCAGGGAAGAACTTGACTTGTAGTAACTACCCTGTCATTTGAAGAATAGTTTAAAACTAGCTGGATTGTCTTGGTAGTAACTTTACCTCATTTTGCAGATGTGTTGAATACCATTTGATATTTATAAGGAAAATCTTTGTTACCTGTTTTTCCCCAGGTAATGTGTTTGTGTATAGGATGTTTTCCATCCTTTCTCCTAGCCTTTGAAGCCAGCACAGCATAGGATATGCATTTCTAGCTGTACTTATGCTGTCTTTACAACAGTGATGCTCGAACTTATGCTTACAGTGTAAGCATAAAGGAAGTGTAGGTTGTTTGGAGAAACACATTCCTTCTCCAGACTGCCCTCTCTTGCATCCTATTGAGAGCAGCCCCACTGGGATCAAAGGGCTGATAGTTCAGTGGCGTTGGCAGGAGGGTAAAGTCAAGCCTGAGGATGAAACATTCAGCTGAAAGCCCTCACAATGGAGTCTGAGTGAGAGTTGGGTCAGTGGACTGCACTTTTCCCTTGTAAAAGGATATTGTTCACAACATACACTGGGTAGTACAGTATTTAAATGCTTCCAGCAATACAGAAATGCTGTGGAAAAGTTGTTCCCTTGGAAGGGAAGCTGTGGCTATGTATTGCTCCCTGGCTTCTCTCTCCAAGAGGCTGTGTCTCACTTTAGGTCTCCAGGGAGCATTCTTGATGGAAGAGGCCATCCTTAAGAACAAGAAGAGACTGCTGTGTAGCAGTTACTCTTTTTGAAGCAGCCATAACTGGATGGAATTTGCATTTTTACTTCCATCCCCAGTGCAGGCCATTCCCTGTAGAATAATAGAAGTGCTTCAGAGACTGCTACCATCTAATCTGATACTTGATAGGACTTTTGCCTGACAGAGCTACTGTGACAGCAAATCAAAGTTTCAGAGGGAAAAAATGGTATAAAAGTTCCTCTCCACTACTCCATCTCCAACTGTTTTAGTCTCATGGATCTCTACTGCAACTAAAGAACTTTGCTGTGGCACCACAATGGGATTCACAAATTCTGGAGTTTTCATTTGAACCTGAGCACAAACTCTAGGCAGCATCTTGGAAGAGCCACTTAAGTTCCTTGTGTCCTGATTTCTGTGTCTGCAAAATGGAGGTGATTATATGGAAACTAGAGATTGTGGGTGAAAGGTGCTCATTCTGGTCTGAAATGCAATGTTTTGAGCATCACTTTTAGCAGTATTTGATTGAATTAAACATAGAGGCAAAATTAGCCTTCTGAACTGCAAAGTGTTACACAGCTAGTATCACTTCCCAGAGGAAGAGCTCTCCTTTTAACACTTCTATTTGTTTAAAAACACAGAGGTCCTGGGGCACACCCAAAGAGGAGCAACAAAGCTGGTAAGGGTCTAGAGCAACAGCTAAGGGAGTTTGGGTTGTCTAGTGTGAAAAAAAGGAGGCTAAGGGGAGGCTTTATCACTCTCTACCTGAAAGGAAATCATAGTAACATGGGTTTTGGTCCCTGCTCCCAGTCACAAGCAATAGGACAAGAGGAAATGGCCTGAACTTGCACCAATGGAGGTTTAGTTTGGATATTAGGAAAAATGTTTTTTCCCAAAAACATTGTCAAGCATTGGAACAGGGTGCACAAGGAAGTGGTGGAGTCATCATCCCTGGAGGTATTCAAAACACGTGTAGACGTGGCACTTGGGAACATGATTTAATGATGGACTTGGCAGCGTTAATGGTTGAACTGGATGATTTTAAGGATCTTTTCCAACATTTTCTATGGTTCTATTTCATCAGGAAATGCCAAATCCCAGCAGGCTTGCAGCCAATGTATATTCTCTGTAGCAGCCTGGTCCCCATTTCAGTCAGTGCAAATGTCAGCTTCCATGCAATGAGAGCAGGATTTTACCCCTACACCTGCCAGAAGCATTGACAGAAGACTCCACTGACCTGGTATGAATGTAGCTGTTCAGGGTGAGCTGGGCTTCGTCTTGAAGGGCTGCTATGGCGGCAGCATTTCGGAAACTCCTCAGTTCAGAACCACTGTGTGTGGGCACTGGAAAGCAGATCAGTTACTAGTTCAGCTTGACTCTTGGGTGGATCAAAACAGTTCAGCTAGTGCTATCAATGGAAATTAAATGTTCCCATTAGTTCCCCAGCACTCCACTGTTAGCCCTTTCAAAATGCAGCAATGGCTATTGGAATTCAATACCAGGAAACCTACTGGGTTATACAAAGCTATGCCTGGTGTGAAACATCATTTTCACTTTAAAGCAGCAACCTCATAGTTTTCAGACTAGGCAAGTGCTTACCAGCTTTAAAAGTGACAATGCATTTGAGACAGGCAAATTCAGTAGCATCTAGCCGAAGTTGTCTAAATCTAGCCACAACCTCTTGTAAAGCCTGTATTTCTGAAATAATTTTATTCAGCTTCTGAGAATCTGTATTGTCACCGTTCATGCCTGAAACAGAAACAGATGAAATAAATAATATTAAAGGCATTTGCTTTATTTTATATTGATTTCTGACAAGATCCTCTGTATCAATGTCCTCTCTATTGTCACACTTGTCTATCTGGTTCCATGTAAACTGACTATATTGTATGAAAGTTAATATAAAATCTTCTCTTGGATGATAACAAACACAGTAATTTGCATTTAAATGACAATGCAAGCAGTCATGAATACAACAAAACAACATTATTTGCATTTAAATATAGATTTATAAATGACAGGTATGCTCTATTGTTCAGTAGGAATTTGTTATTCTTTACATGTTGTTCTTTTTTCAGTAATGTATTTTTATGGTAATTTTTGTAACAAAGTCATTAAATTGTGCAATTCTTACCAGATACAGCCAGTAGAGTGTTAGCATCAACTGGAATGGCCCATTGTGCTATTCCTAGAACAAACAGTTCTCTCCAAGCATCTTCCAAAAGCATCAGCTGTCATACAATAGATGTACAATATAACATAGTGTATAATTTATAGATTTATAAACAATTTAAATATGTAAATTTCTGTTATTTTAAAAACTGCTTTAAATGCCTGTCATGGTATTTCCCCCACAGCATTCATTAGCTCTTCTCTTAGTCTTTTGAGAAGGTGTCTAGAAATAAGTCTATGCATTGTAGAAAAACACTGAGGGTTGGCTCATTGTGCACCGTGTTGTGGACCAAAAGGGAAGAGAATGAGAGTGAGAACTCTTCCCAGAGCATTTGCTTATAACATGAACACACTTGCTTTCTCAGCATGGTATGGGTTCTCTTCTCCTCCCCCTCAGCACTTATACAGCTGTTCTAGGACAGGATGGATGAGTGCTTTCCTCTTGCTCTGTGGGGATCACACTCCTTTCCTTCAGAAAGGAAAGCCTGGATAACATCTTCATCATTGTAGGGAGCAGTGCTTTAGAGTATACATCCATCTTACAACCCCTTCTTTACTAAGCCAGTCTAGATCTGTCAAGCACAGCATCTGGTTGCACAATTTCTCAGCATCACCTATTTTTCTGCTTTTTTGCTTAAAATCACTCAGAAATTCCAGGCACTAAGAGCTGCTTCCTTTCAGAGACGTGAATATGCAGGCACCTATGCTGACAGCATTGCTAGTTCTCTGCAGTTTTTGCACATTGTGTGCCTATATGGAGGATGTATTTTCCTCTGTTTTCTCTGAGGCAATGCTTGTGATTTCCCTGAAGAAGCAGTGGTGCATTTGAAGAGGAGACAAGGCTTCTGGAGATGCAGGCTGGCAAAGCCAGACCAGACATGTTAATCTTGAGGGCATCTATAGATCATTAGCCCAGACCAACTCTTAGGAGATGTTTGGAGGACCTCGAGTTCAACTGAAGGTCATGGCCAAAGGGCATGTGGCGGTGTGTATGTGTTGCTGGGACCTTGTGTCACACATAGGGTGGGAGAGGTTTGAAGGAGTGAGAACTGTACTGGTAGAAGATATCTTCTAGCAGTTCCATGCAGTGAAAGCAGATTGCCCAAAACTCAAGCAGGAAAATGAAGCCACCAAACCAAAGCCCTGAAACCTGCAATCATTAATGTTGCTATGGTCCCTGAAACTATCAGCAGGTTTGCTTCTTAGGAAAATAAGAAGGAGGGTATTTTAAGTATGTAAAGAGTCTGTAAAGAAGAACAAAATAAAAAAAGATGCTGTACCAAATTAATGATGATATTCTAGGAATCAGATATGTGAAAGTAGTAGGTGATACAGAAAGCATCAGTAAAAGCAAATCCTTCATCTATCTGCAAACTCTTAACAATATTGCTGTTCAGGACAGTGTTACTTGTTGCAGCCACTAGGACACGAGGCAATGGGCAGAAACTGCACTGTAAATTCCACCTGAATATAAGGAAAAACTTCTTTACTGTGCACCAAGCACTGGAACAGGTTATCCAAAGTGGTTGTGGAGTCTCCCTCACTGGAGGGAATGGCCTGGACACAATCCTGTACCATGTGCTCTGGGATGATCCTGCTTAAGCAGGGAGGTTGGATCAGATGTGATCCCTTCCAACCTGACCCCTCCTGTGATTCCATGATTACAAGTTTTAAATCACCCTGTTCCAATCTGAATGGAAGGAAGTATTCTCAGAGTCTCTGCTCTCAACTTGTCACTGCAGGGTTATGTCCATTTTATGCCTTTTTGCCCTGTGCGCTTTGCAGAACTTCTCCATAACCTGAGGAAATTGTGACAGGAAGGTACTCGTGTCTGCATAGAGTTTCTGTTCGAAACACTTACATTGGATTTTACAGTACCAAAAACTGCCCAGATTATTGCCTGAAATGGAGATGGAGAGGAGGTGCTGTGTCTAGAATGTGGTGCCCATCTCAGCTTTCTTCTGAGAGCAGATGGATCTACTCTTAAGTTTCTTAACCACTGCAGCCTGCAAACCCAGTGCCTCCTCTGGATAATCCCACCTGATGGATGTGCAGGTGTCTGTATGACATAGGAAATTATTCCCCAGCCTCTCATTTGCTTTTGTAAAACTTTTTTTGTCATTCATTCATGCAGATACAATGGTAATGAATGGTGGTTCTTGAAAGATATCAATTTCATATTTTCTTTCCCACCAAATCTTTAAAGTCAGAAGACTTTAGAAATAAGAGACTATTCCAATAGCTAAAGCTTTCTTCAAGCCTATGCATGAGTCTGTAAAACCACCAATTAAAATAATTCATGCTGAAGTCATACTCAGCCCTCCTTCTTCAAAGAAACAACAAGTACCAGGCTTTCTGAACAACTGGTTTTACTTCTTAATCAACCCCATCCTTAGTGTGACCTTTTGTTGTTGACCTGCATTGGGCCAGCTTGTCTAATGTGGGCAGATGTGCAGGCCAGCAGAACTAGAAGCATGACAGTTTTTGTTGTATGGTGTTCAGTTCAAAATGGACGTATCTGTATGAATGTAGGGAAGGGACGCAGCCTCTGTTTTACCAGAGGTAAGCAATGCAGCAATGCTCAGACTTGTGTTTTATCAGAAAATTGGTTTCTATTTATTTCCCTGCCTTCAAGATAAAACCACCGCAGAGTCCTGAAATCACAGTGCACTTGCCTTTTTAGAAGAGCACAGAAAAAAGCAAAATTCAGGAAAATATTTTAGTCTCTTCTCAGCCAGATGTTGGGGATACCAAAAGAGAAATGCAGACATTTACAGCTGGGTCATTGTCAAATTAAATAAAGCAATAGAAATGTTATAAAAATCAACTGTATGATTATTCAGTAAATAAGGTGATTAAAATTAGAATTATTTCTTCTCCAGCTCTCCTAAGTATGACAAGGGAATCATGCAGAAAGAGGCCCAAATCAAAGCTTTTGAGCTGAGCAGCTCTGAGTTTTGAGAAAGCTAACTTGCAATGAGTTGCAGCAAGTGAAAGTGATGTTAAGGAAAGGCTGGGTTTTTAATATGTTATCCACTAAGATTAGTCCCTGCTATGAAAGAGAAAGAGGTAGTGGGTTATTTAATGGGAGCACCGTGGTATCTATGGTAGATAGGCAGACCGTGCTGTTTGAGGCATACTTGGTCACCTGCCATGGAGATTTCCCCCGCTCCCAGATCCTGCTGTCTCCTCCTCTGCACACTAACAGGGATGTTGGTGTGGGAAATGCCTCCCTATTATGTCAGATAAACCCTTTGCCTAGGGAGCCTCCTGTGGACATCACTGGTCTAGAGATCGACCCAGTCTCCTCCCATGTACTGAGGCTGCTGCTGGAGCAGTGCACCTGCTCGTCATCTCTGACACTTGAGCCTGTTTCTTTGGTTGCTCACTGTGACAGACCCAGTGGTCCACAGGATTAGTGGCACTGAGGACACGATTAGAGAGCAGCAGGATGCCACACCGGGATTGTTGTCTTCCTACTGGCATGTGTGATCTTCCAGGCCCTGTCTCATCACTCCTCTCATCCTCACTGTGTAGCAAGACTGCAGGTGGAGCTGAGCAGCATTCCTTTGTCTAATTTCACAACAAGGATTTCAGAACGTGGGTTTGGTGCTAGAAAATGAGCATCTTTATATACCTTAGCTTTAAAACACATTGTCACCATCATTATTTACCCTTAGATTGAAAACACTGTTGGTTTCCTAAGAAGCTCTTTTCTTTTAGTTCAAAATACGTATTTGCATATCAACTGCAACACTTGTAATGTGCTTCTGGGGAGATGAACTAGTTCCTCTGACAACTGCTATGTAACATCTATGGCACAGTTTTTCTGGTTACCATTTTGGTAAATTAGCTCAATCATATCAAAGTATTAGATGTCTTTTATGATTGGAGCTTTGTGTAGATTTCCACCCTTCCATTTTACAATTATCTGATTACTTTTTAAAAAATTGATGCATTATACAAAGCACACTGAGTCCTCATCAAGAATCAAGTCATTAAGAAATTGTTTTGTCTTTTATGGTTCACCTATGATTTACTTGAGGCAAAGGCAAATTATCATAGAGGAAAACAAAACATATTAGGGAAGATTTTAATTAATGGTAAAAAATATTGAGGGCTGGCCAAATACTACTTCCACCATATAGATGTAATTGTAAGCCAAGGTGAATAAGGAAAAAATGCTGTCTCTTTAAACAGT
>VXBI01010137.1:1239351-1272437 GCA_013397375.1 Toxostoma redivivum | reverse complement strand
AAAAAAAAAAAACAAAAACAACCAAAACAAAACAAAAACCCAGAAGACAAAAGGAAAGCAGAAAGAACGGATCAAGATCCCGTTTCTTTTGCATTTTCCCGTGCTGAGGTGGAGCCCGCCTGCGGTTCGCCCCTGCCCTTGCCCTTGCTCCGGCCCGGGCAGTGGCTATGCTGGCAGCCAGCGGCGCCGGGCGGGAAGCGGGCCGGGGCTGTGAGCCGGACCGGACCCGGCCGGGCCGAGCCTCTAGCCTTCCCGCCGGGCAGTCGGACAGCCGTCCTGCCGCGGGAGCCGGAGGCTGGCTCGGGGGGAGCAGGGCCGGCCGGCTCCCGGAGGCGCACGGCGGGCTATGCTCCCGCTCCCGGGGCCGGGACTTGTTGCATAGCCGCCCTGCGAGGAGCCAGCCCTTGCCCGCTGGAGGTGCTCCGAGGCCCGGGCACCGCCGTCCTCGCTGCCCCTCAGCAACTCGCCACCGCCGAGAGTTCCAGGAGAGCTGCCAGAGCCGGGTGGCGGCGAGGGGCCAGAGGTGGGACCCTTTCTCAACTCCGGTTTCACCGAGAGGCTGCCGAGCTCTCCCACTCCTGTTGGGAACTGAGAGGTGAGAGCTGCTAGAGCAGCCGAAGGATTGAGAGGTGCGCATCTGGGGAGGAAGGAAAGATTATCTCTCCTGCCGACGCGAGCTGGGACGGGTAACGGCACCAGAGAGCAGGGGCGGCAGGTGCTGTCCCTCGGTCTCTTCTTTCTCATCCCTGTCACTCGTGTGAGGTGTTGATGTATCACAGCTGACTTCCTCCTTGTTGGTTGTGATCCTGTGGTGTTCAGCCCAGTCCCAAACACACTGTCCCCATCCTCCTGCACTTCACATTTCATCCTTGCATCTTTCTGTCTCAGGTTATGGGTGATTCCTCTCGTGCTGATACCATAACTGTGTCGCAGGACTGCATGACTCGGGGCAGCGCTGGAATTCCGGTGACTTTCTGCTCTTTGCTCCCCAGGAGACCAGGGCATCCACAACACAGAAGGAAGCCTTGAACCAGGACAAGCCTGGTCCTGCCTAACACTGAGGGACACTGTCCAGAGGACTAGGAAGTTGCTCAGGGAGATCTCAGAAAGCAAAGAAACTGGTGGATCAGGGAATGCAGACAAATTCACTCCAAGTCTTCTTCCAGGGAGGCAGGGAAAAGTTCACCTCCTTGAGCAATGTGGAAAGCAACAGGGAAGGAGATGCTACATTAGCAAGGTCTGAAGGCCAAAAGAAAGAGGATTAAATGGCAGCAGGGCCTAAATCTGGCCCTGGGCATCCCCTGCTCTAGAGAGGCAGATCTCTGGCCTTATAGCAGCCACAGTTGTTTGTGTTGTAACCTCAAAGCCAATTCCAAAACACTGTGAAGGCTGATCAGACCATGTCCACAGGTTTCAAATCCACCTGAGAGAGGCTGCTCTGAATGCAGGCAGAGCTTTCCTTCCTATGTACAGTATCAGGCTCTGCCAAGAGAAAAAAAGAGCTCATACATCCCACCTCTCCACTCAAAACTCCACTAAACATAACCCAGACACCAAAAGCTGGCTCCACATGTGGGCTGGGGCTGCAGTTGCTGTGGAAAGAGCAAACCATCAGCCCTTCCCTGTTCCTCAGGCTGTGCCTGGCATTGTTTTGTAAACCTGTACTGGCTGAGGCTTGTCCTTTGTCTCTTCAGAGCCTTTCCTGTGGTTTCTGTGATGGGCAGAGATATTTCAGCCCTGAAAGTGAAGGCAGGATGCATCTTTCAAGAGCACAGGGAAGAGCCCTCTCCTGCCTCCAGCTTTTCACTGCAGGTTCTATCAATGCTGTTTCCAGGACCATTTGGTGGAAAAGTATTTCAGCTTCCAAAAGGCAAGAAATTATAGTTAACATTTAGTATTTGTAATGATTACCACTATTGCCATTTAATATTTACCATTATTGTCCTGGTTTCTGATGGAGTAGTAGCTAATTTTCTTCATAGTAGCTGGCATAGTGCTGTGTTTGGGATTTAGGGTGAGAATAATGTTGATAACACACTGATGTTTTAGTTGTTGCTGAGCAGTGCTTATACAAAGTCAAGGATTATTCAGCTTCTCATACTGCTCTGTCAGAGAGTAGGCTGGGTGTGTACAAGAAGATGGGAGGGGATACTGCTGGGACAACTGACCCAAACCGGCTGTAGGTATATCTCATATACGGCATGCTGAACAAAAAAATCTGGGGGAGATGGCTAGAGGACTGTGCAGCAGTTAGCTGGTGGTGAGCAATTGTCCATCACTTTAACTGTATATCCTTTTATCATTATATTATTTTCCCTTCCTTTTCTGTTTCTTTAAGCTGCCTTTATCTCAGCCCAAAAATTGTACATTTTATTTTGATACCTGTACCCCACAGTGCTGGCAGTGAATGAATGGCTGTATGGTGTTTAGCTGTCTGTTGGGTCAAACAGATTTTGTTTATTAAGCAGGCCTACATATACAGAAGATACTAATGCAGCAATTGAGTTTACTGTCTCCTTGTACTGCCTTGGAAGTACAAATAGTTGTCAATCTTGTGACACAATATGGCATGTGTCCCCTTCCAAGTGTATCTCCTTCAGGACTCTGATTACTGTTACACGGTGCCATGCTCTCTTGCCAGGTGCCTTTTATTTTCTTGGAGAATTAGCAGCTATAAAAATCCAATGTGTGACCCATCTTCAAGTACAGCATTCCTTTTGCCTTTATCTTGCTTTTCTCCTCTGGTCTTTGGATGAGGAGTCAAAAGGTCTTCAGTGAATAAAAGGAAAAAAAGGAAAAAGTGAAGAAGGTCAGGTGAGGAAAAAAATTTAAGATGCCAGAGGTGTATGGATATAGCAGCAGAATATATGGAAGTGCAGCTTTTGTCTGTTTCTCTCAACAGGAAGCAGATGGGTGAGATCAGGCAAATTTAACATACCTGTTTTCTTGGAAAGGTGATAAGGAGGGAAAGGACAGAGTGATATTCTCCTGGGAGGAGGAGCTACTCTTGCTTTGGGATACTTGAGAAGCTATGTCTATTCCCCTCCTTTGGGGCATGTGGTGGGTGATACCCAGATATGTCCCTTGGTGCCTTAGGCAGCCCTGTGCAGGGAGCTGAGTACAGCAGCACCCTTGCAGCATAAATACCTTCAGGGGTTAGTTCTCTCAAATCACCCCAGAAATCTAAGGTGCCTTCCCTTGTTTGTAGGTCACAGTCCATGTTTTTGTGGCACCATCACACATCCCTTTTCTGTATCTCCCTGCAGCCAGATGGATGGGCAGCATCACTGGGAAAGCGCTGAAGGAACCATGCTGCTCCTTGGCTGTCCCACCACACTCCTGGTCTGTGACCTGGCTGTGCTTGGTGCCCAGCTCGGGCTGTTCCCTGTGTAGAAATGCACTTAAAAAGCCCTTTTGCAGGACTGAGTTTTCCTTGGGATGCGTTCCTGGGAGGGCCCCACACTGTACAACCGGCAGTGGTGGCATTGGCCTTCCTCTTGTCTTTCCTGAGCCATCTCACTCTGCTGGTTTTGGCCCAGGTAGGTAATTTTCTTCATGGGAGCTGGCATAGACCTGTGTTTTGGATTTGTGCTGGAAACAGTGCTAATAACACAGGGATGTTTTCATCACTGCTGAGCAGTGTTTATTCAAAGTCAAGGCCTTTTCAGCCTCTCACCCCATCCCACCAGAGGGAGGGGACACAGCTGGGACAGCTGACCCCAACAGACTAAAGGGATATTCCAGACCAAATGGCATCATATATAGCTGGGAAGGAAGGAGAAAGGGGAGGATTTTTGGAGTGATGGCATTTGCCTTCCCAAATCACTGTTAAGTGTGATGCAGCCCTGCTTTCCTGGGGATGGTTGAACATCTGCCTGCCCATGGGAAGCAGTGAATTAATCCTTTGTTTTGCTTTGCTCACATGCATGGCTTTTGCTTCACCTATTAAACTGTCTTTTTCTCAGCCCATCAGTTTTCTCAATTTTACACTTCCCATTCTCTCCCATGTTCCACTGTGTGGGAGTGGGCTAGTGGGTGTGTGGGGCTGAGATTCTGGGTGGGGCTAAACTTCACCAGACACCCAATGCAGCTGATCCTAGTGGCTGAGGGTGCTATATGGCAGCTGCTCTGGCAGCCACCATGGGTGCCCTGGGGCCAGGTGCCTTCCAGGGCTGCAGGATCATGCTGAGAGCCCCAGCTAACTAAAAAAATCCACAACAAAACAAAAATACATCACAGTTTGGTGCTGTGAATTTTCTCCTGGTGAATCAAGAAAAGGCTTTTTTCCTAAAATGTGAAAATTCAAGGCACAGAAAGATGATCTGGGGAAGTCTGTCTTGTGAGTGCTCCCTCTCTCCTGGTTCAAGAAGGATTTCCTTGTCCTCATGTACCCTTTGTAAAGCAAAACCACCTTCTGGCTGCAGCTGGGGATGACTTTCCCTGAGCTGGTGGCACCATATGTTCCATCTCTGCATGCTGAGCTGTCCCATGGTGAATGTACCAGTTATCTCTGGTGGGTCTGGGCTTGAACAGATCCCAGCCCATCCTCCATGCAGGGTAATTTTTCCAGCAAAGCTTTGGGGAAAACCCATGTTCCCTGCAGATGTCAGTGAAAAAGTGGGGAGTTTTTCCTTTGGGCATGTGCATGCTTAGTTAAGTAAGATAATGGCTGCAAGCAAGAGTGACCATAGAGCTCAGTTTCCACATGTGCATCTCCTAAGTGCACACCAGCATTGTGCAAGATAGCAGGGGAAATTATACCTAAGAAAGATAACTGGGGAAAGAGTATCGCTGTAAGTCATGGCACTTCTCAATACTTGTATTCAGGGGTGGAACAAGCCTGAGTTCACTTGCAGCAATGAAATGCCCCATTAATCACGTATGCCTTTGAAAGGGATATGTCAGGCTTGGCTTATACGCCTACATTGGTACCTGATCCCATCTAGACAATGCCAGACAAGTGCTTAACAAAGAGGCTCTAGTTAGTAACTTGACTTATTTGTTAGTTTGCTAGTTAGATATAAATCAAAGTGTCGTAATAAGCCAATGATGTAGCAACAGCTGCAATCTAATTTAGAGAGAAACAGCCTCATTTTGGTTTTCCTGACATGAACACAAAAGACAGTATCAATACTGAAGCTGGCAGAGACGCAGCTGTATAAAACAAGTGAAAGGTCCAAATAAGAGGGCAAATAAATATATTATAAAACAAATAAAAGAAAACTTGAAATAAGATTGGTCTATACTTTACCTGTTTTAATTTGTCAGCAAAAGAATTCTGATTACAAGGAATAAATATATCTTGTGGCTCTTCTGTAACATTTAAAAATTATTTTATCAGTATAGCAAACAAATAGCTCTGGCTACATCCTAAGTACTTGTCTGTGCATAGGAAAGAGTTGCCTCAGCTATGACCTTGATTGATTGTCCTTTGAATGTAATAATTTCTGTGGTGGACTGGCCTCCCAAATTTTGCTGTAGAAACCTATTAACAAGCTAACCTTTGAGGCAATTGCAAAAAATACTGTTAGTGGCAGCAAAGAATGCTCTTAGGAAGGGATGTGTTTCTGGGTAGCAATGAAATGCCTCAGCTCCATTGATTCCAATTTATCTATATCTCTTGATTTTGGCTGGAGACCAGATCTGTGGTATCTATTTTGGGAAATGAATTTAAAAACAACAAAAATAAATACTTCCAGATGCAGCATTGAATCAGCATATCATATTCAGCGCTGCTTGAAACTATTGAGTCAGTTGGTGCAGAGAGATTTTTAAGAAGATGTGTACAGTTTAATTACTGACTAAGAAATTTATAGACAGGCTTACATTATCATGCGCTTCATAAAATATAGGTCACAGAAGTAACCTTGCAGGTAGATCAATTAGTGCCAAGTCCAAGCAGAGGAGAGCACAATATGCATCACTCTGCAATTAGCCAAATTTATGATGAGGTTGGTTAGGGTTTTCTGCCTTTTGAGATGGCAGACATTGATGAAAGCAAGATGGTAAGCTTGCAAAACCAGTGGCCTGAGCCTGTGAAACAAAATCTAGCACTCTTACCTCTAAGAAAATTGGAAAGCAGAGGTCTGCCATGTTCCTTTGTAAAGTGAATTAATCCTGCAGCTGTTTACACTTGTCCTGCCTGAACAGAAAATGTAGTCCACTGAAAACATATCACTAAGGCAGATTCTGATCCTGCAGTCTTCTCTTGTAAGTATGAAATAAGTAGTGTTTTAACCAACTTCGGCAGGATTGCCAGGGTGCACAAGAGCTGAAAATGTGACATGAGCACGTCAAAGCTTTAGGCAGCCTATCTGACTGGAAGAGTCCTGTCACTCCTCAGCTAAGATTTCACCATTAAAATTCAATGCATATCCTTGAAGTTGCAATGCATTTTGATGGTTTACAGACCCTGGCGCATGGAGTGCTTTCTGCAGTGTGGGGCACTCAGATGCTACCAATCCAGGGATTCTGAGCTCTGAGTGCTCTTAAAAGAGACTTCAGATATTTTTCCTCATGCCCCCACATGATTTTTCCAGATACAGTTTTGTTGCATTTGCAATCACAAAAACATTTTATCACCAGAAATATCAGGGAATTATAGTTGTGCGTATATAGGAGGTGGTATCTCTGGTGAGGTGTGATCCAATATCTCTATGTCCCTCTTTTTCATGAAGCATGGCTCTTTTAAAGAAATATAAATTGGGAATGTGTTATGAGAATCCCAGGATGGGGTTTTACTTTGTGACTTTGTTCTTCATGCTGCAATACAAAGCACAAAGAATTGAAGCACTAAATCAAAAACTCCGAGGATTGGCACGGATGCCAATCCACCATGGAATGGTGCTTGTGGATTAATAACAACTAGTAATGCTTACCTTAACTGCTTTTCATGATTACTCTGTTCTATGACAGTGCTGGCACTGGTAAACAAAGCTTTGTGGCAGATCACTTAGAAAAATCAGTAGAAATCCAATGTACGGATTGTTGCTCAACAATGGCTTTATTCCAACTACAAGCACAGAGATTATATTCCATAGTAAATAATGATTTTTAGGAAACCCCAAGAGTGATCCAAATACTGTAATTTGATTGCAAATACACATGGGAAGTTGTTGCAAACCTACTGTGTGGTTGATAAATCAGTTTTATATTGTCAGGAGCATTTGTTTGATTATTATTTAAATTTTCTATATGTTGTCATTGCAGTCAGTGTTGGCTGATATTGCTCAAATCCAGACCACCCTTTGCTGGCGTGAGGTTGCTGTGATTCAGAACCTGACAGAGAGAGGAAATGTGATCTTCTGCTCTTTTTACTATGCACATGGTAAGCACACTGTAGCTGGTAGAATATTTTCTGTCATATCCAGTAGTCTTTCTTTTCTTTTATTGAAAATCACAAGCAAAATTACTACTAAAGAAAGAAGAGTTTTGGTCTTGGGAATCCCATCAATTTGATTGATAACCAGGGCCAATCATGCGAAAGGAATAAAGTGTGAGACAGCTAAGCTTCCTCAGGAATACCACTGTCCTTGGTATTCCAGGTATCTCATGGCAGGAAAGAAGAAATGGTAATTTATATGTGCATTTCCACAACAGTTGAAAGAGTGAGGCCTCCACTGGAGTGATGCCATATGGAGAAAGCTCTGTTTGCATGTATTTGCCATTGTACTGCTTGACTTTCAGCTCATCTCAGTGCATTGTGCCGTTGCAAGGTGTGTCCATCTCACCTGCCCTTATGGTCTCTTAAAATTCCTCTGCAAATGAGGAAGGTCCTAGGTCCTGCATCTGCCTTCTGGGACTGAGGATTTGCTCTGCAAATCTTTGTCCCCTGTGGTGATAACCTAGAACATGTGACACTCACTGGTGTGGATGTATCTCGAAGTGTGGAGCTCAATGTTTCAGTTTTAACTCAGGCTTTTAACTCAGTTTCAGTTTTAACTCAAAGCATTCTAGTTCTCTTGGAAACCAAATCACTGGACAGACCTAACCTAACAGTGAACAAACCCTGCTTCAGGCTGATTTATAATTAGGTTGCAGCCACTTGTGCCCTTTTCCCTTTCCAAGAGCAGGTGTAAGGGGGCTTAAGGGAGCTTTGTGGGTAAAAAGCAGGTTGATGACATTTTTTAAGTCAGTTTAAACCCGGTCTTCATATCTGTGTCTTTCAGGAAATGCCTTGAGAAGGCCTCTAAATGAATACCAGTGGGCTGGGCTATACTCAAACAATGAGGTTCTTTCAGTAACATAGATAAACCCCATTTTAGATACAGTGAGAAAAAACAGTCTGACAGAAGTGCTGGACTACCTGTCACCCAGCAATGGAGTGTTTCCAGAGTTTGTTTCAAAGATTTAGGGCTATGTAGCTGCTTTGCATCCTTTTCTCATGCCCTCCTCTTGGTCAGATGGTTGCAGGAGATCTAGATGAGCGAACTGGATTTCTTCAGCTTAGTTTGGGCAGCCAAACTGCCTGAGAGGCAGCAGATAAGCACTAAGACTGCAGCAGAACCACTTGCTCACCCATGAATTTGGCTCTTTTGCCATGCAAAGGCCTCTGGGAAGGAGCAGGCTATACTTGCTGTGTAGGTGATTAGATGATGGTTTCTCATATGCAAAGGGCAATTCACGTCAGGCTGGGCAACCTTTCCCAGCTGTTCCTAGGGAAAAACAGGGCTCTAGATTTCAGCACCATGGTGCTCACAGGAATGTGCTAGCCCCTCACCTCCCCACCTGCCCAGCGGGTGTTACAGAAGGTGGAGTCACAGGTGAGAGTGGACATATTTTTCCACTTTTTTCCAAAATGTGTACTATTAAGAGAGATTAGTCTTGGGACAGGCTTGGGAACTTCCCAGTTGTTGCTCTCCAGTGTGAGAGCAAGACTGGAAGAGTTTGTCTGTGTATGGATGTGGTCTGCTGGAATCCATGCTGTGATTCCTGCACATTTTCCTGTCCTGGTTTTGCAGCATGGAAGGAAGTTTTGTGGGAAAGAGCAGGTTCCATGCATAAGCCAGGGATATTGGGCAGTGCTATGCTCTGAGGGTGGGAGCAAGAGCAGTGCCTGTGAATAGCTGCAGTTTGCAACAGAGCAGGTTTGACTCTCTGTCCATGCAAACAGACCTTGAAGTACAAAGGGTGTACCCATAAGGAGCACAGCAGCAGCAGTGTGGGAAACACACGTGTTTGTTTCCCCTTTTCCTGCCTGGAATATGAGCCCCACTGCACTGTGCATAGGAAAAGGTACACAGGCCTGTTTGCAAAAAGATTCTTTCATTGGCTTTAATGCAGTTTTTGGTGGCAAGACCGCAGAAAATGAGGCCTGCTCCTCTCAGGGTTGAGCTGCTGCTGGCGTATTTGAGGCTGAGAAACCCTGGCCAGCCTAGCACATTGCTGTGTAGCAGGCATGAAAATGCCATGTAAAAGAAGTTCCCTGAAAGGCTTTCAGAAGTCAGAGCTGCTATACAACAGCCTGGGAGCTTGTTAGCTCCCTTGCTACATCTGCCTTGAGATGAACAAGAGCTCCCATCAATGCCATTTTGCCCTTCTGTACCTCAGGCCTGGCACCCACCCCACCTGCTCAGGACAGGCTTCCAGACAGACAGACAGATAGACAGACAAGGATGCACTTGCTCTTCCCCCCACACTTCTTTTTCTCCCCTTTTTCCTCCATGGCTTTTTGCTTTTAAAGGTTGCTGCTGACAAATCTATCTATTTGGGGCAAATTGTCAGTGAGAAACTTCCGCTCGAACTCTTTGGGACAAAACTGCCTCTTTGAAAGGGTAAATCCCGTTGCATGAAGGTCTGAACAATGGCCAAATGTGTTGCTGCTACTGCTGCCGCTGCTGCTGGGGCCGGGGCTGTGACAAAGAGCGGATTAATTGGTGCCGCGGCTGACTGGTTCGAGATGGCTCCACTCAGCCCGCGCCGCGGGGAGCCCCATTGACTGGGCCCCGAGTCCCACTTTTCACAAACTCCAAACAAAAGTCAATTTCTTTTTTATAAGGCGAGGGAAGAAAAAAAAAATCAGTTCATGTTTGAGCTCGGGAAGTTGACTTGTTGGATTATAGGGCGTCATGCTCTCTCTGTATGTCTCTCCCATGCTTTAAAGTTGCTTCTCCCACTAAGAGAAGAGTGAAGAGGGGAAAATGGAAGGAAAAGTGTGCCGTTCTCATTGGTGTGGGCATGAGAGTGGGCTCTGGGAATAGAAAGCTGGGACCAAGGACCCTAAACTATGCAACTGTGCTGGGAACCAAGCAGGAGCTCTTCTTTGTTGGGGTTAAACATCTTCAGCCATCTGATGCCATTCCAAAAGGTTTCTGGAGGACATTCAATCCTTAGGTGGATAGTCCTGTCAGGGAATGAAACTGAGTCAATACGGTCAAAGTCAGCATATCTATGTGGGACTTCATCACCGGCAAAGTCTCCTGCCTTTTTCCATCAGGGAAGGTTTTCTCATGTGGGAGTGGGCAGCACAAATAGATGTCTTGTGTCCTTCTTGAATAACCTTTGACTCCCTCTGACTCTAAGCAGATCAAACAAGGAAATGTAGAATGAGGTTCCCAGGAGGTATATCCCATGCACTCAGAATAAGTGCAATATATATAGGGGCAATCAGAGAGAGAGAGGGAGAAAGGAAAAAAGAAAGAAAACGAGGGGATTACTCTTATGCATACAGATGTTAATAGCCATTACCAAGTTGGCACAGTTTCTGCAGCTGAGGTTATACTGGAGCATTTTGGGGAGTTAATCCCTGTAATTGCTTTGATAATCTTGTGGTATTTAAGGTGTCACTTAATCAATATTTAGCTTTTCTTTTAGAAAATGGTGATCCCAAATAAAAGAGAGAGGCTATTATCAGGTGTAACTACTGACCCTCTCCTCCTGGAGGTGGTATAGTATCAGATCTTCAGGTTACCTGCAATAAATTTGCATATATTCTGTCTTTGCAGGGAGATATTTTACATTGGATTCTATTTCTCCCTTTTCTGCAGAGTGGATCCTTTGATCTAACTCTCACTAATTGTTTTGACATGCAGGGGAGGGAGTAGGGCATCCAACAGTTAAAGTTAATTCCCTTGACTTTTTAAACACTGTTTTCTGCAACTTATTCTTACTTTAATGGAAAACACAGGGTGTTTTATCATCCAGGGCTTTGCTGCAGACTATAAGGAGGAAAACATCTTGAAGTTAGAGTAGAAGAGTACAAAACTGCAGCATTTTTATCTGAAGTCAACGATAATTCTTGTGTGCTATATCTCTGTGCACTTTGCTCATGAACCTCTGATATTTTAAGGTCCACATAAAATGATTACAGGTTATATTCGATTTATGTTTTAAGTAGAGCTATCTCTGTAAAAACAGGTCCAGCAAGAGCCAAACAGTAGGAACATCTGTTCACATTATCCATATAGCTGTGCAAGTATAGCTTAACTTGAAAAGAGCCTCTGGCTTCACTACTGAGCTGGAGGATTTAACACCATGCCACACACCCCCCTCCCCTGAACCTTTGACTGTGACCTTCGCTACACCACTGCATTTGCTTTTACCCTCTAGATGTTCTTTGACTTTTGGCTAACCTGACACTGGAAAGACTCCACTATCTTCCCAGGCTGATCCTCTTTTTGTCTGTTATATATATATATATATATATACAGTTCTGAATTAATCCATCTCTGATTTTATCAGTGAACAGAGAGAAATGTGAATCAACAGATCTGTAGAAAGGTGAAATTATTAGTTTCATTTGTTCTCCTTTTTCTTCCTCCTTACAAAACTCCATCAAGGAAATGCCAAAGATATGAAAGTGAAATTTCCTTTACTATACATTAAGTCTGGCATAGAGGTCTGTAGGAAGCAAAGAGATCCTACGCTGGAGTTTTCCCTGCTGTTGGGTATGCCCTTAAAATGTTCATGGTTTCCTAAGAGGAGCTTCATTAGTGCGCAAAAGACAATACAAAGAATTATCCTTTTCATTGTGCCTCTATTCTGGCTGTCAACTGCCAAGCTCTAAAACGAAAGGAGGCAATTTTCAGCATAGCAGCTGAGTTGTGGGTAACTCCAAGGGAAGGAATGGTCTGATACGTCAAAGGTGTTGGAAAAATCAAAGGGAAAGGGACTGGAGGAGAGGTGGTTAGAATTGACTAGAAGGACATCATTAGTGATTTTAGAAAGAGCAATTCCTGCAGAGTGAAGTGGCTGGAAACCAGACTGCTGAGTGTCAGAGAGGTAAGTTCAAGTGAATGGGAGTAAACTGGTCATTTGAAAGGATGAGAGGTAAGGAGATGAGAAAGGCATAATGGTATGTAGAGGAGGGTTGTTTTCGTAGAGACTTCAGAGGGTTTTTTGAAAATAGACTAAGAGAGTGATCCATAGAGAGTCTGCTGGTGAGCCTGGAGAAAGAAAGTGCTAATCAAAGAGCGAGTAGCAATGGGGGAGGCTGAAGGGACCCTAGCAGGGAGTGGGTGAAGAAAGGATTTTTTTCCAAGCATAAATGCAAAGATGCAGAGGATGAACACAAGGGTCTAGAGAAATTCACCAGATCACATGCCTGCATGAAGTAAGGCAGGATAGAGGCTGGAAGAGTTAGCAGTTAATGCATGGGGATGGGCAACAATGGAAGCTAAGAGAAGAGCTGGGGCTAACTATCACCAGGAGTGACAAAAAGGAAGGAAAAAAAGACAGAGTAGCCAAAAGGTAACTGGAGAATGCTCAAGGTGTAAAAGGCAGAAACAGCTATGCAGTGAGGTCAGTGACTGTTGAAATGACAGCTGAAACTGGAATTCTAAATATAGGACTTAAGCTGCAAAAATCAGCAAGAGAAACCAAATCAGTGAGAGTGAGGATGAAAAGGAAAGATTACTAGGAACACACTGTAAGGCAGCAGATAAGAGAACAGAAGAAAGGGACTGGCACCACAGAGGGCAGACATAATGGAGGTCACAGTGAGGCAAGGAGAACTGGGAGCACAGCAGTGACATTATGTACAAGGGATTTTGACATATTAATCTAGTTTGAGGCGTGGCCATAAAGGTTTCCAAAGTCCACGGTCCTGATTCAGTTGGTGTAGATGGGAAGTATAAAGGACACTCTTAAAATGAAACAATGGCAGATAGGAAAGAATCTATGGATTCTCTTTTTTATTTTTCATCCGCATAAAACCCTTGGAACTCTCGAACTTGTCAGGTATTTGGATTTGGATCTTGGACAGATGGATCTGGCTTCTGAGCCTGCCATTTTTACTTCTTGTCTAGAGAGTCTAGTGTTCAGCAATGGGCTGAACAAAGTGCTTTCCTTTCACTCCATGTTTTCCCTTCGTTGCCCAAGATCAACACACAGGTGCCTAAATCAATCAGGAGGCACATAAAAAACCTTATTTTGTGGATAAAGTCTTTATCTTTTCTACATGTCTACCATTGGACAATGCTGAGCAGCTCAGTCAACCTTCCTGTGTCTCAGACTGCAAGTGTGGTGCAGCTCATGCACAAAGTTCTGACATGGTACAGGGGTCTGTGGTGAAATAAAAGGGACAGTTGTGCTTTTTTCTGTCTTTAGAGTGCATAGGTGGTTTTTGGCTGCCAAGAGAAACAGATCTATTGTATTGAAACTTTACAAAGGTGATCTGTGCATGGGCACTATGCTTTCTAGCATCAGTTGGGAAACAAGGTAGAGCTGATTTTTCATACCTTTTCCGAGCCTTCTGCCTCTTAGAGCCCAGGCTGCTTCTGCTAGAGCACCAAGCAGAGAAGGCATATATATTTAATATGCTATATTTTTCCTGTCAATTAAACATATTTGGTATGAAAACCACCAAGAAGCAGCAAACGTGCAGCTTTGCTGCGCTTTGTGCAAGGTCGCTTTTGGGAGTTGAGCTCACTCTAAAGGTGCAAAGGACAAGGACTGACATCTCTGTTTCTCTTGAGTCCATGGGCTTCTCACCCACAGAAAAGTTCAGAGGATGGAGAAAGCCCATACAGGCTTCCAGGGCTGGGAAGGCAGCTCATTACACCCCTCAGGGCTGAGAAGGTGGCAAGGTAGAATTTCTAGTCCAGGCAATAGTACTGGAGTTGGAACATTTACAGTACCTCAGGTCCAACTCCAGTCTTGCCAAGGCAGTGGATTCAGTGAGCTGGGTTGGACCTCACTCCAGTTTGACCTAAAAAGGATCATGTTTCTGTTTTGACAAGACAAATTAAATGCATTTTAGGTGCCCTAGTTTACACTCTCTGTCCATAAATCCTTTTAATGGTTATTCATATGACATTGTTATTTCTAGATGACATCTGAGCATAATTTAATTTAACTGCTATCTGGTAAAAACAATTGATTTCTTCTGGAAAATGAACTGCAAGGAGGCATCTTTTCAAAACTGTGAAAAATTACTTTAATGTCAGAGTCAGACAGGTAATTTCAGTTCTAGGTACACACAGCCCAGTGTGTTGTGTCAAGAGGGTAAATAATGAGTGTCCCAGCTGCTGTGAAATATTTCCACAGATCATTCATTTAGTTTGAAATAACAAGTTTTAAATTGTTATGTTCATTACTGAGTGTCTTGGTTTTGGCTGTTACAGCGTTAATTTTCTTCCTAGTAGCTGGTACAGTGCTGTGTTTTGGATCCAGTTTGAGAATAATGTTGATAACACACTAATGTTTTAGTTGTTGCTAAGTAGTGCTTACCCAAAGTCAAGGACCTTTCAGTTTCTCATGCTCTGCCAAGAGGAGGTGCACTAGAAGCCAGGAGGGAGCATAGCCAGGCCAGGGGACTTGAACCAGCCAAAAGGATATTCTGTGCCTTAGAGTGTCATGCTCAGTATACAAACTGGGAGAAATTGTCTGGGAGGGGCTGGTACTACTTCCAGAATGGTTTGGGATTCAGTCAACAGGAGTAAACAATTGTATTGTACATCACTTGTCTTTCTTAGGTTTTATTTTTTTCTCTCTTTTTGTTGTCTCCCTTTTCTTTACAATTATTATCATAGTGTTATTATTAAATTTTATTTCAGTCATTAAATTGCTCTTACTTCAACCCATGGGTTCTAACTTCTTTCTGATTTTGCTTCCCAACCCCTCTGGTGGGAGGTTTGTGCTTGTGAAAGCAGCTGTGTGGTTGCCAACTAGGGTTAAACGATGACACTGAAAAAAATGTCTTAGATTTTATTCTGCTGAGTATTAACCAGGTTTTTCCAATTAATTAGTCACTGGATTATTTAAGATGCAAGGGCAGTTAAAACAGTGTTACAAGAAATCGAAACTATTTCTATCAGAGCCCTCTGTTGTGATCGGTACTGTATAAACAAACAGTGTGACTCTAAAAATCTAAATGGCTGACTTGGTTATGTTCACCCCCCCTTCGTGCTGAGAAAGAAATACGTTTGTGATGCACATCTCAGACCTTTAGATTTTAGATTTTGAATTTGGATGAAATTAATTACTTCATAAAAATACCAATTTAGTAGATGCCCTAAAAGTAGCTGTCCACTTCCTGCCAGGTGAATCTTAGGTCATTAAGGGCCTCACTGTTTAGGAAGGAAAAAGGAGGGAAGGAGGAGGAAAGAATTAGGAGGGAAGAATGGAAAAATCTAATTATTTTTCATAATCTCATTCTCACAAATGGGAAACCAAGCTGTAGAGGGACTGAAGGTGGGATTCACCTGCCTGCAGACAGGCATTTGCATTACTAGCTGCAAATGTTCAAGTTTTGTATGTGGATTTCCCATAGTCAATGATGGGAAAACTCTACTGGAGCACAGTTCATTCTCGACATACCAGACATCCAAAATAAGCATTTCTTGGCTAGTAGTTGCATGATGTCTTACCTTCCATTGACTCTCAAGGCATTCTGTCTCACAAGGCTCAGGTGCAGAAAATGTCACATGGATGTTAAAAGTCAAGTGAGATGAAGCTCCCCAGCTCCATGTCACATGGGAGGTTTGTGTTGGTGTCTGACAACGAGTCCAGTTTTCCTGAGAACTTAGCAGCAATCCCCTTCCCTGAAGACCTCTGGCTTTAGTACCAATACTCCTTCTGAGGGAGAGCCTGATGCTGGGACCCTGAAAGTTTTCATGAGCTATGAAGGGCAATACATAACCACTGATGTGGGATTGCTTGTCTCTCCTCTGAATGGTCAGGTAAAATGTTACCTGGTTGTGGTCTTCTGTGGGAGCAGGGTAGAGCCTTGGGCCTCCATTAGTCCTCCAGCTGTCCAGAGATGAGACTTCCAGAGAGAGGGAGAGTGAATTGTTTCTTTTCTGTACCTCGATCCCATACCTGTAACTTGGTTGTTTTTCCCCATCAATCAGTCCCACTTGATGCCAAACATCCTTCATGGCAATGCAGACAGAAACATACAAGGTATGTCCAACTGAGGATGTTTTTGATAGGTGACATGATTCAAATCTCCTCAGAGATTTGGGTCTTGCTTATCCACAGCCAAGACATTTCTAGGGCAATCAAGGGACCCTTGGGAAGATAATTAATGTACTTTGTGCCACTTGTTTGGAGAGTAAAGAGCCATAGATGTCAATGTACCTGCCAATTATTCTGCTATAAAATATATACATGATGCCAGAATCAAACCATCAAAATAAGAAATTCAAGAACTCAGACTCTTGGTCAGGCATGTTGCATTTTGCATGACTACAGCTTTCGCACCTGATTAGTTCAAGGCCTTTTGGTTTTTTCTTTTAATGCTGCTCCACTGACACATAACTTCTCAAAAGAGACAGAAACTGCATCAAGGTTAAAGCTGACATATTCCACTGTTCAATGGCAGTGAAGGATAAGTCTGGAGAAAGCCTGATTTTCAGGCTAGTTTTAATTACTGTATCAGGCTTCTTCCTCAGTTAATAAAAAATTTCTCCAAACCATACTGGTTTAGATTTTTTTTCAATGTAAATATTAAGCTCAGTTCATTCTGTCCAAGAATATGGGTTGCATAGTCAGATATTTGTGTAGGGGTGTATATCTGAATGTTTATATTGGGGAACAATTATGACTTTCTTCTACTCCTCTCTGTTGTCCTCTGCTGAGTAAAAAAAAAGTAGGAACAATTAATTTCATGTCTCTTCTGTAAGCCAAAGAAGCACTCTAAATCTTTACTTTCAAGAAGCAATTAACTTCAGGTTTATTAGTCAAGTTATGCTATGAAGTTTCAATCTTTCATTGTGCACTGTGAATTTTAATTGCAATTTATTAAAATAATTTAATTGACTTCAGTCAATGGGCGTGAATGAGGGCAGAATTTCCCTGAGAAAGCTGTAGACAGAAGAAAAGGCCACCCATCCTAAATGCCTTCTGCCTGCCCTTTTTTGGGTTGCATCAGACTGTTTGAAAGAGGGCTGCATTTATCATCTTTGATGCCTCCAGCTCAATGGTCAATTCATATTAGATTCCACAAAAGGCAGTGAACCAAATTCATCTCTGATACAATTCCATTGACTTCAATGGTCTTACCACAGGGATTAATCTGGCCTAATATTATAGTGTTAGAATGTGTGTGTGTGTACTATTAGCCCAGGCTCTTTGCTGGAGATCATGCAGTGTAAAAGCTGGTGGCTGCTGCAGTTGCAATTTGCTCAAGAAATCCAATTCCTTTTGTTGACTCTCTGAAGTTCTCATTCAAAAAAAAAAAAAAAAAAAAAAAAAAAGACCAAAAAACCCCTCCAAATCTCTAACCAATTTAGAGCTGCAGCTGAATTTAGATGTATATTTGCTAATTTGGTGTATTATGCATGCAAATATTGGTATAAAAGGTGTTTCAATTATTTTCTAAGGCAGGGACCTATGCATTCTGCGCAGTCACAAAGAGTTTAAATGGAGTTATTTTTCCCTGCCTATAATCGTTCTCCCTTTTAAGTACCCAAGCAGAAAAAGTAAGTTTACTGCTTCTAGCACAATGGCTCTCTTCACTTTTAGGTTTGGGAGACCTGGGTGACCTACGAAAGTTAATTAGAAGGTTAACAAAGACTAAGGCAGAGTAGAATACAGCGCCTCTCCTCCAGCCAAAGATGTCATCCATTAATTAGGGAAATCGTTAAGGTGGCCTTTATTGAATCCATAGAAAATTGTCAGTTTGCGGTCGACAGTTTTGATCAGATTTTCCTCTCCCCAGTAACACTACCCTTAATGGTAGGAGCGGCGCAGGGTTCGGGATGGGCCGGGAGGGGAGCGGGGAAAGTGTGCGGGCACAGGGGGAGTGTGTGTTTCAGCGACATTACAGTTAAACAGCCGCCAATTGTGACGGCTTTGATTCTCAGGCTTACATGGCATACTTATTCCATGATGTAATCTTTATTGAACCTGGAAGCTTGGGGGTGGGGGGCAGGGGGCAAGCGAAACTCGCTGCTGCCGCTCTCAGCCGCAGGAAGCCCTGGGAGTTAATATCGCAGTCATCATGGGCAGAGCTCGCTGCTTTTGCATGGTAATACGCTATCTGACTCCCCTCTCCTCCTCACTGGAGAGTGTCTGCTCCCAGCAATGAGAGCGAACAGCCATCTGCACAACAGACCCTTCACTTCTCCAAGAATATGCCCGCTTTAAAGTTGAAGGGCCTTTTTTGTGGATCTTACATTTTTTTAAACTCTCTTTTGCAACTACGGTACCAAATTTGTGTTGCTGTGGAGAATTTCAAGTGAAACGTTGGACAGTACTGGTATTTTAACATGTATATTTTTTAACCTACTGGGAGAACTGGCTAGCTGGAGTTTTTTACTGGGTTAGTTTTGACAACCTTCCCTTCACATTGAAAGAAGCTGTGTCAAGGACAGTGGCTACAGCAAGTTCAGCCGGTTCAGTGTTGAGACCAAGAAAGTGACCTAGCATTGAAGAAGTGTTTTTTTTGAACATGGGAAGCCATCACCTTCCAGGGGAGGAAGGCAAAGACAAGGGCTACTGCAATCTAGGATGTTTACATTTAAACAATGCTGTCCCAGCTCCAATGTGCTGGAAACATTGCCTGGAGCCATTGGTTTGAGGGTTTTAAACATGAGGAATCAAGAGCTGTTGGGATATCTAGAGGTCTATATCCTATGCACCATGTGGAACAAAATGTCTTAGAAAAATTTAAAAAATAAAACAGTTGGATGAATAATACTTTAACTGACTGGTGTTCAGGATGAATTATGTATAATTCTGGGCCGTTAAAGACCGACACGCTATTAAAAATGCCTTGCACTTATTCTTATACCTCAAATTCTGGTAAAGAGCTTCTTCATGTTAGCATGAATTTCTCTACGAAGAGAATTTGCATGTAAAATGCCAAGAAAAAACAAGTTTTCACACTTACAGGGCACACATGTGCCTCATTGCCTATATATTGCTGTACAATGTATTATTTATTGTATATATAATATATGTGTTATTTATCTGTATATGTAATAGATGTATATTATAATTCAAGCTCTCTTATAAAATAATTCAAGTTCACTTTGTATTTTTAGTATGCAGAAGATGTCATAAGTATCAGCACATAAACAAAGAAATGTAGCAAAGAAATGCCGAGTTGCTTCTGGTAAGCTCCGTGTGACCCTCAGCTTTTCTGCATCCTTCCTGTGCCTAAAGGGAGTGTCCTGGTTTGAGCTAGGACAGTTAGTTTTCTTCCCAGTATCTTGTGCAGTGCTGTGGTTTGGATTCAGCATGAGAGCAGTGTTGGTATCACACTGATGTTTTAGTTGTTGCTAAGTAGTAGCACTTACCCAAAATCAAGGACTTTCCAGTTTCTCATGCTCTGCCAGCAAGGAGGCACAGAAGCAACCACGTGGGAGCATAGCCAGGACAGCTGACCCAAACTAGCCAAAGGGATATTCCATGCCACAGAACATCATGCTCAGTATATAAGCTGGGGGAGTTGTCTAGGAGGGGTCGATTTTTCTTTGAGGACAGGCTGGGTCAGTGTGTGGTGAGCAGTTGTGTTGAGCATAATGCACCTCTCTTGGGCTTTATCTCTTGCTTTTTGTTGCCATTACTATTATTTTTATTATTATTATTATTATATTTTCAATAGTAAACTGTTCTTAGCTCATGGATTTAATCTTTTTTTCCTCTTCTCCTCCCCACACCACTGGGGTGGGTGTGAGTGAGGAAGTGGCTGCCTGGTACTGGTTGCCAGCTGGAGCTAAACCATGTCATGGAGATAGAAGAAAGTGCAATCCATGAGCAAGGCTTTCTCCATGTGTTGAAGGGCTCACAGAGTCTTGTGATTTGAGTTGGAAAGGCACTGTGTTCCCACAGCTCTGTTTTGGACATTTTTTTGGTTTAGGCTAAGAGACAAACTAACTCACCCATTGTGTAATCACTGAGATCCCCAGATAAAGTGCTATAAGAGGGCCACACACTATTATTCTTTTATTATGGAGCAGCAGAGGCTGTTCAAGAGTTACATAGGATTTTTATGTTTTCCTACTTCCTTTTGTCTTCTAGTAGCAGTCCTGTGGCTTTGAGAGCTTTGGACTCCGACTAGAGGCGGGTTCCTAAATTTAAGGTGGCATCCCTAGGAGCCTTTGGAAATCATTCTGGATAGAGCAACACAGGGTCTCTGTTGCTTAGACATATTTTCATACCACTACACGTTCCATATGAAGAGCTCATGTCAGTGTTGACTTCAGCATTCCTGCAATGAATTTTCTAGCACTATCAAACGGCATTTGTACAAAACCCCTGGTAATCAGTGCATTACTAATGAAGGTGTATGGTAGGATCAAATCTCAAGTGTGTGAGAAGCTTATTGTAGCTACAGCTGTAAGAAACATACCAAACAAGAGAATATGATGATTTGAGATGATTTTTTGACAGTTGATGATCCTGGTGTTGCAGACCAAGTTCGTATCCCGGGTATGGAATTTTGTCTCATTTTTAATGTGATTCTTTTTCTCCTTGGCAGCTGTGACTGGGAGTAAAGCAAACAAAAGTCACTGCAAACACAATTTTGCAGTGATTTCAGTTAATACAGCTTTGAGAAGGATGGTAAAAAAAAAACTTGCACACTAATACTGCTTTTTAACTATATTCTACATAGCAACATTTATAAGTGACTGAGAAGTCACTGGCTTTGAGATTTTTTTAACTCAAATTTTTTAAAATGGTACAGGAAAGAATCAGTTACAGGAGACAAGCCAACAGAAGGCCAGTCAAAACTAATGTCAGTTCTCTGGAGCCTGGTTTTGACTGCTTGTGCAGTTTCTCCCCCTGCCATCTTTAAAATCATCATGGAAGGTATTTCAGGGAAAGTCTAAGTATCTAGAAGGTAGATAATTCCACTTAACTGTAGTCATCTGCTCCTTTTTCTATTCACAATGAGCAGGGGACCTCTTGTAAATCTCGCTATTTTGACCTGTTTCAACCTCCCATGTCAAGATAAGAAAAACTGTGCCCTGAACATGCCTACTGCCCTCCTTGAAGCATAAAAAGGGATCTGGAGAACAGCTTCATCTGAGTCAGGCTCATTCTTGAAAATGACTGCTTCATCTAAAGCAGAAGCTTTTTTTTTTTTAAGGGACTCCAGCATATAACATCTTGTGAGAGGAATGAGGGACCACTGCAGAGCTATCAGGTGGAAAACGAGCTGGCCAGAGAAGAAAAGAGAAGAGAAGACAGTTGGCTATGCTGGGGCTATGCCGGAGAGGAATTTCACTCCTGGAATATCTCAAGAAGATTTATATTTTAAATAAATAGGTGGATGCAAAATAGAGCAGCACCAGTTATAAAGAGTAGGATGGGACTATTCAGGAGGTGATGATGACATTTATAAATATAATGGAGATGGTTTGTAATCGGTTTGTAATTGTGCAAAATGTTTTTAAAGGTAAGTCAGAAGCATCTCTGCTTGAAGCCAGAAGTTCATTACATAGAAATACAAACGGGGGGGTGGGAAGAACTTCCTTCTCACCACACTCTGACCATGAGACTCCAAAGTTATAGGGTTGCCAAGCAGGCAAATGCAATTCCAGTTTATATCAAACAGGCTGTTTCCAGTAGAGAAAGGAAAATAGGAATGCTGTGCTCTGCCATGCACTGAGACTTCCTGTGGAATTCTCTGAACAAAACCTGCAGAAATGGAGGCTATCACAAGTGACTAAAATAAGGTCTAAAGACCCAAGAAAAGAGCATGAGACCTTGAAGAAGGGATTAAAGCAACATCTGAAGGCTTTGCTGAAAGGCTTAGGAGATGGCCTGAGACTGGAGGTAAAATTTTTTAGGGGCAGCAGAAGCTGGAACAAGTTCAAAATAAATGAATAAGGAACCAGTAACCAGATGGCTGAGGACCAGCAGCTTTTCCGGGGACAGAGGAGGCCAAGGAATCTTTGGCAAGCTTGGAGGTTACTAACTGAGCAGGACAGCAGTGAGGATTTAAAAAGCTAAAAATACCAACAGCACAAGGAAATCAAAAAGTTGCAAAAGTCAGAAACCTGATGTGGAATTAAGCCTGTCAGAGGACTTCTACTGCCTAGATTTATAACACTGTCACAACTGCAGAAACAGGAAAGAAGGAAGTCAAACTGTACCAATACAAACTGGCTAAAAAATTGCAGTGAATGATCTGACAAGGCATGCCCAGAACCCTTGTGTCAGAGAAGATGGACAGCAACAGTGTTTCCCAGGAACCAAATAGGTCTGAAACATTACCTGCAGGGAAAACAAAACAAAACAGAACAAAAGCTTTCCAAACCGGGGCACACATTCCAAAGCCAGAAACCATTCCAGTAGATTGGGACTCACTGGGGTCTCAGGGAAGAGGAGGGGAGAATCTACCCAAGCTAGGAAGAACCTGAGGAACCTTCCCTCCTGGCACACCTCCAGCAAAGGCTGCCAAGATGCTTTGGCAATGGACCAGTTTAGAGGGACTCAGCTGGACTTGGCCTGGTGTGCAAAGACCAGGAAAAGGAGGCCAGAGCCATTCTGAGAGGTGCTGGAATTTGTCACGGGGCTCAGCTGCAGCTGTATGTTGAAAGGGGACATTGCTGCAGGGCAGAGAGGAGCTCAGTGCTGCAGACACCATGAGTATGGGCAAGAGTCTGCACACGGGATGGGAATCCTCCTTGCAGCACTTCTAAGTGATTAGAAGAAGAATAAAGTTGGTTTGTGTGAAGGGGAAAATGTTTGCTAGTTAACATCCTTGTTAACTGCTCATTTAAGGAGAGCAGATAGAGAAATACTGCAATAACTGTAGCCTGGAGTGTGGCCAAAATGAAGTAACTGGTGGTACCCAGGGAAAGCCCCTTGCCTGGCTTTGAAGGAGAAAAGGTGCTGCTTGTTGACCTGAAAGTACAAGGAAGTAGAAGGGTCAGAGATAGTAAAAGAAAGCTGAGGAGGATCCAAGATGCACCTTGAGGTCTGGGAAATCCTGGCAGTGAATGCTGCTGTGCATCAGAGGTGGTGCCTGCATAGGCAGGTTGCCTTGCAGCAGAAGTGCAGGTTTGAAGCTCATGCTGTGATGATCCTCACTTGCTGCAGGCTGGCTCTGTCACTGAGCCCCTGAAGCACTCAAAAGCTCATCTCCTGTCAGAGAACACCACTTGGACAGCACTGCTTGTGTGGTGGGCTGTTTGGGGCAGAGAGAAACTGGGCTAAATATTGTAGGAAGGAAACTCCCTAGGCTGCAGGCAGTGCAGATTTGGAGGCCAATAATTGTGGCAATCATCTGTTGAGCCAAAATTCTTGCTAACACTAACAGAGCAGGAACATATGGTGACTGTTCAGTTGTGAGTTATGGGCAGCAAACAGAGAGAGTGTGAGTGCTGGGTCAGGCATCTTTTTAATGACTCCAGTTAATGAAAAAAACTGTGAAGCTCTGCCTCTGGTAAGCGATCAAGGATAGCTTCTCTGAGTCCTGAAGTCACTTGTTCTACTTCATAATGAAGACTCAAGGCTCATCTTTAGAGGCAGTGACCCATTAAACTGCCCCACACTGTCTGGGGAGAGGGCATTGTACAGACCACTGAAGACCTAAAGGTGCCTTCAGCAGTAACTTGGATGTCATCCACAGGTCTGGTGAAGGGAGGTGCTACTGCATGCCTTGGGACAAAGTAAGACATGCTGGAAGAAGTAACACTGTTGTAGGTGCAGCCACTGCCGTGAGAGAATAACACCTTGGATATTGCAGTCTGCTTTCCATACTTAGTTTAAGGAGAGTTGGCAAGTGGCAGTGGAAGCAAAGAGCAGGGGTGAAGGGCAGGAGACAGCATTTCTACTGCGTCAGTAAGCAGCACTTGAAAGTGCCGGCTTCTGGCTGACACTGAGTGATCTTGGAAGCAGTCACTGCAAAATAGGTCCCTCTCAGCCTGTCTGCTCTGCCGAGATGGCTCAGGGCATACTCAGAGACTGCTGGTAAGAAAGGCTGCATTTACAACCAGCCTGGGATCAGATCAAGGCTACCACTGAACTTGAGCTTCCTGAAATGAGAGTTGCTCTGAAAAGGGGCTCCTTCTCATGGACACACAACCTGGCAAGAGAGAGTTTTCTCTAGCAAAAAGAAAAATATGGCTGTGCACAGGACTGGGCAATTTCCCAGGCAGTCACAGATGTGCAGAGTTTTGTGGGGCTCTGAATTTACTAGGAAGACCTTATTTGTGGGTTTGCCAATATTGCAGACTCACTACATAAACTGAGTAAGAAAGCACCAACTGCAGTGGCATGAGAGATTTAACCACTTCAGAATTAGGGTTTCCTTTTTCTTGGCATATCCAATTTTAAAATCCCATATGGGGTTTGTAGCCCCTCTGGACCCAGATGCAGGCCACTGCAGATGAGAAGCTGCTCTGAAAGAAAAAATATATAGATTATGTCAATGTGAAGATTAAGCATTTAACTTATAAAATTAAAGATCTAATATCAACAATGGTCTAATTAATCCAGAGCATTAATAAAGAGGAGTTCAGAGGGGCAGGTTGCCTACAAGTGGGAGAAATAGTGGAATATACTGTCACTCCCTTTAATAAGAAAGGTGCTACAGACAACTTGTCCCAGCTGCCTCCTGGAAGTCAGTTTCAAATGTTTCCTGAACCAGGTTGCTCAAGTGGGGCGCTCTAGAAAAGAAGATAGTCCCTTGACTTCCACAATATGGTTCAAAGTTTTCCAGTGTGAGTCCTGAAAACTACTCTACGATCAGATATGCTGGAGAAATGTAGATACTTCCCAAAGACTCTGCTTTGGCTAACATGTTGAGGAACTAGAAAATCTATTGGCAAATGCTGTCATCCCTGAATACTGGAAAACTGTAATTGTCAGAACTGTCATTGTCTCATTAAAGAGGATAGTATGTAAAAAGTCAGAAAGTTTGTCCAGAAATGGTTCTGGTACAAGCTGATGATCCTAAATACCTCACAGCTCAGCCCTGAGTTATACATGAATTTTGAAACTGCCAGATATTTGAAGGATGCAGAAAATCTTGGACAAACTATTAGAGGATTTGTAAGCAGTAAAAGACTAGTAAAAGGCGTAAGAAATTGGGCAAGAAATTAACTCTTTGCAATAACTAGACTTCTGGGGTGAAACTAGACTGCTGGATAATACTTTAATAGAGAAGGGAAGCAGAAAGAGAGTCCAAGACTTCAGTCTCCTGAACTTCTTCTGCAAACAGGAACATCCCCAATGAGGAAGACAATCTTTACACATAGTACATGGCATGTATTATACAGCTGAGGACTGTAGGTCACATCATCATCTGGAAGAGAGCAGCACAGCTTCATTTACTTTCATGGAAAGCACCCACGCCCCCCAGCTGCAGATTGACCTCCTCTGTGCTCTTCTGCTCCATTAAGGCAGCAGTTTTTCCCAGCAACTTTGTTTTCTGGATGTTGTTTTTTGCTGTGGGCACTGGGAGAAGAGTAAGTGTTTCCTCCAAGGGTGGACCTTGGAAATAGTTGAAAAGATAACTCCTCACACAGCCACCCTTTGCTAACTTCTCCTGTGACTGAGGTCACCCTGGCATGTTTGCTTGGGGTAATTTTCTTACTCTTTTGCAGAGAGGGATCTGCCTTCATGACTCCTCCATGTGTGTAAGACCTTCATAACAATCTCAGGAAGAAGAAAATTTTGTTTGCTTTTCCAGTAAGTGAAAAAAAGCTGAGATGGATCCTCAAAGTTACCTTGTTCTTATTAATCTAAATCCCTGTCTAAACTTCCGGACCACATAGACAAAATACACTTATGAATAGAGTGAATAAAATGTAACCCCACCTGCTACAGTGGGAATGGATGAGAGGAAGGATTGGGAGGGACAGAAGAAACTGAGAACATGATGCAGGAGACAAAGAAAGGCAGAGATGGGTTTGTCCCCTGCATCCTGCACAGCACCTTGCCCAATAACTCTGACTGCTGAGAGACTGTGGGGCTTTTCTATGGCATCTAAAATTATGGAGGGGGTTTTCCTAGGCCTAAAGGTATGGAACTGTGTCCCTTGAGCTGGGAGAATCTGAGAGGAGCAGAGGCACCCACAAGAAGGGAATGGAAGTGTTGGTAGGCACAGATTGAGGGAAGGTGGGAGGTAGGAAGGCAATGAGGTTATGTCAGGTTTGTAGCAGTAAGAGACAATTGTAGCAGTAAGAGGATGGCAGGGTCCCAGCTGGTGTGGAAAGGAGAAATCTCTGCTTGGAAGGAACATCTGCAGGAGCATCAGTGTCTCTCCACTCTGTTCATCAATATCTCCTGGTACATCAGGATGGGGGAAGTAGTGCCATTGGGAAACCTCCTCCTCACCCAGTCCTGCAGGACTTACTGCCTCAGCTCTTAGTCCTTGATCTGGAGTTCCTGGAGGTCCTAGGAGAGCTGGGGTCCCTTTGTGCTTAGCACCCACAAATATACTGGGGAGAGGGGAGAGTGTTGCACACCTGGGAGGGCTGTCCTGCTCCAGGGAGGCCCAAAAGGGACAGAGACGACAGAGACTTGCACTGAGAACATGCTGCTTCTCAATCAACAGACCTTGCTGTAACAGTGGGTGGAACAAATGCCACTTCCTACCATGCCATATTGCTTACAATGTTGCCACACGGCAGATAAACTGAAATTCTAAACTTCCCAGGTCATGAACTCCAGGCCGTCTCAGGCTGTGCCAGGGCACGCCAGAGCTCAGCAAACCTCCCAGAAGCAGCGATCACACCCACAGCCAGTGAAGGTGGCTCGCTGCTCCCTTCGCTGGGGCTGGCATCCAGGGAAGCTGGGGAGGATGTGTTCTTTAACTCCGGTGGGCTTGGGATCACGTTTATATTCCTTTTGAAACCCTTGCCACATGTGCAAACAAGTTGCACTGGGTGGTGCAATTTGAGAACGAAATTAAATGAAGAGGTGACGTGCCAACAGCGTACACAAAACAAGGGAAGCGTTTCCAAATCACAAGCTGCCGTGGAGCAACGAGTTTTTACATAATAGCAAAATTAGGGTTTGGATGACTGGTATTCTTCAACAAACTTTTCAGAAATATTTCCTGGAGCAAACCCAAAGAGAGAATCCTCATTTACCCTATTCCTTTCATAAGTAATTGAATTCACTTGTTTAGGGTTTCTGCCTCCTCCACCTTTCATTCAGCAGCAATGTGAGTTCTGCTAATCTCTCTACAAAACAGTCAATCTCCTCTAGTCTCACTAACCATCATTCAGCCACCCAGTAATGAAAAGTTGCTTTGATCCTCTCTGTTTGCTTCATCTCCAAAAAATATCTCCATTTAAAAAAAAAATTAAAAATCTTTAATAAACTATTCCACCAAAAGGAATGTGTATTATTAGTTCAGTGGATTTTTTCCCCTTGCAGTGGGTTGTTTGAGAAACCCTGAGAGCTAAGAAGATTGCAAAAGTGGCTCATAGCTTCAGGAAATGGGTATACAGCATTAACATGAGTGTCCAATGGTTATGCAAGCCACAGACAATTACATAGAGGAGAAGAGGGAAAATGCAGGGAACGGATTAGTAGGCACATTTTTTCTCTGGGTACCATATTTACGAGTAAATGTGGGTTACAGATTTTTTCAGATTGCAGCCGTCCCGCTGCATACAGCTACCCAGTGCTGCATTCACAACATATTAACTTGGATAAGCAGGATGGTGCTTTTGGCATCTATTTGGGGACGAGATCTGAAAACCATCTCCCCAGGAGATTACATTACTTGTCAATCATCTCTCTACAAGACAGAAAACTTTCACCACATTTTGGGATAGGGGGTGGGGGGGGGAGGGGGGAAGCTTACTACAGCCTGTCCACCTTCGTTGGGTGCATACTTTCCTGATGGTTCATTTTCCAATATGAATTTTCACAGCAATCAGCAAAAAGAAAACCTGTTCAGAAAAAACACACCCACACTCCTTCTTCTTTGTTCTCCTTGATAAAAGTACCTAATTGCAAAAAGACTGAAAAATATTGCACTTCTGTCTGAAAAGAGATAAATAAAAATTAATGCCTCCTAGTCCTCATTTTCTCTGGTTCTGTGGAAGCCACAAACACAATAATTTCTTCACTGGTGAAAGTAGGTGTTTTCTTCCTCATTCGTCTTCATCCCTTGGAAGAGAGTATAGCCAGCCTCATACAACACGAATTTCCATTAATTTCCGTGATGAATTTACAGGCTGATTCCTCCTGCCTACTATTCTGAGCCATCAGGTAATGACATCTGCTGCTGTAAAGTACTCTGTAACACCTGTAAAAAAGTTACTGCGCTTTGAAGTCATGTAGCACTCTTCAGGAGAGAATCGGAGGCACACTGCAAACACATGGAGCCAGATCAAGGGAACACTGCTAGTGAGTCATTTTACTTGAATGAAACACACTTCCATTCCCCACACAAATATGTGTCTATATGTGTGCTTTTATTTTCCTAGACACATTAGTTTTAGTTATTTACCCATTTGTGCTCCAGATAATTACATGCTGCGGATTCAATTGGATGCAGATTTATTCTTCACTTCCTGTCCTAAATTCTCTGCAATTAAACAGCTGCTGTGTGCTTGGTGTAATAAATTTACACAAAATCTGGGATGGTTTGGCATAGCAGAAAGGTTGTTTGGCACAGGCTTAGGACGGCTACATTACGTACAACTGGCAACCCCTGTGCAGGTTAAGCTTTCTCTCCCAAATGAGAATTGCCCTACTGCAACCAGAATGGGCCATTTGCATGACAGAAATGTTTACAAATTTATAACTTGTTTTGCTTGGCTACATAGAATATTATGTCTCAACCTGGAAAAGAAAATTTCCTTAGCTTTCCTGAGCTAAGTCTTTCGAAAGACCTAGTTGAAAAGGGACAAGAAGAATAGATTCTCCAGGAAGCCTCTGTCTGCAGAAATACCTCCACTTAATTTTAGCAGGTGGAGCTTTCTTCTGCTACTGCTGAGAAGGGGGGGAAATAGAGGAGGGGCCTTTTTTACCCTCTTCTGTTTATGCTATAGTATTTTGCAGCATTTTGCACTGTCATTAATCAAACACACAGATCAGATGGTGATCTCATCCTTTGCCAGGGCACTCACTGACCTCAATCCTGTTCTGATCCTGCTCCCTCAGGAGCAGATCTCACACCTCTGAAACAGGCATCTCCCCTGTGATATGTGCCCATCATCCACACAACATCCCCATCTCTGATGGCATTTGTGGCCTCAAATGACTGTGGTCTGTGTGCCAGCATGAGCAGCACACTGTTCTTTTGGGGGAGCAGATGTAAAGTCTGCTCCAGTGGGGCCTGCAGACTGGAATTAGAGATGTGCTTCTGTTTATGAGTTAGCACACGTGTCTTTTTGTTTCCTGATACCTTCTGCATAATGAAGTCAATGAGAGTTAAACTCCTCAGCTGTGATTCACATATTCATTAATCTCCTGCAGTAACAAGTACAAATTTTGCAGCACATACAGTGAGCTTATTACCAGTGTAAACAACTTGCTGCATCCTAAAAAAGTGTTGCGGGAATTAGGTCCCATTGTACTGAACTGAAGGAAGGAAGGGTTAGGAAAAAAATGCTGTGCACTGCTACCTAGGCTCAGATGGCTCCAATCTGGTTATTGCACGACAGTAATTTTGGATCTTGGAGTGAGAGCTTCCCACATAATTTCCACAAATTGGGGTTTGCTGGGGCCGCACAGGAATGAACAAGCATGGGAGTCACTAAAAAATGCCTAGAGAAACAACATATCTGGATGCAAGAATGATTATTTATTTTATTTGTCAATTCGAGGGTGAATTGATGCCCAGGCAAAAGTGCAGAGCAGATCATGTTGTGTTTCTTCAGCAGGAATTCCCAAAGCAGACTACTTTTCAGGGATCACCTCACAGGCTGGCTTTTGGAATCACGTGCAGTCATATCCCTTCTCAAAGGGCTCTGAAGGCATTTCTGTGCTGTATTTGCTCCCAACCATCTCCAGAGCTGAACTATTGTGGTTCCCTTCACAAACCCACACGTGGTACCCGTGCAGCTGCAGGACTGCAGATGCCTCTGGGATTAAAGAGAATGTGACATGCCCAGGATAATCTTCCACAGGAAAGGCTGAAGAAATACTCTTGTTTCCAAGAAGAAGTGTCCATCTCATTATTCCCACTCTTTCCACAGTCTGTGTCTGTGTCTACCCCTTCCCTGATAATATGCCTTAATATATAATGTTATGTTTTGACTTACATAAGTCAGCTATCCCCTTGGCCTTTGGCCATTTGAGAAAGAATAATTTTCCATTTTCCAAACCACTTTGACTCAGGTCCTGTATAGGTTATGAAGGATTTTCCCTTTTCTTCCACCCCTCCATCCACTGAGTTGAAGAGGAACAGGATCAGGCCCATGATATGATATGATTTTTCTTGTGTTTTATGCTTCTCAAAGGTTCAACTCTAATCCACATTTTCTTCCTCCTGTGAAATGCTTCTGATTCAGCTTTGAGGGAGCTCTGAACAAGATAAAAATACAGAGTGGATGGGAGCAGGTAAGCAAGCTAGTAACCTGCTACTAGCTTGAGGCTGCCTATAAAGATGTATGGAGAGGAGCATCTCTGCAAAGGGGGCTGGCATGTTTAGTGACATAAAGTGGCTTGACTGTTAGCTTCTTTTTCTTTTCTTGCTAAATGACAAGACAAAGCCACCTCTGCTCTCCTCCAACTCCCCTCACCCTCCCAAGCCATCCCCTTCCCCCTAGATGCTTGGTGTTTCTTCTTTTAGAGAGGGAAAGAAAAAAAAAGAAAAAAAAAAAAAGAAAGGAAAGGGAGAGAGACATTTTCTTTCACACAAGCCCTCAGAATTACAGTTCATGAACTATTCAGTAAACTGACCGGCATGAACCTCCCTTCAACGGCCTAATCTAAGGGGTGGATCTATGTGTTTTGTTGCTTGTCAAAAACAATCACTGCTCGGCCCATTACATTTACAGCACGTCGTCCTTTAATTGGTGTAACACACTGAGGGCTGAAAGGAAGAAAGTCCTACAAAAGCCCCCGAGTGAATGAACCCTGACTCACACAAAAATACTCTTCAGAAGTTCAGAGCTGGGCACTAACAAGGGAGGTAGAGAGTTAGTTTGAAAAGGGGTTAAGTTCAGAAATGTGCCACCTTGAAGACCCTCCCATCAAAGCCATGATAGCATTGACAAGATGCAGGGGGAAAAAAGTTAATATTCCGGCCTTTCGGGTTTGAAGAGAATGCGGGAAAGGACTGGAGATTCCTCCCAGCTCCTCTTCCCGGCATTATCCTTTTCACTTCGGGGCCGTTCTCATTGTGTCCTTCGACTGCTTAATAAAAATACGACAGAAAAAAAGAAAGAAACCTCACGAAAAGCGAAATGCAGCTCGGGCCGGGCCGGACCGGGCCAGCCGAGCGCTGACCCAACCCCGGACAAAGTCCACGCCCCTCGCAGATGTCGCCTTCAGTCCGGTCCCCTCGCAAGGCGCTGTCCTCGGCCCTTAACGATTAGACTAATTAACAAAATCGATGTTTAAACGCCAAAAGCCACACTTCGAGGGAGGGGCACCGAGGGTGCCGAGCCCCGGGGTTGCCCAAAGCCCCGCAGCGGGACCGGCCCCGCCCGCCCTGCGCCCATCGCCCCGGGGAGACCGGAGGGGGCAAAGGGGCTCGGTGAGCCCGGGGCTGGGGCTGGGCTGCCGCGCCCTTGCACCTTCTCACCGGCTCTGTACCTCCGCTCACACCACCTCCTTCTCCTTCTTCCCTCCTTTTCCTTTCCTTCCCTTCCCTTTTCTCCTGTCCTCCACCTTTTACGCGGACTGTTGCTGCCGAGGGATTTTTTTTATCTCTCTAAAGATACAATAACTATTTTGATGTAAATGACGAGGCTTGGGTGGGTCCTTGGGGTAGAGAGTTAATGATTCTTCTTACACCGGGCTGTTCTTTCACTTTTCCTGTGCGCACCATGTTAATAAATTAATGCACCTTTCATTACTCCTACACGCATCAAACCTCAGCTTTGTATTTTGCGGCCTGACCCTCGTTCCTACACTTTTGTGAGCAAGTTGCCCTCATGCTAAGGCTAGGGCACTTTTAAATGCAGCCCCATAGTCCTACCCAGGTTTGTAATCCGTCAAAAAGCCGTTGATTGCTGCAAGCGTTACTTTTCATTAAGAAAACTTAGAAGCAATTTGGAAGAACCCTTCTCAATGAATACATTTACCCCCAAATGCTTTTTATTCTTCGCCTATACTTGATGAGTTTCTCTGGCACAAATCAGTTCTTACAGGCACAGAATGGGCAATCCCCTGATCCCCATCAATTGTCATCCAGAGTTTGGGCCACTTTGACCGCCAATAGTGGGGAAGTCAGAGCTAATCCTCAGAAGGAATCACGGGAAAAGAAAAGCAACAATAACCAAGTCAAGCGTAAAAAATGAAAGAGAAATCTCTATTATCACTCACTACATTTCCCAGCGATGTACTGAAAAAATCAGCTCGTTTGTCATTCGAGTCAGACACCCAGAGAAGAATATGGGGTCGTGGTGGGTTGGTAGACTCACACGACGTAAGGAACAATATTTTAGAGCAAAAGGCCTCTTCATTTGCCAAATCCTCCTCACATCCGCCATAACCATTAAATACAGACTGACTTTATTCTCTATGGGAAGAACAAGGGGAAAGGAGCCTTCAGCCACATAGCCAGACAAAAGTCCAAAGAGCCGGGGACTGGGGAGGCGAACGGGAGGAGC
>VXBI01010137.1:1191803-1239184 GCA_013397375.1 Toxostoma redivivum | reverse complement strand
GGGCGGGGGGAGGTTTGTGGAGCGGGGTGTCTGTCTGTCTGTCTGATTGAGGGCGTGTGAGCAGGTGAGCCTGCAGGGAAGGTGGAGAGCGTGTGAGTGTGCTGGGATGCCGAGAGGTGCACGTGTGGGAGAAGGGATTTGGGGAATGCGAGGAATCGGTGCACTCGAGATGGCAACGCGCGAGTGCGAGCTCTCAAGTGCGGACGGGACGGAGAGGGAGAAGGGTGTCCGTCGGTGGATGCGAGGTCAGGGATGTGGACCGTGTGCGTGCAGGGGCGGCTGAAGAGGGACACGTGTGGAGAGAGAAAGGTGTGAACAAGGGATAGGGCGGGAGGAGGCTGAGAGGAGTGTGCACAGCTGGGACACCTGGTCCTGCGCGCAGGGCGGTGTGCGGCGGGGCCGGTCGGGAGCTGCCGGGGGGCGAGAGACACAGTGAGAGTTTTGAGAGGCGGCAAACATTGCCGCTTTCCACGCTGACACCTACAATTAGCCCAAAGAAGGCCGTGAATCCTTTACTCCCTGGCCAAGCGAGGGGCAAAGTTAGCGCTGACAGCCAGCTGCCAAGCCTCCCGCGGCTGATACCTTTCGGGCAAGTAAACAACTCGATAGCCACTAGCCTGCTGCTGGCCCCCCGGCTTTTGGGGGGAGCTTCCCCAGAGCCCCACGGGTGCGCGTCCTTCCTCTCAGGAGGGCTGCCAGAAGCTGAGGGGCTTTGCTCGGGTTTGGGTCTGTCTGTGCCATCAGAGAGGGGGGCTAAGGAGGAAGGGAGCAACTCTGGTGAAAGGAGGGGGCGATGGCCCTACTTGTGCTCCATGGGGAAGGAGGTGTCCAGGAGCCCGCGGGCAGCGGGAAGGAGTGGCTGATCCCAAGCTCGTCTCTCGGAAGATGGGGGCGGCGGGCGCTCCCCATTCCCCGCAGAGATGAGGACTCTGCTCGCAGTTTGCCGCGAAGCTCTCTCCCTAGTTTTCAGCAACCCGCAGGTTCACGGGTACCTTAATGGAGGCTTTTTATTTTTCATTGCTGTGAGGCTTATTTTTTTCACTCTATTTTTTTTCTCAACCAACGAATAAACCTTTCATCAAAGGACTTGTTTTTGGTTTAATTTTTTTCCCTCTTTTTATTTTCCTTCTTGTCCTGTTCCCCCACCCCGCAGATTTCAGTGCAAACCCGCCACTCGCTGCGGCCGTGTTTCCTCCGAGTTGCCCGGGCTGCTCGGGGCTGCCGGCGTCCCGCAGGCTCGGTGCCGCGGCGGCCGCGCAAGCCGGAGCCCGGAGCGGCCCCGGGAACCCGACCCGTCCCCGCTCGGCAATCCTTGCCGGGGAGCAGCGCCCCGGTCGCGGTGTCCTAGCCCGAATTTACATAAAAGTGCGGTCGCTTTGCATCATCCCTCATCTCTAAAGGGTGCTTGAAGAACTCGAGACACTCTGCAGTCCTAATTAGTGATTTTTGTCCTCTTGTTACGGGGCTCAGCATCTCATGCAAATGAACTCTTCATCGCCGGCACCATTACCCCTGCGCCAGAATTAACTGACTCTTATCTTTAATGATATGCCGCTGAACTTCTCGGAGCCCGGCTAGCTTTTTATCTTGATTACTCTAATCAATAAGAAATGATAGAGTAAAATTATAAACTCTATTGGCTTTTGAATGTTGCCGACAAGCCCTCTAGATGCGCTCCTCTTTCATTGTTATTTATTAAAATGATCTTCAGCTAACTGCGGATGCAAATAGGGAAATGAACCGGCGAGGGGGCCCTGCACGGAGGGATCCCCCCCGCTCCTTGATGGAGCCCCGCCGGGTGGGCTCAGATGGGGGCAGTGGGGCTTTGTAAACAAATGTCTCTTCTTTTACCAGAAGAGCGAGTAAAAAAAAAAAAAAAAAAAGCCAACAAAAAAACCCCAACAAACTCCCCCCCCAAAAAAAAACACAAAAAAACCCACACAAAAAAACCCAAACCAAACAAACAAAAAACCCCCCCACAAAACAAAAAAAACCAACCCAAACCAAAACAACAATAAACCAAACCACAACCCCTCCAAGCGCTCCCCTTCTCAACAAACTAGGACATAAACTTCCCCCTCCTCTCCGAGGCCCGACGCCCGAGAGCTGCCTCGGGGCGGGGGCGGGGAGAGGGCAGGCACGGGTGGGAAACGGGAAGGTGGCCCTGGCCTGCAGCTCCCCGTGGAGGGAGGACAAGAAGGGCTCGATCCTGGCCTGCCTCCCCCCATCCCAAAGGAGCCAGAAACAGTGTGTAGGATCCGGACCTAACTCCCCTCCCTCCTCCCCGCAAGGTCAGCAAACACCCGCTCCTCGCTGGCGGTAATAGGGGATCAATATTAAACCAGCGGCGGCCCAAGTCTCTGCGGCGGGGACTTTTCGACAGCCGGATCTGTGCAGGGCCGGCCAGGAATGCGCCCCGCACTCCTCCGCTCCCCTCGCCAGTCCGCTCGGTCCGCCCGAAAACGTCTTTTCCAATAATTAGATATTCTTGCAGTGACAGAGGGATGCACGGCACCAGCACTTTGTCTCAGGGAAAAGGAATACGTGGGAATGCGCGCACACACAGGCACAGAGAGCGCAATTTTGCTGCTGCCTTTTCCTCCCCCTATTTCCTTCCCCCTCCCCTTTTTGAATCTCAAGGAGTGGCTCTGATCGGGTCCGTGGGTTCCCAGGGCTCTCGGAGCCCGTTCTCCGGCGGCCCGGGAGGTTCCTCGCCCGCGGCGGGTGCAGCCCCTGCGAAGGAATTCGAGCACATCCCGGGCTGGCAGCACAAACCGCTGCTCCGCAGCCGCTCCTCTGTTCCTCCCCGCTCCTTTCCTTCCTTCTTTCTTTCCTTCCAGCGAGGAGTCGTTTTGCTGTCGGTGTCCGAGATTTTAGCTAAATTGTTAGGTGGGTGAGAGGAGAGGCTTTTAGGTGACAATTTTCAAGGCTGTCGAACAGAAAAGGTTACGTTTAGTTTCCTGCATGAAAATGAAACATCTCTTAAATCAATTTTTAGGGTAGGAATACGTTGGCTCTAATGAGTGATCTGGGGGGCCATAATTTCGTCCATCTCTGAGAGGCGGATTTCGAGGCATTTCCGAACCCCGGGGCTGAAGTTAATAAATCCCCGGCTCTTTGTGATCACCCATGGGAGAAACTCTCCATATTTATTTCAACCCGTAGTCTTTAAGCCTGTAGAATATCAACGCCTGCAGAAAATATTTTCCCTTCTGAAGAGTTTAATTACTTCTAATATTTTCAATATAAACCTGTTCTTATCTCTCAGGGAGATAATTAATCAGAGCGAAGGAAGAGTTGAAATATCCAAGATGTGTTGGACGGATAAAATAAAATTAGAAATCCACGAGGGACAAAATTGGGGTATTTTTTTCTTATATCGGACACATGGTGTTTTTTTTTTTTTTCTAGATATTCAGACGACACACAGGCACATAAAAAATATATAGTTGGCGTATAATGGAGCAGTACACAGGGGAAGACTAACAAAGTANGGAGGGCGGCATCGCTCTCAAAACCACCGCCGGGGCTGCAGCCGCGGCCGCTCCCCAAAACAACTCCTTCCCACGCCAAAAAAAACCTGGCTTGTATCGGACTCTCAGACCCCCGTCCCCACTAAGCCCCCTACCCATGGGGCACAGGACAGCACCGAGCGAGCTTTCCCCAGCGGCTGTCCGCAGCCCTACCCTGCCCAGGAGAAAGGGTGGGAGGTTTTGGGGGGAGTGGGAGGCCGCCCCCGCCCCCGGAGAGGTTGTCTGTGAGGTCGCTGGTGTCAACAGGTTGCTACTGCCGCTCAGCCCCACTGCCTCGGCGCCCACCTCACCTGTGACAGGGGCAGCGTGTCCGNAATATTTTCAATATAAACCTGTTCTTATCTCTCAGGGAGATAATTAATCAGAGCGAAGGAAGAGTTGAAATATCCAAGATGTGTTGGACGGATAAAATAAAATTAGAAATCCACGAGGGACAAAATTGGGGTATTTTTTTCTTATATCGGACACATGGTGTTTTTTTTTTTTTTCTAGATATTCAGACGACACACAGGCACATAAAAAATATATAGTTGGCGTATAATGGAGCAGTACACAGGGGAAGACTAACAAAGTAGTCGTAGGCATGAAAATTGAAGTTGTGTGCCACAAAGACAGACCTTTCCATGGGGGAAGGGCTGAATGTGGCAAAATCATGTAAAATCTCCGTTCTCAGTAACATCTCGTTATTAGGAATGATGACTAAACCTCCAGGATTATTCTGGACTGTAAGTTATCAAGAGCCCACTAATTTCACATTAAAACCCATTGACTGCAACAGCGTGATTGAAGGGTTTTTAACAATTAACATAATCAGAAAATGAGCGGAGATAATTTTTATTCAACTCATTACTTTTTAATCATGTATTTCTTTTAATTAATATCTTCTCCGTGAAAATAACAAAAAGCTGAGTCCCAAAGCGGCCCCGGGCAGGGGNCCTCGGCGCCCACCTCACCTGTGACAGGGGCAGCGTGTCCGGCTCCCATGTCCCTGAGGCTGTGGAGGGGTCCCGTGTACCCCGGGTGTGTGCTGGGTTTCTCTTGTCCTTTCCTCTGCTGAGTTGTGTAAGCCTCCTCTATGGCAAGTTCAACAGTTGTGAGCAAGGGAACACCTGTCTTGGGAAAAAAAAGCCCCAGATTTGGTATCCGTGTTTCTGCGCTCCGAAGGAGGGAAAAAAAAAGAAATCACAGCTGCTCTCCAGAGGTCTGTGTGGGAGTGAGCTCCGGGGGCTGCCCCAGCACTGTCCTCTCCGAGACAGAACAGTGAGCAAGTGGAAGGGCTCACCTGAAGCCTGTCCGTCCATCTGTCCACCCGTCTGGTCACTCATGGATCCTCCCGATCCCCGCCTGCCCCACGGTGCCCCGAGTGCCCGGGAGGGCTGCGCGGGCCCAGCACCTCGCCACAAGGAACCAGGCAGGGAGAGTTCCTGCCGCGGGTGCCCGGCTGCTGGACGGAGCTCTCACAGGGCGGGGGCTGGCCCCAGTCGGTGCTGGGGGCTCTCCGGTCTGTGTGTGTGTGTGTGCGTCCCCGCTTTCACCGCGAGTGAACATGTTGAAAGTCCCGTGGGAAATTCCCGGGATAACCAGTTCCTTATTTTTAAAAAATCATTTGTAGACAAAGGTATGCAGGCTCTGAATAGCTGGAAGATGGTGAGACTTCAATTCACGTAAGACAGTCCCAGACGTTCACAAACCCGTGCTGCTCAGAAAGGCTTGGCCAAGCTGCTTGAAAACTTGACAGGTTAATGTTGAATAATTAACTCCTCTCTTTCAAACACTTCAATTAATACAGTGTAGAAAGGTAAGAAAGTCAAATTATATTCTTTTATAGATTCTCACAACCTGATTTCTTTGTCACTGAAACTTCCCTTCTTGAAAATTTACTTGGGGTCCCTTGCCCCTGGAAAGAGCCAGTGTAAATGTCCCCTTGAATTTGGACTGGAGTTTAATTCTTCCAGCCAGAGATTTCAGGGTCAGGATGGCCAGGCTGCCTGTACTGTGTCTGCAGCAAGGTTTGTACAGTTCCTCCTAACAGAGAAAGATTGAGTACACAGTATTAAATCAGTTTTAAGACTGGAAATGTGTTGTGGGTTTTTTATCTGTTGTTGGTTAGTTGTTTAGGTGGTTTTTTTGGAGGGGGAAAGGGGGCAGAATGACTGTTTTTAAAAATAAAAACACTATAAATGGACAAATTAATTTTGAAAAGAAGCTATTACAAATAAATGTTCCATAAATGTTTTCCCAACTCTTGAAGTGAACGTTTTGCATTCACTACATGTGGTATTTGCAATTGTGACAGTATTTTTTGTTGTTTTGGGTTTTTTTTGTTGTGTTTTTTTTTTTTTTTAATATAAATTCCTTGTGAATCCTTGGAAATGGGGAAGTGGCTTTCAGGTCACAGCAACAAGCTGGAAGTGAAAAATGGTGATGAACACTGCAAAGTATGGAGGCAACTATTTACCAAATTTCATCCAGTCTTCAGCTGCCTGTAGCCTTTTGGAAGTGCCTGTTGGGCCTGCTATCCATCTGGTACTCAGTATTATGTTTACAGCCTCTTGACCAAGGCATGTTCTCTTTCTTCCAGGCACACAACCTCAGTGAACTTTGTTGAACTGACTTGAAAATTCACAAATGAGTAAATTTTTTTCCTGTTATGAAAACCACAATGGACCAATGCTGGTGACATACTCCATGTGGGAACAGTACTTGGGTCTTCCTAAGTTCCTCACCTTGTTGTTACAATAACCTAAAACTATGCTGAATAGTCTTTTTCTTCCTTTTTTTCCCCTTTCTCAGAATTAACATAGATGGGGAATACTTCAGGTAAGATTGCAACTCCATAGGATAATCAATGCTTACATTTGATACATTGCTGAAATAACCTGCCATGTTTATGCTATCTTCTGCTAGTGCTCATCTTGCTGTGATCCTTTTTACCCTGAGAAGAAAGGGAAAACCTTTTCTAGAAAATCATATTAGTGAATAAAAAATTTTCTACAACCATGTGTAAAAGGAAGTACCTAGGTACAATTTAAAGAAGAGATGTAAAGCAAAACCTCACCAGGACAAATGTATATGGAGACACTTGTAAAATATTCTTTCTTCCTTAGGTTATTAGTTCAGATGCTCATGTCAGCTCCTGCAGCATTGCTTCAACCCTGGCCACATAAATATGGGAGGGAAGGACTCCTGCTTCTGGAGGGTGTCCTGCACTCATCCCACTCACTCTGGGCTCACCCCAGAGGGGCTGCAACACAAGGAGTGAAAGTTGACAGGTGTACAAGCAGATCCAACGTCTGTCAAAGCCCAGCCACTTTGCCTTGTGAGACATGTTTTAGGCTTGTGCTTTGGGAACTTGATGAAATTCAATGGAGATATAGGAGTAGCAGGAAATAATCTGTGCAAAAGGGAAGAACAGCTTTGGTTTGCTTCCTGCTGGAGAAGAGAGAGGGATGATAGCACACCAACCCCAGGATAACTAAGAGCAAAACTTGTCTCATTGGGTATCTCTGAGCATGGACAGTCACCCACACTGCAGTGAATATAGCTTCCATATTATTTGTATTGATCAAGAAGATATTTGTGGTAATTTTGCTATTATGCTGCTTCTAATCTTTCTGCTGGGTTTTAAACATTACCTTCAGATGTCTTTTTTCATACTTTATTTTTCTATACATTAGCTATTTCATCAGTATTTCATCCTGTTTTACTGTCATGAAAAATATCCAGTTTAACAGCTCGTCTTTCATTTCATAACGAACAGCACAATTAAGACTTAATTAGATGCATATGAGTAAGGAAATGGCAATGCCACACAGGACCTTAAATGTGGTATCATTCAGTTGTTGAAGTGCAGAATCCTGGAAAAAAAAATGCAAACAAAAAAAATCCCATCAACTTAGTTCTAGCTGTATCTTTACAGGCTGGCATGATTGCCACTGACAATTATTGTTTTTCCAGTCATTATTCTAAAAATTCAATGTACCTATTTTTTTTCCTTTCCACAGTGAAAACTCTGACAGGTGCATGGATATGACATTTCTCTGTGCGTTGGATTCATAGAGAGGATTATATGCAAGCATTTAAGGTCTAAGCAAAGATCATACGGCACTACATATAATTTCTGAAGGTATTATGGTGTTATATGCCTACAGAAGGAAAAAAAAAAACTTTCATACAAAGAGATGGGGTAGTTTTCTCTCTTCAGAAGTGTGCTGGTGCTAAATAGGGAAGAGGGGTAGCTGATGGATGGCCTGTCTTGGTGTTTTCTCTATATTGGTTTGGAAATGGGAAAACTGCTGCTGGCTTTCTGGCTTACAATCACAGGGTCACTTCAGTGCCTTCTGATACCCCAGCTCCAGGGACAGGACAGTGTCCAGGACTCCTCCACCCAGCTTGTTCCAGCTGAAGGTGGCTTGACTATCCACCAGAGGCTACAACAAGAGACTTCAGGAGGAAGTGGATATGGAAAATGGGTCCTGGGCAGGTCTCTGTGGGCAGTGATAGTCAGGAAAATAATTGTGAATCTTTTGAGGATGTCAAATGCAGGTCCAGCCTTCCTCAAGTGAACAGCTAGCAAAAAAAAAGGGGTTAACTGTACTATGTAGCATCTAACCCTAAACCTTACTATGACATGGAGAGGATTGGTGATTCTCCAAAATGAGAATGTGGTGATTTGGCTTAGGTGAGCTAAGAGCCTGTTTCACAATTTTCCATAGAGTTGCCAAAGACAAACACATTGCAGTTGAGTTGGACAGCCTGGCACCACAGACCTAGCCACAGCTCTTTGGGAAACTGTGATGCTATGAGTGTTTCATTTGGCAATTCAGAGAATAAACCAATTTGCAGGACATTCCTAAAAAAGCATTCTGTATGAGGCACTGATATTTCTGTAAGTATAACATTGAAGAAGTTATAGTTGGTGAAAGCAGCTTCTTGTCCTTGCCCAGAGAATGAGTTTCCTGAGTGTGTCTTCACTTTACCAGAGTCTGATCTTCCCTGACTTTCAAGTAGCTGATGCAACATTATTGCTCCTAAGAGATTCAGGAAGGATTTGGCATCTGACTTGCAAAGACATTGATAGATTCTGGGAGTTTTAGAATTAAGGACTGAAATGATTGTGAATTAACTGCTTTTTGTTTTCTTGACTTTTGAGCCCTTTTGCTCATTCTTCGTGGTTTAGTACAGATGTGACTCTATCTTCTCACCCCGAGTGAGAAGGTTTTCATATTCTATTTTATTCATATTTTATTCACACATAAAAAAGTAATGCTCCAAATGGACAGTGCTAGCAAGCACAGTGGCTCAGACTGGTCAGAAATAGTGCAGCTAGACAAGTCTTTGTCAATCTCTTTTAAACAAAGCTCACACAATCTTTTGAAAATAAGAATTGGCTCAGACCAAATCTACTGTATTGCCAGGGTGGTTTTGACTCACCACTAACCAAAAAGTGCCTCAACATTCTGACACTTTAGGTAACATATTTATTTCCTCACAAGTTCATTGTCAAGGGTGTGATGAAGCTGTGTGCATGCCCTTTATTAATTACATACGAGCTACTCTTTCCTGAACCACTTTCTGATTCTCTGTGGAATCTGGAAAACAGTCATTTAATCAGGTGACCCACAGTTAGGCCTTGACATCATCCACAACCAGCACAAGAAGGAGCCAACAATGGCCCAGTGAATTAGGAGGAATGTGCAGGACTGTGGTGGATAGCAGGATGAAAAGCTTTCCATAGGCAGGGAATAGTTATAATACACCGATCCTGTTTTCATGTTGAGTTTTGTAATCTTTGCAATGACATTATTCAAGATGAAAAAAAATTCCATTTCCACAATGTCAGAAACACCTCTCTGTGGACAACCCTCACACCTCCCTGCTCTTACCAGCCCCTATTTCAGATGATGGGCAGTCTGTCTCCTGTGCAGAAATTTTGGCCCAGAAGGCAGAGCCCTTTTTCCCCTTCCTTCCTGCCCTCTGAGCTGCTGCCTGCCCCAGTCTCCCTTACAGAGGCCATTGCACTCCCCAAGCACCCAGTCTTCCAGTCACCCCTGACTCCCTTCACTCTTAGTCATCACTTAATTTTCTGGCACTGCCTTGACACTTATGATCTGCTCCTCTTTTTCGAGCCCTCTGATGTAAAGGCTTTATACAACCCATCATTCTTCAAAGATAACAAGAAAACTTGAAAATAGAGTTTGTTTCTCAGCTCACAGTGGCATAACTCAGGAGGAAGAGCACTGAAGGAACCAGGAAGACTGACAATCAGAGGGGAAAAACAGGTTCACAGCTTCAAACTGTTCATTTTCCCTGGCTCACACTGCCATCTCCTCAGATCCAGCAAGATGGCATAGGAAATCAATACTCATTTTCTGTGTTCAATTTCTGCACTTTAAAGGCAAGATTTATTCCTTCTGCAGAATAATGTTCTTGCCTTTAGTTAGGGCAAGTATTGAAACACTTGGATATATTTTCAAGAATAATTGGGTATACCCACACAAGATTTCTGATATTCTTGAATATTTCTGAGATTTGCTGGCCAAGGCCAAATCCTGCTTGTGAGTACAACCCCTTTGATGAGGTTGAGCAGAAAGGTAATGGCACCAAGTTTATGACAAAATTAACTGAAGGAGCTTGACAGCCGACTTCTCAGTCTAAATGCCTGTTTCTGCTCGGTAACCAAATTTATCTATTATCAGAAAAGGGGACCATACCTTCTTCAAGCCTAGCTCTGAACCACAGCTGGAAGAGTTAGTGACTTTCTATTTTTTGTAGTGTCTTGTTTATTTTGGATAAAAACGAGTGCTTAGTGACCAGACATCTTCCTTATTGGTCTGCAGCAACTGATTACATCTCAGAGATCTCATCTGAAACTCTTGAGCTTTATTTTCTTTATTCTCCCCCCTCCCATTTTTCTTTTTAAATTTTTTTCTTTCTTCCTTTTCCCTTTCTGTTTTCCCTCTCCACTATCCCCGAGTCCAGTTTTCACACGCAGGAAGAACACATTATTTCACAGGAGAATATTAAAGTCTCTTAAGACGTGGGAAAGCGCATCCCCCTTGACCCGTGAGATGAAGGCGCAGCTCTGCCCCGCCAGCCGGTCCCTCCCGGTGCCCGCAGACCCACGCGAGGGACAACCCCGGTGACGACGCCGAGAGGCTGCCTTGGGGCGTGTTTGCATCACTGCCGCGGGGTGCAGCTGCTGTCGGGGCGGTGTGGGACAGGCCGAGGTCCCTTTGCAGCCCCCTCGGTGGGGCGATGCGCGGGAGTGCTGCTGCCCTCTCCCGGGGGGATGCGGGCAGCCCGGCCGGGCCGCCCTCGCTCAGCCCCGCTCCGCAGGGATATCCCGCTCTGCGGGGGCACTCCGCTCTATGGTAACACGCCGCTCCGCAAGGACACCGCGCTCTGCAAGGGACACCTCTCTCTGCGGGAACACCCCGCTCTGGAGGGACATCCTGCTCGGCGGGTACACTCCGCTCTACAGGACACCCCATTCCGCAGGGACACACCGCTCTGCAGGGACATCCCGCTCCCAGCTCTGACAAACGGGGCTCTCCGGACGCCCGCTGGCCCGAGGGTGGCTTAGGGGTGGCAAGCGGCCCCTGTTTCCGTCTCTGCGCTGCGGGTGCCGGCTTGGTGCAGGCAGCTCTGCCGCCCCAGGGTGTCTCGGTGTTTTGGCTGCATCTCTGCTAGGAAGTCACAGGAGGGTGACAATCTTCTGGTGCCGGGACCACCTGGGCACACGCGTCCTGCTAAGCAGCCTCAGACTTCCACTTGCTAGATGCGATCCCTAAACCAACAGACGCTGTGCGGGAGAGAGTATTGCCTGGCCTTGGACAAAACCTCGGTGGGACTTGCCTGGAGTCTGGGCAGTAAGGCTCAGGGAAGGTCCGGCACCCAAACCAGGGCCCTCGCCCTGGTCGTTTGCAAGCACAGGCAGCGTGGTACATTTTTGACCACCGCATTTGTCTATGTCATACTCATGACGCGGTTTTCATTCGTTTCATTCATTGCTTTGAAAGGCATTTCTTCAGAGCTGAGGCATTCAGGTCGCTCCGAAAAGCCAGATGCTCTCTGCTGCTGGGTGCTCCTTTGCCTTGTGATGTCATCTTTATCACCACCTTTACCTCCGTGTTTTCACAAATCTGTCTTGGATATTTCCAAGCCATTGCGTTTACTGCATGACTGGCACAAGCCAGCAGCAGGTGGGCCGGGTGACACGGGCTGGTGGAGCTGGGTACAAACGGTTGCGCTGGGAGCCACTTCAAACAGTCCTGAGCACCCAGCAGCTGCCAAAACTGTCACGGCACTGTCGGCCAGCACTGTGTCCCATCACTGCTGCCATGTGTACAGCATTGAATCGGCTGCAAAAAATGGATGGGACTACTCCTTCTTGGCACTGTTATTCCCAAAGGCACCACGCTATGGAATCGCAGGGCTCTCCTTTAGCTATCTGATGTGTGTCTTACCAGAGGGCTACAAACCCCAGACTCGGTGAGAAGCCCACGGAAGTGGCTGAAAAAAGCTTGAGTCAGAAGGAACGGGCACGGGGTCAAGGTCCTGCTAGACAGAATTATCAGCTATCTTGGCACTTCAACCCCCGGCAGGGGCTACCCGCTGCTCTACTCACTGCGCTACTCACTCCTTCCGCTCTGACAAGAGTTTTCCTTTGGTGGCTGTGGTTTTATTCAAAGTCGGCCACGGGGAAGTTTGTAGCCAGGTGCCAACAAAGGTGTCCAGCTTCAGACAAAACGTGGGAAATACTTTGCAGAAAGTTGCAGTTTATTTCTCCATCACCATTTCTTTCTTTCTTTTGTTTGGGCGGTTTTTATCCTTAAATTGTTGCTATAATTCAGCATATTTTAAAGTCGCTTCCCACACGACAGATACTCTTGAAACCCTACTGGGATGAAGAGAGTATGACCTGGATGGAACGCACGGCACAGAAACCGTGCTCCCCGCGGAGCAGGATGCGTCCGAGGCAGGTACATCCCGCGGGCACGGGCTCAGCTCGTACGCACTCCCGGCCCTGGGGACAACCCCAGCGCTGTGTCCCGGGATCGGCCCCCAGGATCAGCTCCCGGGATGGCCCCCGGGATGGATCCCCGGGATGGATCCTCGGCATGGACCCCAGGGATGACCCCCGGGATTAGCCCCCGGGATGGTCCCCTGGGATAGTCCCCGGGATGAGTCCCCGGGATGAGGTCTCGGAATAGGCCCCCGGGTTGGAACCTCAGGAGCGCTGCTGCTGGCGCTGGCGCTCGCTCTCCTCGGCCTCGCCGCCGCCGCGGGGCCGCGCCAGACCCCGGCGCTGGAGCTGGTGCAGGAGCTGGCGGAGGAGCTGTGGAGTGCGGGGCTGCCCGGCGACCTGCCCGAGTTGGAGCCCGAGTGCCGCAGCCTCCTGGCCGCCTTCGCGGAGGGCAGCGCGGCGCTGACGGGCTGCCTGGGCCGGCGCGCCCGCCCGGTGCGGCTGTGCCAGGGCTGCCACGGCCACTACCGCCGCCTGCTCGCACAGTACGGCAGCATCGCCAGCGCCGTCGGGGTGCGTCCGTGGGGCCGGGGGGTGCGTGTCTGCCGGGGCGGGCTGAGGGCCCGGTCCCTTTTCTTGAGGCTTCTAGGCCTGTGAGTTGTGTGTGGAGCACGGCAGGTGGCGGTGGGATCCTCGGGAAGGAGGCTGAAAGCCTCGCTGGGGTGCGCAGGGCCGTTTGGCAGAGTCTGGGAGTGTGTGGGAAGTGCTGTTGCCAGAGTCGGCCACCTCCCTTTCTGCTCTGGTGTGGCACGGTCTATGCCGCCAGCTCCTGGCGTGGCTGGGGGCAGGAAGCTCCACCCGCAGAGAAAGCTGTGCGAGTGGAAAGTCTTGAGTTGTTCTTGCTGATGTAGCAATGGCTAAAGCAGTGCTCTGGCTCACAGGTTGTATGGGCACTAATGGGGAACGCTACTAGAGCTTCCCAGAAGACTGATGGTCGGTGAAGCTGTGGCGAGTGAGGCACATCCTTTTGTGAGGAACCGTGTCAGTGTTCTCGGGATGGGAGTGTGTGTAGAATGCCTGAGCACTGGCTGGGGTCAGTGCACCCGACTGGTGGGAGAACTTTGGCTGAAGCTGGGTCTTCTGTTTACATCCTCCAGACTTCGATCGTGCTTTGTTTTGTTTTGTTTGTTTTGGTTTTTCTTCCCCTCCTTTTCTTAGTGTTGGACGTGGTTCATGGCTTGTTTTGTGTGTTCTCATCGAGTTGATCCATTTGTAAAAGTTAGTTCCTGGGATGATACGAGGATGATATTAGTGAATCAGACCAAAGGACCTTTGTTGTGTGATGATGGCTAAAAGTGGGTGCCCTGGTAACAGAACAGACAGAGAGCAAGTGTATAGGAGTATGTACCCTGGACTGTGCTTTCAGTCTTGGGATTTCTGAATTCCAAGATTTTTAATTGCCATTGGTGAGAAAAACCTGTTGCTCTTCAGTCCAGATGATAAATAGTGGCCTGCAAATCATTTCACTGCACAGTTTCCTGTCGTTCGAGAAGTATCAGTGTTGCTTTTCGGCAGTGTTTTGGGTTGTTTTCCTATTTCCCCTCACCACTCCAGTGTTTGTACTGGAAGAGTGCATGCATGTTCCCTTGGTAATTGTCCTCTCCAGAGCAAATATGTAGCCAGTGGTCTCTTGTTTTGTTTTCCAAACTTGTGGTTTGTTCTATTTTTTTCTTTTATAGAAGCTGTTTCACACCAGTGACTAGGTAGTGTGAAAGTGAGAAATTGAATCTGTAATTCTCTTGGTTACTTTCACTTTTATATTTTGGCTAGGATTAAGTAGCCAAATGTTTTCCAGTACTTAGAATATGTATGAACTCATTGTAGCTGCTATGCTTGAGTACTAGCAGCCTGGGAGGACTTGTCCACTATGTGGTCTGGAAGACACATCTGTTTGCTTTCCTCCTGAGTGTGGATTAACTAACCAGGTGAATAAAGGAGGTGGCCTCTTGCAACCTCAGTCCCTGATTGCAGTGAATCAGGTATCTGATGTTTCTGCCTTAACAGTAGTTTGGAATGCAATGTGACAGGAGCAGCCAGTTTAAGTTTTGGACATCTCTGAAATATAAAATCCTCCTCACCAGCATAATTAAAGAATCAATCAGGCAAGCTTTATTTAAGGAATGATTTACGTCTATGTGATTCAGTTTTGATAAAGTGCTTTTTTTCCTACTCATGAGCCCAGGTGGTGAGGAAGCTTCACAGCCTTTGTGAAGCAACCAGAGTTTCCTGCATAAACAAAATGCTTGCATATCTGTAATTTAGTAGAAATGATAATGAGCGAACGTGGGAGTTACCAGATGTGGCAATATTTGACTTCTGCAGTTGAGCCTCCAGGGGAAAGTTCTTATTTAACCTCCCCTTCCCATTTCAACAAAGAGAGGCAGAAACTGGATCTCTTGTAAAGCACAGTAAGGAACAAGTTTCTCATTAAAGAGATTTTTTTTTCTGTGTCCCACGTCACTTATCAAAGAGGCTTTTGGCAGCTTTGGCAATTTTGAGAAGTGCTTAAGTCAATTTAGCAGCCAGACGCCAGGAGCTAGAGTATGGGAGTCAGCTGACTGTAGGCCATGGTTCTGTATCTGAATTCTGATCAGAATACTTCTTGTTTATTCTACAAGTGCTTTTGCAGTCACTGTGGTTTTTTATGAGCTTGGTCCAGAGAATAAGTTGCTGTAAGAGTTGTGGTAGAGTCTGCTTTGAGGATGGGGTTGCATTGAATGGCTCACTAAGACAGATGAGCTTGGTACCTGTGTCTGGGGAGGGTAAGAGCTTGGCCTGGTCATGTGCTTGGGCAAGTGAGTGCGGGCACTGCCCCACAGAGGACTCTGTTCCTAGCATTGCTGCACTGGGGAAGGTTTGCTGCTGGTAGGCTGTGTTGGTGCAGCAGTTTTGGAAGCTGTTTCTGTTTGGGTTTGGTTTGTTTGAGGCTAGTCTGCTGGTTCAGCTCCTTCAACTATTCCTTTTGACTAGTGAGAACAACTCTGTCCCCTTCTCTGACTGCACATGCCTTGAGCTGGCTCCCGGGGCCGTGGTGCAGGAATGGATGAATGTGAGCCACCTGGCAGAGAAGGTCCTATCTGTGTGCTTGTTTTTTCTTTTTTTGCTTGCCATGTATTTTTGACAGCCCTAGTAGACCTGCAGAGACTGTGTGCAGTAAGCTGTGTTGCTCACAGTATGAGTTGGAGAATTAGAAGATTTTTGTTCCATTACTTCTGCTCTGCCTTTTGCAGAAATATCCATGTGATGTGTTGTAATTGTTTTAGATGTGCTTGTGTAAAATATATTTCAGAAATTCTCCTTTGTATTTTTAACATTCATTTGCTTCCTTTCTTGTTTCGTTTTATTTCTAGAATTCCTCTGAGAGCCACAATTGTGCCAAAAGCATCTTGACCTCAGACAGGCTGCAGATAGTTGTGACCCTTTCGGAGTTCTTCAATGAAACCTGGGAGGCAGCCAACTGCGCAAGTATGTGACTCATTCTGTAGCTCTCATGCTACTGTGATGATGTCCCCTAAAATTTGCACAGATCAGAATTGTGTGTGTTTGTTTGAATACAGCCAGTAGATTACACACAAATCCTGAGCTACAGCCACTCCAAGAGTGTTTTCTTTTGTAAGGGCCAAAATCTGAGGGCAGTACTGTCTCAGAAAACTACAGATGGTGTTTACTACTTTCAGGAGAATTTTTTAGGATGTTGGCTTGCTCTCACGGTGCTTTTGCTGAGCTCCTAAATTCCTCAAATACTGTTGTTTTTAAAGGTCTGGCTGATTATAGAGTGCCTGAGGTAGGGTAGGATGGACAGAAGCAGTAACATGGGGTTGAACTCATGACTGGAAGGAAAGCCCCAGAGCTTCCCTCAAAGCTGGTAAAAAGCTCAGCTCTTTCCTTAAAGAATAATAATTACACTGTGATTTCTACTATTGTGTTCATGGGCTAGCTGTTTCCTAGGTGCTCTCCATTTCATCTCTGCTGCTTGTGCTTCTGCTTCCACAAAATGGCTGTTACTGTTGCTGGGCAAAGCCAGATTTGTGGGCTGGGAAATAAAAGTAACGTCTTGTTTTATCTTGAAGTCCAAAGATAATTCAGTCCCCCTCTTCAGAAAGCTCTTGATGATAGTCTTCATCTTTCACTTAATCAAGGCCAATTAATTCTGAAATGTGTTCTCGATGAAGCATTAGGTCAGCAGGTCTGAGATATCAGTGGCAGGCAGATAAGGAAACTGCAGTGTTGACTAGACCTGTCCTTTATAGTTGAGAGCTCTTTTTGCGGGAGTGGAGTGTCTGGGGCTTGCTGGCTGTGAACATGTTAGAAATTAAAATATCCCGATGTTTTTCTTTCTTTTCAACAGATTGTTTAAAGAATAGCAGTGAGGGATTATCAAATTCTACTGAAGAATTCCTGGATTTATTCAATAAATCTCTGACATGTTTTGAACATAACCTTCAGGTATTTATGCTGTGTATTTAGGGGAAGCACTAAATCCTCTAACTGCTACCATAATTTTATTTATGCTGAATAAACTGCAGATGCAGACTAGGCAAATAAACTGCTGCTGAGTTTGTGAATTGTAGGCAGATAAATCCATGATCGGTAAAATGCAGTTGTTTACAGGCTGAGTGCCTGAAATTAATTCTAATTGATACTCACCTTGACTTCATTTTGTCTGTAATTGCAATGCTACTTCACATCAAAATTTCTGAATTCACAATAGTTGATAATTACATAGTGAAAACCAACATGTCTGCATGCTCTTGCTTTGTAGAATTGTTGTCTTTTTTACATAGAAATTCAGTATTTCAATATTCTTTTGATAGTATGGACTATCTCAGAAGGACCAGCCACCTTTAATTCTTGTAGCATTTCTTTTGACTGTTAAAATTACTTGTAGTTAAAGGTTGGCCATATTGCAAAGACATATAACTTCCTTAGTTAAAGAAGCAGATACACATTTATTTATTAATGCTTTCTAGGAAATGTGCCTTTATAGGCCTTGGTCAGGAGCAGTGTGGACTGGCCTATTGAGAACTTCAAGTGATTCAACTAGAACTTAATGCAGTGGTCAGTGGGTAGCTGGTACAGCCATTACTGGGTTGAAATATTTCCAGAGATTGTCGTTTTCTTTTCAAGTGTCCTGTATTGCATTCATGGAGTGCTGAAGGCCACAGATAGAAAGAATTGCTTGGTATGGCACAGTCTGTCCCTGTCAATGTAGCTCAACAGTAACAAATCAAACCAGTTTTTTTGTTTTTTTTAATGCCTTAAACTGTCATTCATTCAGAGTTTTGTAACCCTAGGGGCAAGCCATTGATCTGTCACCAAATAACTACACGGAAGTGTGTAAAAACTGCAATGCAACTTATACAAAATTGAATGACCTGTATAACCACCTGCAGAAGATGAACAGGCAAGGTGGTGAATCTGCACATTCCGCACACTTGTGTATCGATGTGGAAGATGCAGTAAGTTTTTGTTAATGCACTTTATTAATCTGAGCTGTTTATGCTTTCCTTACTTGGATTGCTTTTTCCTTTGGGCGGGGGCAGTGGGGGCAGTAGGGGCAGCAGCGTCTTTGGCAGGCTGGTGTCCCGTGGTGGAAGGGGTTTCGTGGGGCTGTCCTGTGAGGTCCTGTCCTCAGGCAGTGCTGCAGGAGCATGACTGAAGCTCCTGAGCGCATTCCAGTTTGAGTAGTTGCATTTTCATTTCTTGTTACTGTGAAGGAGATGGATTAAAAAAAAAATCTCTTAATCTTCTGGCTTTTAATGTGAGGCTTTACTGCTATTGTTCTAGCTGGTGTATTAATTGATTCCCTACTACAGCAGCTATTTCTAGAGATCCTCAGCATTGATGACATATGTTTGGAAAAGCTTTGGTATATTATGGGGTTTAAATGGTTGGGCTGAAGGAGTGCTTCTCAAAAGTATGGGATTAGCCCTGTCCCCACAGACTATCAGTGAGCTCTCTGAGAAACAGGCATGCAGCAGTGTCTACATATATCCGAGTATAATTATGTTTTTGAAGCTTATAAAACTTTTGGTGTGAAATCTTGGCTCCATCTAAATAGTGTGTTTCAACATTTCCAGGCATTTGCTTACTTTTGGAGGGAGATCTGTTCAAGTGCAATTTTCTGAGGTGATACTTGAACACTTGTATGTCTTGAGCCCTGAGTGTTTGCCATGCCATGCTGCACAGAAAAAATGCATGTGCTTGCTTTCATGGTTTGCTTCTGTTTTCCTTTTAGATGAACATCACTCGGAAGCTTTGGAGCAGGACTTTCAACTGTTCTCTGCCTTGCAGTGATACAGTCCCAGTGATTGCAGTTTCATCCTTTATTCTCTTCCTACCTATTGTTTTTTATCTTAGTAGCTTCCTTCACTCAAAGCAGAAGAAACGGATACTCATTTTGCGTAAGTGGTGGTATTGGCATTTCATTGTTGGAGTTGGGAGGTGCCAGGGACTTTCTTGGCTCTTGTGGGAGAGGAGGCCCAGCCAGATCTGCCTGCAGCTGTGCTGACGGCGCTAATAGCAACTATTAGTCTGCTGCTGTCCCCTGAAGAAGGGTAGTAAAGAGCTTCAGCCATATCTTTTAATTAAAGTTTCTGGACGTGAACAGAAAGCTGTTTGCAAGTCTGTGTCGGATAAATAGAGGGAGTGGAGAGACTAGTTTTGTGGAATTCTTTGTGTTTAATTTTCATATAATTTTTCCCTTTCTAGCCAAGCGCATCCAGTCAAATGCCAATCTTGTGAACATCCAAGAAAAATACAGCTGAGCTGCAAAACAAAACCTGAGAACTGCTGCTGGTATACAGTGGGTACAATTGTGTTGGAATGAGGCCGGCACAAAAGAGGAGTTAATTATGGTTTAGTGTAATGATACAGAGCAACACAAGTTAAACAAAATGCTGTCTGACTTCTAAGCGAGGATATTAACAAACATGACAAGGCAGAGCTGTGTGACACTGTATGGACTCTGGTTTTGAAAAATCTGTGGTGGTTTTTTTTCAGTCTCGGCTGAAGCTGGTGTTTTTCTGTTCCTAAGCTTTTGTACTTCACCATCAGTAGAATACCTACACTTTCCTTGCATGGTATTTTCCTATGTTTGTTTCACAAAAACCTGAAATTTTGAATATTTTTGAAGTGATTTTGATAGACAGACAAAATTTCAAATAATGTTTGATGTTTCTGCTTAAAACATTATTTTTAATTCCACATAATATTCAGACTTGGGATGGAAGGAACCCTTTAAAAAAGTTCCCATCTTTCCTATACCACTGAAAAGTCATGCTGCTGGCATCTGTTAAAAAAGAGGCATGAAATTTGCAGAGAAAGTGGTAATATATAGTGTCTAAAATGGCAACAAAAGCAGCACAACTGCCAATGCTGGACTTGAATAGTAATTATCAATGGCTACAGTATTCTGTTTTCTCTGACACTGGTGGCATATTTAGTCTTTTGCACCCTTTAACCACTAAAATAATTGCTTATGTTTTCAGAAGCTAATTTTACATACCTGCCTGGGTGACAAGGTTTCACTCTCTGTTTATTATGCCATTTCCTTTCATTTTTAATTGTAACGTTTTGGTGGTTTTTTATGTTTTTGTAGAAGAGAAGTGAGGTAAAGTCAAATCACTGGAGATGCTGAATTTCCTGGTCTAGAGCTTGCTGTGGCTTAATACAGAGGTGTTTACAGGAAATTTGTAGGGTAAAAGCTGTGTTTACTACATAATGTGTTTTAGCAGTAAGTGAACCAGTGGGTTCTCTTAAAAACCATTCTGAAGAACATATGAATATACTGTGTTGGGAATCGGTGACTTTCAAGAAATAGTTTAAAAATATTATAGCTGTGAAATAGATGGATGTAAACAATTCAAACTTGCAGAACTCCAAAGCTGATGGAGAAATTAGTGCAATAACTGTTGGGGATGGGTGGTGCTGCTGTCAGGCTGTGGGCACAATTTAATGGCTGCAGCAATAGTGGCAGTTCAGCTTGTTCATTGCAGTTCCGATTTGGGAGAGTGGTGGGGTTTAAATTATTTATAGCTGTACCTGAGGTTAATGAATTCGAGTCTTTGCTCCAATTTTTAAATATATTTTCTAACCTTGAGATAAAAAATAATGGTCATTACAGCTAAAAAAAATTAAATTTCTCTTGGAATCTCTGTCTGATGTCTGTCAATATGCCCCATGAAACAGTTGTATTTGATTTGCTTTGGAGCCTATAATGTTGAATTTTTCCTTTGCACTAAGGCTCAAATAAATATATAACAGTGTAACAAAACCAGTCCTAAAGCTCTTCAAATCATTGGTTTTATTAATTATTTTAGTTTTATTAATTATTTTATTTTTCTTCTGTTAGGACATGCTGTTGATTTTGAAGTCAAGTTTAACAAGTTTATTAAACAGTATGTTTAATAATAAAATACTGTGTTAGCAATTGGTCCCACCTACATGATTGCCTTTTTGTGTTTTGTCAGAAAGAAGTATCTATCTTCCTCTGTTTAACATGTGAATTACTAGATCAGCAGTCAGTTTGTTTTAGGTAGTTTACAACAATGATGCAAAACTCTGTTTCTCTTGCTTATTACATAACAGTACCTTCATTCGGCTGGGAGAGGCATGCTGCGTTTTAAGAGAAAAATATTTTCTATATCTATTATTCTTAAACTTCAACTTTCTGGTACTTATTCAGCTGCCTACTCTAATAGCATTACATTGATTTGGGACATCATATGATTGAGAGCTGTTCAAAGGAATCTTTCATTCGTGCAGATAAAGCCAGTTTGTATGTGCAGCATTTCAGAATGACAGCTTTTATACTGTAAGCGGTGGCTTTTTGAGCACATTCATGTTAAGTAGGTCTGAAAGTCATTACTTTTGGATATGGTGGTTAAGCACTTTAAAAAAAAAAAATCAGCTTTTCTTATTTTCCTGGCTCCTAAGCCAAGCGGAAATACTCATGTGACTTTTGTTGTTTTTTATTTTAAAGCAGCAGCAAAGTTTACACTTGAGATTTTTAATGTTAAATCTACTGTTTTATCCTTTCCTTTTCTCCCCCCCCCAACTTTCTACTGTAAACTTTCTTTACACAGTGTTACATTTTTGGTAGGATATTTCATATATAAATTGATTGAATTCTTTTTATACTCTATTTGCTAGAGAAATGTGGAAGCAAACAGACTGTTAAAAGAGAAATAGAATTATTTTTTGCTGCTAGTCTTTAATCTTTACTTTTTGCCTTTTTGGTATTATATGTATTAAAAAGCATAAGCTTTGAAATATTGGTTGTTTGTATCATTTTTTGTGTGTGGAAATAAAGATTTCTTACTGTTGGGGGTAGCACTTTGATTAATATTTATATTTACTAGGAAACCCTTAAACGTGCAAAGTCAGCTCTAATAAAGATTGTAAATAACCAGTGAACAGCGGGGTTACTTAATTGATTAATCTGTAGTTTTTTTTATACTTATTCTGTTCTGGGTTTGTGTTCATAAGCACCTGCCTATTATTCTTCATTATGCTGTTTGCAGGACAACAGCATCAGGAAGGTGTTTTCAAAACAGTGCTGGGCTGAATTTCAGATCAGCAACTGCTGAGAGGGTGGAGTTTCAGCTCTGTCCAAGCCTCCTGAAGTCTATGAAAAAGCTCATGTTAGCTGCAACTGAGTTTCATGGATGGGTGTGCAGAAGTAAGGCTGGTGGGGGAATAACTTGCTGTCTTTGTAGGGAGTCTGTTGGTTGCCTGCACTGGCCCCTTAGAGCATCAGCAGGCACGGTGGATTGCTGCTGGCTGCAAGGTTTAAAAAGCAGCGGCGCACTGCCTCACCATGGAGAGAGTCGGGTGTCTCGCCTGATGGCAGGAGCGTGGTGCGAGTTGCAAGGCAAATTTAAATCTGTGTCCCTTGCAAGGGACGTCCAGGAAGGTGGGGAGGAATTGCAATGTCAGTGTGATTCTGGCTGCCTGTATGCTTGGGAGAGAAACTTCAAGGAGAAATCTGCACAGGAGAAGGGCGGGTGGGAAGAGTAGAGGATTTAGTTTTTGAGTGGGACAGAGGTTCAAAATAGGGGTCTGTAAGTACATGCAGGGGAGGCTGCTGAAGTGCACAGGCGGTTGAAAGATGCTGAGAAAAGAGGATATGAATGGGACCTTGATGGCAGCTGAGCTGAAAGGGGGCTGCTGTGGCTTCTGGATGTAGTGCAGCTGGGCTTGAGCCCTGCACTGGTCTGTGGTGGGGTGCCTGCACAGGTCAGAACTGGCAGTGAGTAGTAGGATGACAACAGGGACTTGCTTCTGGGTGAAAAAACTGCTTTCTTCTGGGAGGGTACCTGGATTGTGTGATGGTGTTGAAATAATCCTAGTTCAAAGGTTCTTTAAAGCTCCTGTTCTATTTTGAGCTGAGTGAGGACTCCTGTTTAGCAGTAAACAAGGGATTTCTTTAAAAAAACCCAAACATACGTATTTTTTGTGTAATGGCTGCTTTTTGCATCTTCATTAAATAACTGCTACAATCACAAAATGGCTTTAGTTTCCTAATGTTTTGCTTCTGGTGCTTTCTGTCCAGTTAATCAAGTACCATCAAATCTTGTGTTTCTGCTAATTTCTACCTTAGTTTTCATGCCCTGAATATAGAGTTCCCCTGGAATGAGGAGCTGTGTGATTAGCAAAATCACTGTGCTCCTAATCAGAATGTATGGGTAACTTATCAATTTTTGTTTGTATTTCATCGTGAATTTTCCCTCTGGGATGTGAGCATTTTTAGCCTGACCTTCATTAAGTTTGCACAGGATGCACATTCTATATTTTTGCCAGAGTGAAAAGTTACATTGGAAGAGTGAAGTCAGTAAATTCTGCAACTTCTCTGGAGTGTTGCTTCTCCCAGCATTGTGATGGGTGCCTGTTGCTACTTGCTGGAGGCAGCCAGGAGTGATTTATGTGTGACAATAGTCTTGTGTTGTGCTAAGAGTTGAAGTGCAGTTGCTATCTTGGAGATCCTAACTTAATCTAAGACAAAAATAACATGGAAAGAAAGAAAACAGGTGATGTGATCAGTAACCACAATGAGTTATGTGATATCTATATCAAGCACCTGCAATTGGAAGAGGTTAGCAGCATCTTTGCTGACCTTTCAGAGTGTTCCTGACATGGCCTGTACCCAGGACTGGGTGTGGGCTTAGGGGGCTGTCAGACCAGCATCTTCTGTGATGGCGGCAGCTTCAATGCTTTGCTCTGCTGGAAAGCTGGTGCTGCTCCAAACTGGTTTCCTCCAGCATCTGCTCTGAACTGTAGCAAGAACAGTGCCAGGGAGGTGGTGCTGTGAGGAAGGAATATGGGAATACTCTAGAGTATGGCTTTGAAAGGAGCCTGTTGCTTGAAATATGAGCTAGGTTTGGGTTTCTTCACTTCTGTGCATCCTGTTTGCAAAGGGGATTGAGCAGAATAGGGCTGAGTGAGCACAAAGACAGCAGGGACACCACTGCAATGTTTTGCCATGTCAGAGAGGCAAAGTTGTGTCAAATAAACACAAATTTTTTTTTCAATATCTTAATTAGTTGTGGCAGAAATAAGTTGAATAGTTAAGTGAGCTCTGATCTTCCTATGTTCTCATTTCAGGTGAAAATAATGGAATTTTTTTCCAAATAATTATTAAAAGAAAGATGCTCTCTAGTAGCTCAGTTGAATTTTTAACTTTCAATACTGAAAATTCACCTCTGGTGCCAGCGCAGTAAGTATCATGGATTGCTGCAATTAAACTAGTGCATTAAGTTATTCATAATACTCTTTCTGGGCAGTGTTCCCACCTGCTTAATCTGTGCTATACAAACGTTTATTAGAACTGACTGTTGAAAAACGCCAAGCTAAATCGGACACTAAAAAAAATTGAAAAATCAATATGATGCCCTAAACTGGTTTAATGTGTCTTTCCTCTTCAATAATCCTACATGTTACTGATTTATTTGCTGTAATGAGCATGCCATTCAACTGAAACAAGATTAGCTGCTTAAACCACCGCATTAAGCACAGAGCAACTTTAATGCTGCTTTATATTTCATTGTAATGCTCAGCACTTACAGTGGTATGACTTTCTCTCCTCTGCAACAACGAGTTTGTGTGAGAGTCACAGAAGGCTTCTCAAATGGTGTTTGGTTAAAGCATTTGTAATGGTTAGAGAATTGCAATGTGGCACCTCCTTCTTCCAAACCCAAGTGGAACCAGTGAGCAGGATTAATGTACAAAATTTATCCTTCCTTCAGGATTTTTCCAGGGTTAACCATGAAATAAATGGCTTATGTCAAACTGATCTAGGTTAAGACAGAGAGAACAGCCACTGGCAATTAGAATCTTCCTTTGGACTTCATTCAAAAAACCTTTTTTCAGGCATTTCAAAGAATAGTAATTTACTGTGCTGTGTCAAAAAACAGACTGCAAGGAGCAGGCATTTTGGCTTTGCAAGAAGAGTTCCAGAATAGATGTGGTAAAGACAGAAGGTTTTCAAAGGACTCTGTAGAAGGAGACAGGGAAGTAAGAGTACAAGTATTTACACCTGTCAGATATTGTGCAATGTATAATAGAAAGTCTGTTCTTTTGCATAATACTGGGCAGGTCGGAAAAGTTTAAGCTCTCCAGTTTCAAGGTAAAAATATCTGTTCTCTTCCTGCTATAGTGGCAAACTTCAGCTGGGTTTTTAGTGGCTTTTTATTACTATTCTTTCCTTCTGTCATGAAAATGCTGTTTTAGATAACTACCTTCCCTAGTTGTTGGTTAAGAAGCAAGTTGTATTTGCTGGGGCATCTGTATATTCTCCATGGTTCTCAAAATTGCAATGAATTTTCTGTTTGCAATAGGATGTTATGTTTCTTTTTCTTTGGAAGATTATGATGAGTTGCCAACATATTTCAGCAACTTTTTGGGGTCTTGGAGTCAAACTTAGAATATAAACCCAGAGAGTGTTTAAAGTATTGCAGATGTGTGCTGAGTTGAGAGCAATTACGTAAACATGTAGAACTTATAAAAAAATATAGTGCATTTGTACTGTGCTGGAGCAGGTTTTCAAATGCAGGTGGTGGTTCTCACTCTGGAAAGTGCATGTTATTTCTGGTGAATGCTGCTTTTGTCCAGGTGATCAGAACACAGAATCAAAAGTCATCTGGTAATGACAGAGCTGAGGGATGGAAGGAAGCTGTTTCTGGAGGAGCAAATGCATTCTGTAAGTCTGTTAGGGGAAGCAGCCTTACTTTGCATTGCTCCATTTAAACAAAGAAGCAAACAAACTTGAAGATGTTTTCAGAACATCTGCCTGAAGGGTGAGAGCTGGGATGCAAAACAAGGGCTTGTGAGTGTTGGCAAAGATATTTATTTGCCACTGATATGACACTTTTTACTTTTTCATGGAAGAGCAGAATCTGAAGGTGAATATGATGGAGTGCCCTGAGAGGAACATGCATGCTTCAAGGGGAAAGCACCATCCTCAGCAGCTGGTTTAAAATGGAGGAACTGTAAGAGTTGTGTTTCTGTGGAATACTTGTATGTTTTTTCTTAATTATCAGGAGCCCCCTTGGTGCTGTTGCTGTCCAAACTGCACAGATCTAAATGATGCTTGCATTTAGCCCCTGGGCTCTGGTTACTCTGTGTTACAGCAGGCTCAGTTCCTACTGGGTAATACGCTTATTTTTTCTGTTACACAGACAAGCAACTGCCTTATTGCAGCCACTCACATGAGCAACTTTAGGCCCACTCATAAGCTCCCACAGTCGTGTTTTATTTGAAGAGGAAGTAATTTGTGTGATCTTCTAATTCACAGTGATGGAAGCACTTGGACTGACCTGTTTGATGTCCAAGCAAGCATCAGAAGAAGGGATAGTGAGACGGAAGGAATGAGGGAGCAACAGTGAAACTGAGCAGGAGAAAGGAGGATTGAATAGTCCTGGGAAAGCCTCTGCCCTGCCTTGGCTTGTATAATGGGGACTTATACAACGCGTAACCCAACCTGACCCTGACCCTGCTAGCGCTCAGGGACTATATTTTTACTAAGATTAAGCTTTTCTTTTCTTTATTTTTCCTGGAACAATTTCATTGGCTTTTAGTTTGTCTCTTGGCTGGCATGCTTGCCTGTTATTATCTGTGATATTTACCTGCATCCTTCATGAGTTGTGTAGCAGAGGCTGCTTTGGCCCAGCAGCTGTGTGTGTGCCAGCTTTGTTGGGGAGCATGTGACTGTCTCGCAGATGGTTGGGTAGTGAGGAACCATTCCAAAAATCGAGCAGGTGAAGGGGCCCACCATGCCTAGTTTCTTTATAGGGTTTCTCTCTCACTTTCCTGAGGAGATTGTGTGCACAAGCTGATCCCCAGTGACTGGTAACAGGGATGGATTTCTGCCTCTTACTCATACAGATGCCCTCTTACTTCTGTTCAAGTGAAAGCAACTCTCTGTAGTAAGAGGTCAGAAATAAAACCATGCGTCCTGTGCTTTCTGAAGAATGCAGAGGGATTACAGCTCTGGGACAGGGACCAGGCTTCCCCCTCGGGCTTAGGGGTTTATCCCTAGATGGGATGGCTGCCCTGCAGCGCACACCTTGCTGTGCAGCAGTCAGCAGTCTTACAAACAGGTAGGCGACCTCAAGGAAACAGCAAAGCATACACAGATGTGCTCTGCCTGATCTCTCACCTTCTCAATGAGCAAAAAGGACATATCACAGGGGTTTGGATACATGGCCTCTCAGCACAAGGATGCCAGATGTGGCCTGTGTGCTCTGCGCTTGAACTAACTCTTCTGAATCAACCATAAGATCTTGAAGGCACTTAAACTGGGCAAACCCATGTTTTCTTCCCTGTACTGGTTTCTATTTCTGGCCATTTTGAGTCAAGATCTGCATTTTTTTCCCCTGAAAATTTATGCTCACACACCTGTGATAGCTCAGTAAAAGGAACAGCACCATCCTTTATGTGATTGGGGCAGAAATCAAGCTGTGAGTTATCTTCATGGTCTGACAATATGAAACTCTCATATTTTTACACTGGAAACTCATTCCAAGGGGACAATAAGCATAAGACAACATGGACAGAAATAGAAGTAACAGATTGAAGTGTCAAAAATAGATTTGAAATATTTATATACATATTTATTTTTCCTTTAAGTGCACCTTCCTGATTTCAGAGTGTATTACTTCTTAGCTCCTGTACCATGAGTCAGACAATCTGTGAAATGGAGGTGCACAGACTCTACTGTTCTTGCTTTCAGCATCTGAGAGGGGAGATGAGGTAAAAAGGAAAAAACAATAGAGATTGAAAGACTAAGAGACCCCATCTTACTCACTGTTAAGAAAAAAATGTGTATCTGCATAAAAAGAGCATAAATTCCAGTCAGATGTGCCTCTTGTGCAAAATGACTAATTAAATGACATCGGTATTTTAAAAATAGACCTTGGTCTAATGGGAAAATATTTTAGAGGTCATTTAAAAGGAAATCAAAACCCCAGGAATGATGAAGAAGGTATGACTGCCTGCCTGGGCTTTGTTATTTCTTAGAAGTAAATCTCATTTTGGGCACAGCTTTTAAGAAGAACAGTAAAGCCTGGCTCACATACAATAGCCAGGCTCATACAAGCAAGTGTGGGCTAGGGCTCAGAAAGAGGCTGCAGAGGTCAGAAAACAAGTGCTGAGTGGTGTGTAAATGAACTCAGCCTCTCCTGACCCTTGGGCAAACCCTCCTGCCCACGTGGAAGCAGAAGCCTTTGCCGGCAAACACAGCCTGCCTGAGCCTGGCAGCAGCTCGGCCAGGCAGGTCCTGGCTGGGGGAGCAGCCTGGCACAAGGCAGGAGCACAATGGGGCATTTTCCCTTTGAAATGCAGTTTTTGTGTTGCTAGAACACAGACCCCAGCCATCTGTGTTTTCCAGGCACAGGCTTTGGGGTGAGCTGCGCCTGTTGAAGAAGGTAAGAGCTGCTGTAGTGGCTCATCTCTAGTCCAGGACTCCGCTGTGACTGCCAGCTCTGGCACCGTGGGTAGGACTTGTCATTTTTTGTTCACGCTTTCTATGCCCGCTGGGTTTTCTTAAACCTTTGCTGTTTCTCTTTTGCTGTTCCCATAGTAGCACATATGCCCTAAATAACTGTTTGTCAAACACCTGCAAGATGAGGTTTCTAAAATTAGTTTATATACTGAAAACATGAAACGGATTAATGCAAAGGGGAAACGTTTGATCTCTTTCACCAAATAACCATATCAAAAGCTCTTTTCAACGCCTTTTGTTGAAACATATAAAAGTCATGAACTCCTTGGCTGCTAGCCAGTACATCAGAGCATTGCCTGGTGTAAACGAATGTTGCTCTGTCAGTCTCCAAGGACATGAACTGACTCCTGCCATGCCTGGATGCAGCCTTCAGGGATTAACAGGGTGTTTGTATGACTGGTAACACTGGATGTTCAGTACTGAAATGGTAAAATGTGCATGAAAACATGTGAGTGTATCTGAGAAGCTATCTCCTGAAGTACAGCAGATATCATCTCCAAGAGGAAGAGAGTGACAGACTGCCTATCTTTGAGGTGATGAATAGGAAAAGAAACCACATATATTTTTCTAAAAACTTGTGAGCTTTTATTGAGAATGACACATTATTGCGAATGCATCAATTTTGATTTCCTGCTGTTTGCCAGGAAAGGCTACTCCCCAGTAAAGGAGAAATTCCCTTCTGGTTTTGTTATAATAACAGCAAAACTCAGTTATGGGAAATTTTCCATCTCTTTACCTGAGCTGATGGTTCAAGAACAGGTTTTCTATTTTAATACCTCACCCTTCAGACCTTCTCCTGCTAATTTGGAGGCGTACTGAAAATGAAAAATATTTAAATTATGAGAGTGCTTTGCAACTGTGGTGAAGTTTATTACCGTGAACAGGTAGTGGCATGATCACTTGGTAAACAGCAAGCAAGTCAAGGAAGGGTGAAGCAAGAAGAATTTGATGGGAGAGGTTAACATTGATGAGTTTACAGGTTCCAGAACACCCACATTGACTTACTGTGGTCATGTGCTGCTAGGTCAGGGGCTCACTGACCAGGAAGCACTGGGGAGCCCAGGGAGCTGCAGTGCCAAGGAAATCACTGCTGAAATGGGCAGGCACGTGGAGGGAGAGCAGGAGCTCCTAGAGGTGCATGGTTCACTCAGGGCTGGGTGTCTCAGCAGTGTTCCACTCTGGGCAGGACAGCTGACACTGAATCTGCAGGGTGGGAAGAACTCCTCACTGGGTCCTGTAAGCAGCTTCCTCTGCTTGCTTTTCACATAAATCCTCAGTTCTTCCCTCTAGTGCTTCTTCGCAGTGTTTCAGCCATGTCCATGAGCACCCCTTGACTTGTGAACACCCAGGGTGGCTTTGAAGATTCATCTGTCATCACTCCAGTGGTTGTTTGATTCCAGAATCATGGCCCTTACTTCATGCAAGCTGTGAAATGAATCTACATCTTTGTGGTGTTGTAGTTGTCAAATATATACTGGTCCTCCTCAAAATATCACAGAATACTTAAGAGTGGAAGGGACCTCTGGTCTGATCCCTCTGCTCCTGCTGGACTACTCTGACACAGTTGCCCCAAGGTGAGTCTATGCTGAGCTTCTCAGTCACCTGTTTTTGCAGGGATACCTCTGAAAGTGAACCCAGCAGCTCCAGGAGGGTGCTGAGAAAGGACTGCTGGGTGTCAGATTCCATTCCCAGCTCTTTGCTGGGGCAGGATGGTGTACAATATAATCCTACAAAAACCCCTTCTTGGCCAGTCTTTTTCCTCCAGGGGCTGATGTTCCTCCTGTGTTTCCTGTGGCACCTAGCTCCAAGCACAGGTGTGTCCAGGAAGGACATTTTGTGCGTTTGGTGTCAAAGCTCCCACTGCGATCCCTGGAGGTCTGAGCAGTCTATTGTGCAGGAGTTGGGAGTCCTGTGTCTGCTTCAGGGAGAGCCAAATAGCTGCTTAAATGCTTGTTAATTCCAATCCAGAGTGAGCATTGGACATTCCTTCATTTTGGGACCAACCCTAAGCTCAATCCCTTATTAACCATGCAAGAAGCTTCTGCTGCTATTGCTGCTGAGTGACACTCAAGTGGCTACTGTAAACAAGGGATGGTTAAAATTGTGTTCTCTACATGATATTTCAAGAAAAAAAAAAGCTCTCAATGGATAACAGGGCAAGCATATTCTGACCTTGGCTTCCTCGGGAAATCAAGCTTGCGTCTTAAGGAGTTTGAATACAGATTATGAACTCCTACATTTGTAATCTCTTGGCAAATCTTAATCAAACTGAACCTGAGGGAGAACATACAAAGAGACAGGAGTTCCTATAAGTAGGATAATAAGGGCTACGGAGGAGAGAAAAGAAATCCAGAAATTATCCCTCAAAGAGGTGGCAGCCTGAACTCACCATTGGATAGCCATGACAAAATTCCACAGGACAGAGCCTGTAGAAGACCCAGCTGCAGGGAAAGCTACAGCCAGACTTTGCATCCTCCTGGGCATCACAATCAATTGATCATGGGGCACAAATGCGGCTTTGTTAGTTTCAGTCCATACCTAAGCCAGCCTGCTGGTTCTGCTTTACTCCCCAATCTTTCTGTGCCCACTGGCAGCCTTGAAGCCCTCCTGGTCTTGGCACAGTTGCCAGACTGGTGAGAGGGCAAAAGAGCCAGCTCAAGGCAGTGGTGGAGCCACCTCTCTTCAGTAGAATCTCAGAAAGTTATGGTCTGTCAGAAATGTATGTGACTACAGTGCTGACTACTGCTGCGTTTCTCAAATACAAGAGGATTTTCTTTCCCCTTGGTACCAAGGAGTTTTATGCTGAGTTGACTGAATAAGACCTTCCAGCAGAATAATTTCTCTGAAAGATTAGGAAAGTCAAACATTTCTTAGGATCTCTATCATGTCTGAAATCTCTTTATCCTACATATCAATTACCTTTTTTCTTTTAAACTGATGCATGCACCAATGCTTTCATTCTCAGCTGTTGCTGTTTAGCTGCTCCCCTTTCTAAAACTTTTTATTTACTTTTTTTTTAAGGTGAGAGCCTGAGAGAGGTCAGCTGGAGCATAAGTGCTCTGCTTTTCCCTTTCATTAGCACAAGTGATGGCTACACATGGATTTCAAATTTGTTTCAGCTCTTACTGGGAGCTTTTTGCAGCCTGAAGCAGGGATTGATTGTCTGTGAAGAGGCTCTGTGGTAACAAAGACAGAAGTCAGGCAGGGAAGGTCTGACATGTGAGCTGTCAGAGGTGGTGTCACTGCCAGCTGACCCATCATAAGACTGCCGGGAACAGCCAAAAGGTGCCCTGCTCGGGAGGTTCTAGTGCCCTGCTCCCTGCTAGTTTGTGCTTGGAAACAGATTGACTAACATAATAGAGTGATTTTGTAATCTGTCATAATACCATAAGCTACAGATCCACAGACTTTGACCCCTCGCAGGTATAATGAGCTCCTTTATTCAGCTGCACATGCTCTCTCGATGGGGGAGAGAGAGGGGGGCTTTTTTCTAATTATATATCCAAAGCATATGTTTTGCCCAGAAACAAAGCATTATATTCATTAGTGAAATCCTATAAGCTTGGCTCTTTTTATTAGCCAGTTAACTAATTGACAGTTAAGAGCATGTATTAATATCATGGTGTAACCATGCAGTCACTTAATCTGACAGCTTTATTAAAATCATAGCATTGCTCCTCTAAGTTGCTACAGTGAAGGGCTGTAGCATTTGCATTAGAAACACTGGTGTTTCGAGATATAAAGCTCAGCTGTGAAAAAAAAAATCAACATAACAACACACAGTCAGCCTGGTGTTAGTCTCTGTTAATCCTTTGTCAGAATTGGAGAAGAGCACTAAAGGTCCTTGTATTGATCTTTTAAAATCTGCTCAATCAATTTAAAGTAGGTTTTAGGAAGCTACAAAAACGTTTGTTAGTACATTATCCTTTTTCATCAGAAAATTGTAGCAAGATGCAGAGCATTGCACATCTGAAAGAATAATGCAAAACTCTGGGTGCAGCTTGGGCACAGGGTGTGTGTCACACCAGGGACAAGGGGAGCCCAAGTACAGCTGTGGATGTGGCACTGAACACAGTCCTTCCATTTGCTATGGTAGCTTAAAAAGGTAAATGACCTGTAAATGGAAAAGCTTAGAAAATAAATACTGGTAATGGAATCAATGTCATCACGATGTGATGACATTGTACAAATCAATCTTACATCCTCACCTCACCAAAGCAATAACTCTCTATAGCAGCCTATGTTTGAAAAGGTTGAGGTGGCAGATTTTTATCATGAAGCGCAGTGCTTTCATCAGGAACGAGAATAAAAGCTCTACAGAATCACATTATTCCTTTCATTATGCTTGCACAGTGCCTGCATCTGGTTTACAGATCTTTATTACCTGGTGCCTGGCATATAAGATGGAGAATACAAAACAGCTCTGGGTTTGTTGGACTGATAGCTACAGAGGGAAAAAAAAAAGCAAAAAATATGGAAATCAGTGAAGGAAAAATAAATATGAAAACATATAATGGTATTTTTATAGATCTTTACTTCATAGAGATTGACAGAGTCATGGTAGAAAACTCAAAAAGCTTTAAAATTCCCCCCCCACCACCACCACTGAGCAGCAAGGCTGTGCACAGTGGGCATGCCTTGCCTGTTGCAGCTGTGCGAGCTGTGTTTGGCTGGGCTGGAGCTACTGTGCATTTACTGACCTGATGTGAATCACTCTGTGGTCAGGACCACCTGAAGTGGTGGCCTGGCTTTATTCATAAGAAAGATGTGCATGTCCCCATCCCTGCTAGGCTGGGCTAAATTGCTCTGATTCTGCACTCCCTGCCCTCTGTGCCTGAAATGCCCATGACCATTATTTCAGCTCAGCAAGCAGAGGACCAGAGTCCAGCACCAAAGGCCTCATAAGAGGCTTCACCTCCTTCTTTGTTTATTGCAGACTTCCCATTTTTTTACCATGGGCAGCATTAAAGTGAGTGTCACAGAACTGTGTAGTCAGACTGATCCCCACAGCCAATTCTGTTGCATGAAAGATCTCATCTGGAATGGTTGGGACCAGGTAGAATTACCTTGCCTGAGGAAGGTGGATTTGGGCTGGACATTTCTGATACAGAAGCAGAAAAGTCAAAGTGTCTTCAAGCAGCTGTTGATTACACTGCAGCCAAGAAGCCTGTTCATGGGAAAAAAATTAAGTAATTTTTTGAAGCAAAGAAACCTCTCAATGAGGAGTGAGCTGAAGTCAGTGGGTACACATGAATACAAGCACATGTTGGTGCTTTCACTGTGCTCATAGAAGAGAGCACATGAGCCTTGCTACCTCCTGCAGTCCACTGCCCCTTTCTCTGCTGTTCTGTTTCTCTGCTGTGCTAGAGATGCTCAGGAGTATATCCTAGCCTAGCCCTTTTAGTATCCACCCATGGATCTATTGTCCATCTAATTCCTTAGTCAACCATTTGCGTCCCCCAACTTTATGTAGCTGCCAGCAACAGAAGATCACCGCCATCAGCCTAATGAGTATCTCTTAAACCAAGCTTCTATTAATTTCCTCCAGTCTCCCCCATACTGATGTTTGCTGATGCAATATTTGCGAGTCACTCTTCCACTTGGCTGTTGCTGCCTAACATAAAAGCTTTGTAAACCTCGAGTATGTCCTTTCTCAGCCACCTCCTTCTGCAGAGCTCCAGCCTGCCTCCTTACTCCCCGCAAGATGATCTTCAGATGATCTCCTTGATCATATCAGTTGCCCTTTCCCATCACTACTCTAGTTCTATATCAAGGGTTGTAGTCAGCAGGTGTCTGCTCCAGCCACCAGTGGTTAAGTGTAGATCAGTTCAGCCAGTAGGTACAATTTTCAAAGTCCCTTTTATTTTTGCCATGGTATCTATTAGGATTCAATCTTAATGAAAAATAATTTTCCTCCTTTGCCTTCTGAAATGTTCATCTAAACCCAGACAACGTTGCCCCTTAAAATGAAGCAATGGACAAAGTAAATCAGGGAATGATAGTTAATTAAAAATCATAAGTGAAAGCTGATAAAAACTCTCAAGAAATCATTACAAGCATCTGTGCATAATATTGGTGGCCAGTGACAGGACCTGAGGGAATGGCCTGAAATTGTGGCAGGAGAGGATTAGTTTAGATATCAGGAAACGGTTCTTCACCCAGAGGGTGGTCAGGCAAGGGCACAGGCTCCCCAGGGAAGTGGTCACAGCACCAGCCTGACAGAGTTCAAGAAGTGTTTGGACAACACTCAGGCGCATGGTAGGATTTTTGGGGCTGTCCAGTGCAGGGACACAAGCTGGAGTCTACGATCCTTCCAACTCAGGACATTCTCTAGTTCTAATTTATGGTTTATTACATTCATAGTTTTACAACTATTTTCTTGGACAAATCTTGCACAGGTACCAGCCAGGCAATGGTGTCAATGTGAATTTTTCCTGATCACTGGCAGCATGATTGTGATCACAATAAATAAAATGTCAAGGAAAGCCTCTTTTAAACATTCAAACAACATCTGTTAAAAAAAGTCCAGCCATGGTGAACAGATGTCTACTTTATATTGGAGCAGACTTGTGGGGAGGACCATAATATCAAACTTCCCGAGCAATTTCTGAGCAGCAGAGGAGTAAGCAATACCTCTAATGCGAAATCGAGGTAAAATGAATTAGGTGGTGATAACTCTTGAAAAAGAAAAGGTATTTTGTGAGTTTCTGTGCAAAGACCATTTGAGCTCTAAGCTTCATAATCAGCTTGGGAAATAGTTTAACCCACAGGAATCTTTGTGACTTACTTCTGTCTTCCTGAGTTTGCAAGGTCAACTATCAAAACAGATATAGTTTGGAGAGCTTTGAGTGACAAGCAGCGAGCATAATTTACAGATGATTTTCTAAAGGCAGTGCTATTGCATCATTTTGACATCATGTTTAACAATATGGCATAGAATAGTTAATTTAAACAAAAATGGGAAACTCGGAGGGGGAAAAGGGGGGTGTGGACTTTTGAAATAATCCACTTACTGAATCATTGTTGTGCCTATCCTCATAATACCCCTGAGTCCCAGTTGCTGGATTTAGCCGTAACACTTACCAACTTTCAGAGAAGCAGCAGCTGTGTTCCAGCTTCCATTGCTAATATTCCTGGCATTAGTGCCCTGTGAGAAAGCCTGCACCTCCTCAAGGTGAGTGCTGCTTGTGGCAGCTCCCTGTGTGCAGCTGGGTGAAAGGCAAAGAAAAGGGGAATGAGAGGAAGGAAGGAAGGAAGTGCGGAAGGAAGGAAGGAAGTGCGGAAGGAAGTGCGGAAGGAAGGAAGGAAGTGCGGAAGGAAGTGCAGAAGGAAGTGTGGAAGGAAGGAAGGAAGTGCGGAAGGAAGTGCGGAAGTGCAGAAGTGCGGAAGTGCGGAAGTGCGGAAGGAAGGAAGGAAGCATTGGCCCTTGGTCAGTGGGAAACCCTTAGATTCTAAAGCACTGCTCAGCTTCAGTATTGCGTCGTCACAGTTACTCCCTAGCAAGCAACAGGAAAGAACAAAGTAGGCCAAAATGCCAACCAAATCAATTCCTGATGGAACTCGACCACTGGATTTCTACTAAGAGTAAAACTCCAGGAAGTCACAGCCCAGACGTTACAGACGAACATGTGGGGTGCTGAAGCTCTTATCTTCCTGCTTAACTGACTCTTCCATCACTGCGCTTTATTTGGGAGCACTGTGGGGTTTTGAGCTGCCACTGACCTTGACACTGCTGAGATACAAGCTTCCAGCACTCTGCTTTAGGGCCTTTTCCCTGAATTTTCTGCCTCTCAGCAGGAATACCCCACAATTTACTGTCGTGTGAAACTACCCACTGCATGAAGTTCTGCAGTATTCAGCACACTGCCTAGGAAAGCTCCATTTTCCTACTGTCATGGTTTTCCCTGGAATACAATTAACTTCCTTCATAGTAGCTGCTATGAGGAGGGTATGATTTGGTTTTGTGCTGGAAACAGGGTTGATAATTCGGGGATATTTTAGCTTCTGCTGAGCAGCACTTGCCCAGAGTCAAGGCCTTTTCTGCCTCTCACACCACCCTGCCAGAGAGGGGCCTGCATGAAGACCTGGGAGAGGACACATCCCAGACGATTGACCTCAACTGATCAAAGGGATCACCCATGCCATATGGCATCATGCTCAGCATATAAAGCTGGGGAAGAAGGAGAAAGGAGAGGGTATTTGAATTGATGGTGTTTGTCTTCCCAAGTCACTGTTAAGTGTGATGGAGCCCTACTCCCTTGGGAATGGCTGAACACCTGCCTAACCATGGGAAACTATAAATAAATTCCTTGTTTTGTTTTGCTTGCGTGTATGGTTTTTGCTTTACCTGCTGAACTGTCTTTATCCCATGGGTTTTCTCCCTTCTACTCTCTTGATTCTCCTCCCCATAGTACCAAGAGAGATTGAATGAGTGAGTGAGTGAGTGAGTGAGTGAGTGAGTGAGTGAGTGGCTGCATGGGACAGAGTTGCCAGCTGAAACCAGCCCTTGTTCCATCACTGATGTACTTGTCCTGGGTAATTTTTACTGAAATGGGGTTAATGTACTCAGAGCAGCCTTAGTAGTGATGACACACAGTATTATATAGCAATTTCTCACCACCTGCTTACTGATGGCCAACATATGCCCATGGGCAGTGCCCCCAGTTTACATGAGGAATCTCACTGTGCAATACATAAAGCCAGCTGCATATCTTTCCCCTTTGCAAACCAACTGGATTCACCTTGTCCTCCAGTAGCCAGCTAGGGTTAAACCATGGCATCCATCCTACAGACTTGCATGCCCCTGCCCTTCAACTCTTCTCCTTCACTTTCCCCATCCCATTCCTATTGGTCTGGCACAACCTTTGTGCCTAGCCAGGAGTGGATCTATGGGAGTATTTGTGGAAATTGCATGAAAATGTTAGGAAGTGTGCCAAGGAAAATATGACACAAATATTTTCTCACCCCTGCTGGGAAGCAAATTAGACATTGGGGTATGCAAGAATGGGGCAATGCCGAAAGGGAGCTACACTCCTGTGGGCAGTTCAAGAAGAGCTGAAAACATGGGGCCTTACTTGTATGATCATGTTAGAACTCCTCTATGGCCCTAGACAGCACTAGTTTTATTCCCATCCAAAACAACAGGCAAATCTAATGAAGGCAGGTCCACTGGGGTCCAAAGATGGATCATTGGGGCATCAATTTTAATCTGGCTTCTCTGTCAGAAATAAATAAAATAACACCAATAAAAAGTGCCAGTGAGAAGGGCAGCGGTGTTTGCAAGGAAGTGGGTGCATGAACTCACCTTCATGGAACTACCTGAGGGCAGCTTCCCTCCTATAGTATGTTTCCCTTCATGAAAATGTATTTTGGATTCATGGCTCTTCAGGGTGGTCACACTTAACTCTTGACTGGCAGTGATTGGAAGAATGGACCATCTTGTGTCACAGGACAGACACAGAGAAAGATTTCTAAAATAGCTGGGCCAAACACAAAGACTGCTGTGTGACAGTGCTTGCAGTGTAGATCAGGAGCAGAACCAAAACAGTGACTGCAAGCCCACCCAACACGGCTGGGTGGCCTGAGGTGGATCCCAGCCACACAGTGCAGATCCTGGTGCCTTTCTGGTGTCTGTAGCTTTTCCATGGTGACAGGTTCTTCTGAAGCCCTAACAAAGAGCTGTTTTGTTAGCAATGCCTGTTTCAATGAAATATGCCACGTAAACCTGTTATCTTCTCTCTTTCTCACCTAAACATACTAAGAGCCTTCTTCTTTTGTTGCTTTGATGGCCCAGATATGCTAGTCTTATGCAATGCCACATTGCATTTTATTGGGAACTAGTATACCTACAAAACTGTCAAATTATTGGAAATTCATCACCTTCTCATGAGACTTTTTTGGCAGCATGAGCTGGAGAATGTGCCAGCATTGTGTTGGGTTGCCATTGTTGTAGAAGAAGTTAGTAGAAATTTAGCACTAGCAGCTTAAATATTAATAACTAGAGTGCACAAAGCCTAGAGACTGTGGCACATGAATGATAACAACCATATTACAACATGCCAAATAGCTAACTACGGAATTGGCCAAAACATCCACAAGAGGATGTGAAATACTACAAGCACTGTTTACTGGATAAGATGACCATTTAGTACTAAAACAGCAAGAAAATTAAACCAGTGCAAAACCAGCAGATCCCATACCCTAATATTATGGAACTGTTGCATGAGAGGTGGGGAGTTTATATTGTAAGGAAATAATTACCCAGGGACCTCTCTGTTTGAGGGAGGTCCCTCTTTGGAGGCACCCAGCTCAAGCTGTAGTGCTATTAATAAAAAAGACTGTGTAGAAAAATCTCTTTTCAGTTTATTGATTTGGTGAAAGCCTGGAGTTGAACCTGCTGTGGTGGCTGCTGTGTGTAATTTCCATAGCAATCTGGGGACCCAGTGGGACTCTAGGCATCCACCACTAGATGCTGGATGCTCATCTCCAAATGTCCAGCTGCTGGCATCATCTGAGAACTTTGGCAACAGGAAGCACTGACTAATGAGTGCTAAAATTCCACCACTAAATCATGGATATTCTGTCTTCAAGTGGGTTCAAGTTCCAGCTCAGAAGCATGGTAGAAGAGATGTGCATGGCTTGATAAGAGTAAGGCACACAAATTTGGCATACAGGTACGGGGAATGTACTCAGCATAGTGAAGGGGACGCCCTGAACTGAGGCATAATTTAGTGGAGGCTATTAGAGCTTGTGGAGCATCTGGAGTGAGCTGGACCAAAGTACAGGAATATAGACTGAGGGTAGAGGAACACCTTAGTGATGTTGGTGAATACTATGGTGGGATTTATCAAAATGCAGAGGAATGATCACACAGAACTTTAACAATGAGGTAGTGGCAAGAGTATTTGTTGATTGAGTCACCTCAGATACACAGAAATATTTTAAAGAACATATAGCTGGCTGGCAAAAAACCCAAGTTTTATGGTTACGTTTATGTGTTACATGTTTATGTTTGAGGGATGGGAAGAGACACGCATAGAGCTGAACTTGCAGAGGAAAAGAAACAGGGAAAGCAACGAGAGGTTAGCCTTTCAGTGGCAGTACTGGCAAACGGTTTACAACAAAGAGAGTGAAATAAGGGACTTCCCCCTTGAAGAGAGGGCAGAGGTAGGTCAGACAGCAGATTTGGGAAAAAAAAATTAAATAAATTAAATAAATAAAAAAGAGAGAATATTTGTAATTAAATGGGAGAAAAAGTGTCATTATTGTGGAAACTTGGTCACTGGCAAAGAAAATGCCCACTGCATACAGGGGAGCATCATGGGGAATTGGTCATTGGAGATGTAAGACAGGAATCATGAAGTAATCTGAAATGACTGAAGGCAAGGACACAGAATACTGTGGAAATCAGAGTTTATGGGATGTGGAAATTACTGTAAAGAAATGGGAAATAAAAGGATGTGGAGAAGATTTGTATTAGCAGAAGTGTCCCTGTCTTTTTTATTAGGAAGAGATCTCCTCCAAACCCTGGATGTACAATTAAATCTATCATTTGGAGTCGTGATTTGACAATCACGGGGGTATGTGAAACAGCTGAAGCTCAGGAGCCCGGCCTGGGGATACCTAAACGGCTGGATGTGGTGCCCAGGGAAATGCAGAGTCAATCGGGAACTGCCGTGAGACTGCCGAAATGCGCCTGAAAACAAAGGGAGGCGCGCCCTCTGCTGCAAGCAGCATCCCATCTCCGAGAAACAGGGAAAAGTAATCAAAACCAATAGATCAGCACCTTGTCAAAGGAATCTTGGAAGAGTCTAAATTCCCATATAAAACCCCAATGTTACCAGCTGGAAAAAAAAAACAAAAACCAAACCAACAAAACCCCAGATTGGAGAAAGATGGGGATCTTGAGTTTCAATTTATTCCTGATTTGAGAGCAACTAACCGGCATGTCTCATACCCCTCAATGCCAGATTCCTCTCCTGCACTCTTGCAAATCATGCACTGGTCTACATGTTTTACTGTTACTGATCTGACTGCAGTGTTCTTTGGTATTCCCACAGATGAAGAAAGCCATCCCTTGTTTGCATTCACTTGGAAGAGACTTCAGCTGATGTGATCTTGTCTTTTAGAGGGGTTTAATGGGTCTTTCACCATATTTTCTCAGATATTAAAAGAAGATTTAAAGGATGTTGAGTTACCTGGTGGATCAGTGTTAGTGCAATACGTAGATAATTTATTTATAATAGCTAGTAGAAACTGCAATGACTGAAAGATATTAAACATTTATGTACTGCCTTAGCAACCAAGGGCACATCTCCACCCAAGCTCCAGCTGTGATAAATGGGAGTAAAATATCTGGGATTTGTTTTAAAGGAAGGAGACCAAGTAAAAGATGTAGAAAGAGTAAAGGTTATAATTTAAATTCTTTGGCCAGTTAAAAAAACCACAACCAGCTATGAGGATTCTTAGGTGCATCCAGGTTTTGCCAACTGTGGATACCATGATTAGGGGAATTAATGTCAGAAACAATAAAAAATGAAGAAATAGAACCCATTACGTGAATTTCCTAGAATGGGAAAAAGCTTTCAGAGCTATAAAAGGGTCCTTGGTTTTAGCTACAACTTTTCAACTTCCAGACTACACAAAGCCTTTTGATCTGTATATACATACAAAAAAGAGAGTGGCTAGTGGAGCATTATAGCAGAAATTAGGACCTCATCAAAGACCTGTGGCATTTTATTCTGCCCAACTGGATCTGGTGGTATTTGGAGCTCCAACATACATTAGATCCATGTCAGTGGCAGCTGCAATAGGGGAAAAAACCTAAATCTTTAGTATTAGGGCACCCAGTTACAATCTATGTGCCACATGGTTGAATTACTTCAGAAGCACTAAAGACACAAGCCATGTCTCCTCAGTGTTCACATAAATACAAACTAACTCTTTTAAATGTAGATGTGTGTCTCTACCTGGCAACACTATTCCCAATACCAGGAGAAGGGAAAGAACTCCATTAATGTGACATGGTAATCCAGACTATTCGTGAGACATGAGCAGATCACAGACAGACAAAACCTAGGTCTTGTTTTATTCACAGATGGATCATCCCACTGTTTACACAGGCAGGAAAAGCCGGGCTACACAACTGTGGAACAGTGGCAGGTTGCAGATGCCAGAGCCCTTCCAGCAACAGTTAATGGGCAGAGTTAATTGCCTTAGCCTGAGCAGCAGTGCCTGGGAAGCAGAAAGTGAGTAAGCATAGATTCAAAGCATGCTTTTGGTGTATGCTATTGGCATATGCCATGCAATTGGCCTATTGTGGAAAGAACGGGGGTGCCCCATCTCCTGAGGAAACGGTGTGGCTAATGGAACAGAAATTTGGGAATTGTTGAATGCAATTCGACTTGCCAAAGAAATTGATGTGGTTTGCTGTCCATTCTGTACAGGGGACACTACCATAATCAGCCAAGGGAGTTACCTGAGGTAAGAACTTATGGCCTGATGTTGACCATCCAGAGGGATTACGACCAATCAGGTGTGACAAGTGAAGGAAAGGAACTGTGGAAAAAGTTGGAAACAGTGCAAGACTGAAGATGGAATATGAACAGTAGGGGGAAAACGTGTCTTAGTGAAGAAATAACTGATAACTGAGTGGTTCCATGATGAAGCTCAGGGAAGAATGGAAGCAGTGGCTAATCAAGTACAGCAAGTATGGGCAGATCTGGGTGTCTATGCAGCTGCAAAAAGAATTACTAATACCTGTTCCACCTGTCATAAATTATTACATATAAAATTGATTTGTGAAATCGACCATGAGCATTTTTCCCATTCCAAAGATTGCAAGTAGATTATATGGATATGCCTGCAGCATGTGGATATAAACACTCCCTAGTGACAGCAGCTGAATTTTCTTAGCTTCACAAGGGAAGGCATGCACAATTAGTAATACCAGTTGTTGCATGTACATTGACCAGAGTGGAAGGACTTCAGCCAACGTCCAAAGTTGTGGGAACAAGTAAAATTAATGCATAAAGTATAATAGGACAATATTTCAGCAAGATTCCAAGAAGTATGGTCACTTCTTCACCAATATTTCAGCAAGAAATATTGGCTCACCTCCTGGGTAACAGATTAAGAGCTTGGGCAAAATGAATTCTTTATAGGTTATTCATTTTTATGATGATCTTTGAAATGTTTGTTTGTATTAAATGTGTTAACACTTGCTGTACTCAACACCTTAGGGTATTCTGCTCCCATATAAGAACAATGTTAATAAAAACAAAGAGAATACTGTTGTAGAAAATCTTTGTTTCAAAGTAGCACTAGCAGGTTAAACATTATTAGCTAGAGTATGCAAAGCCTGTAGAGTGTGGTATATGTGTTGTGACGTCCATATTACGGCATGCCGAGTAGCTAACTACAGAACCAGAAGAAAACAGCCTAAGAGGATGTGAAACAGGATACAGAACCACTGTATATTGTTTAAGGAGATGTCCACTTCAAACTGCCTACTAACAAAACAGCAGGAAAATTAATAAAAAGTAAGAAGACCCCAGACCCCAACATTACCATTGGTCCTAGCTGTCACATGAGGGGTGAACTTAGCTTGTAAAGGAATAATTGCCAAGGGATTTCTTTGTTTGGGCCCATCTCTGGAGGTGCCTAGTTTGATCTGGAGCACTGTTAGTAGAAAGGCCTTCACAGAAGAGTCTGTTTTCGACTTACTGATTCCACCTAAGCCTAGAGCCGAACCCTGTTATGGTGCCTGCTATGTGTAATTTCCACAGCACCATCTGCCGGCCAGTCATTACTTCCTGAGACCCCTACTCTCCAGACTATCAGCTGTAGGAAGGCAGTCCATCACCTCACAGAAGGTTAGGAAGATCATGACACGTGGGACACAAACTCCCACAGCATACAGCATATCTCCTATGTTTTAATTTCCATTTTACAGTCATAAAATCTTCCGTTCTGTTTGAAAAGTACGTATCAGTTACAGCTGATTTTTTCCAAGTTTCACAATTCCTACTCATTAAGCCAGTTTGATTGTCATCTTTGGCATCATACCATGTTTGTCACTGCTTTTCTTCTACAGAGATTTTGGGGCCTTATCAAAGTGCACTTTCTTCTGCGAGTAATTTGGGTCCCTGGCTTGTATGATTAGGGATTAAGGTAGGATTGAACTTGGTCAACTGCATTTTTGCAACTAAGCCTGATAAAAGCCTGAAGGTGTGGTAGAGGCAGTCAGCAGCTGCCAATTTCCCATGAGATCAGAAACACCAGCAGGGGATATGCAGGAGAGGTGCTGGTGACTGTGAAACTACTGTGCAAGTGACCACATGTGCGACGTTGAGTAATTTGAACCTAGTGTAGGGTGCTGAAGGAAAGCCAAGTGGAAGGCAGAAGTGTGCTGGGAGATGCTGGGGGCAGCCCCCATGGCTGCTGAATCCACCTGTGCAGACCCTGCTCATGTGGAAGGGCTCACAATGACTGCTAGTAGCATGACAGGGCTGTGTTGCAAAAAAACGATGCTTTTGTGAATTGACATAACAGGTCCTCAAAGTATTTTGAGAGCATTTTGGGAAGATCAGAACCCTCTAGGTTACAAATAGCTATCTAATCAAGATACTCCATAATGTTATCTTCACCTGCAGTGGACCACATTGTTTCTCAAAGCCAAGGAGCTGAATGACCTTCCGAACAGGCCATGAGTGGAAAAAGAAACATTGCTTCTTCCTTTTTCCTGGGAAGCAAGGGATCATGCGGCTGCTTATAGGGAAATTGAATATGTAAGGAATGGCACTCAAGTAAACCATAGGGGTTTAGGTTAGAATGGTCTCTGCTCACTACTGTTCAGTTATGGAGCATCCCCCCCTCTGGCTGGGGAAACCTGCATACCAGAGCTGATGGTAGGAATTATTTTTCTCTGGCCCTTTTTTCCAGTGGCTCCTGGCTACTAGCTGGAACAGGCTGGCAGGGAGAAAGCAGAGACAGGATAAGGCTGAAAGCAGCCCCTTATGATTCCCTCACTAGGTCAATTAATGCCATAGGCAACCAATCCCCTCACACACCATGGCAAAGGAATGACGTTGCCAACAACAGATGGAAAATCTGTAACTGGGTTCTGAAACAATGGCATTAAGAAACTATCTGAGGCTCTGCAACAGGAGCAGTGCATGCTTTCCTCCTGATCTGGCCCCTGTGATCTTCTGAATGCATTCACCAGAGATTTTCTACAGAGCACTTACTCATGCTCTTTCCTGTGTGGATTTTTCAGTGCCCTGTAAGATCTTGGCTCACCCACTGCTCGTCCTTCAAGCTGGTGCCCTCACAAGCCTTCCTCATCTAACAGGCTCCTTTCACAAAACCTGCAGGAACATAATTGCCTGTGAAAGTTCTGTCCCTTTATCTGCCTGAAGTAGCAAACTCAGCAGATGAACACAGCTGGAGGAACAGCATTTCCTCTGCTTACAAAACTGGTCTGATTACTGGTATAGGTTTTTACCTGTCATGTCTTCTTTACTGTGCACAGTAGCTTTTCACTACTTTGCTGAAAAACATTAAGGACTAGAAACCCAGAGAGTTTTAATGCATTCAGGGATCTTCCAAAACATCTACTGCAAGAGTTGCCATCACTGCAGGGAGTGTACAACACTCAGGGTATATAGCAAAAGACATAGAAAGAAATATCTTAAACTTTGCCTATGAACCCTAAAAGGATCTAACCAGAAGCAATTACAGAGCTTATCAATGAAAAAAAAAAGAATAATTTATTAAAAATAAATTAGTTAACACAAAATCTTTTCCAAGTAAAACTAAAGATTTAATCCATTTACCATATCGTGGCACCAGGACATTTGGTGCTACTCACTGGTTGTGGAATTGTTACCTTTCTCTCCACTTCCCACATCAGTCTTTGTTAATGTTGGGACCGAACTCCTTTCTAAGGTATGCCAAATGCTTGTCTTGCATGGGATGCCATCACCATTTCTGTGTCACAGTTTCCCATAGCCTGAACTTACAAGAACTGAAGATGTGAGATTTCTATAGGATCACAGTTATGAGTGGCTGTACACTGGACCGTGAAACTGTAGAGATGGGCATATTCCCACAAATGGGCATGATCAGCAATCTTGTCTACCTCAAAGAGGTAACTTGCCATTAATGGTGTGAATAGGATCATCACAGTACCTGCCTTTTGATTTCACACCTTTAGGGTCATAACTCCTTGTAGAACATGATCATCCCTTCAACTAAATTTGGAATTTGACACATTTTAAATATTTGCTCAGGGTCCACCCTCCAAATTCTGAGAACTCGATTATGTCTGAAATACTTTCCTGTTCCCAGGTTCTTCTTGGTGAGAGCAGAACAAGAGGCAACAGGCAGAAACTGATGCACAGGAAGTGCCACACAAACATGAGTCAGAATGTCTTAACTTGTGGGTGACTGAGCACTGGAACAGGTTGCCTGGAGAGGTCGTGGTCTCCCTCATTGGAGATACTCAGCAACCATATGGATGCAATCCTGTCCTGCTGTCCTGGATTCAGGAGGACCTTGATAGGTTGGAGAAATAGGTGGAGAGAAACCTAACAAGATTCAACAAGGACAAGTGCAGGATACTGCACCTGGGGAGGAATACCCTCAAATGTCAGTACAGGCTGGGACTGATGTGGTAGAGAACAGCTCTCTGGAGAAGGACCTGGGACTCTTGGTGGATGACAAGCTGACCATGAGCTGGCAGCACCCCTGTAGCCAAGAGGGCCAATGGTAGCTGGGGGACATTGGGAAAAGTGTGACCAGCAGGTCAAGGGAGGTGATCCTGCCTCTCTACTCAGCCCTAGTGAGGCCACATCTGGAGTGCTGGAGTGTCCAGTTTTGGGTTTCTCAGTACCTCAGAGACAAAGAGTTATTGAAGAGGGTCCAGCAGAGATGATTAAGGGTTTGGAGCATCTCTCTTATGAGGAGAGACTGAGGGAGCTGGGCCTGTTTAGTCTGGAGAAGAGAAGACTGAGAGTGGATCTCATCCATGCATATACATTTCTCAATGCCATTTGTCAAGAAGACGGTGCAAGACTCTTTTCCGTGGTGCCCTGTGACAGAGTGAGGATAAGAAGTTCTACGTCATCATGAGGAAGAACATTACATGGAGGGTCGCAGAGCACTGGAACAGGCTCTGGTCGTGGATTCTCCCTCTCTGGAGACATTCCAAACCCGCTTTGGCAGGTTCCTGTGTCACCTGCTCTAGGTACTGTCACCTGCTCCTTGGCAGGGAGGTTTGCACGAGATCCAGAAGTCTCTCCCAACCCTAAGAAACCTGTGATTCTGCGGCACGTACTCTGAGACAACCCTGCTCTAGCAGGGAAATAAGACCACGTATCCAAAGGGTCCCACACCAGCCCGGCGCGCGCAGCGATCCGGCGGATCCGCGATCCCGGGATTTGGTGATTCCTGAGGGGCGGGGCTTTGGGCCGAGCCAATCGGCGGCCGGGCGGACCCGTGACATCACACGGGCTATGGTGGCTGAGCAGTGACACGTCTCCTTGCGCGGCCTGGGAAGGGGCGGACGGGCGAGCCTCCGATCTCGCGGGATCCCGGGGCGGCGACACCGGGGGCCGCCGGCGGCAGCGGCGGCGGGGACGGGCGGCCGGCTCGGCCATGGCGGGGCAGCAGTTCCAGTACGACGACAGCGGCAACACGTTCTTCTACTTCCTCACCAGCTTCGTGGGGCTCATCGTCATCCCCGCCACCTACTACCTGTGGCCGCGGGACCAGCACGCCGGTGAGCGGCCCAGCCCCGGGCACGGCCGGCTCCTGCGCT